>JARQOC010000005.1:278771780-278785306 GCA_033576535.1 Allobates femoralis | reverse complement strand
TTTAAACCATTTTACAGTGGAGCCCCGCTGTTTTGGCACAAACATTATCTCTCTGCACTATTACTTAGCAAACTTCAGTGCTGCCGTCACCACACTTCTATGTTTCTGAGTCCGCTCATGAACCTCAGTCAAATTTAATGCATCCCATTCCCCGATTGGATAAAGACAGCGTTAGCCCCACTCACCCTCTCTGTCAGCGTCTGTGATTGGTTGTCAGTATGGCAACTAAACTGACATCAGATTACTGTAAAAATAAATAAGTGATAAAAATGTTGTGGTGTCCCTCCTGAGATTTTTATAACAACCAAGGTAAAGTCACCAGCTGTGGTCTGCAGACTGCAGCTGTCTGCTGTATCCTGGCTGGTGAAGACAAATAGAGGGAACCCCATGGGTTTTTTATTTTTTATTGTTTTTTTTATCTAAATACCAGTTTAAAACACCACTTAGTGCAACATGAAAGGTACTAAAGGGTTTAAGCTTACAATATATAGGGGAATAGCTATTTGAAATCTATCGATCTGTAGGCTATATATCTATCTATAAATCTATTAATACTTTACATGCATCTATCCATCCACCCACTTGATCAGCTGAAAAGCTGAGTAATCTTTAAAAACTTAAAAGATTTTAAAATCTTGAAAAAAAATTAGCAGGGCGCAGCCATCCCAGTAGTGGCATCACCATTAGAAGCGCCCCTCCTGGCACTCCACGCTAGCTATCTCGCTGCTCAGTTGCATTGGCAAACAGGGTAATGGTATTTGGAGTTGATGCCAACTGGGTAATGTCAGCTATTACTACCCAATTCAGTAAGGACACAAATTGTCAATGTTCGTGCCAAATTTTAAATTGGTGAACATGTTCAGAGAAAGTTTGCTCATCTCTAATTGCAGCAAATGCAGAAAACAGTGACACGTGCATTAAAAAATTGCAAATAAATGACACTCAAATTTAAAATGTCCATTTATTCTCTTCCTTCTCTCCTCATTACATATTCTTCAACTTTCAATTAGTGAGAATACATTTTTTCTCTATATGCACAAAGAATAAACTAGTTTGCTTTGTTTTAACAGGTATTTCATGGATACTAATTTTCAAGAGGAGAAGATTTTTGAAATTGATTCAAAAAATGGTGCAATTAGGACTACAAAACAATTGGACCGTGAGGAAACCCCTTGGTACAATATTTCAGTGTCAGCATCAGAAATAGGTACTTTTACAATATTTGCAATATTAAAGAAATCAGTTTTGTGATGGGGTGAATGTTATTATGTAATGAATAGTGATGGGCTAACCTCCGATGCTCAGGATCAGGAGACTCATTTGAACCTTTTTGTAAAGTCAGAGTTTGGGGCTGGATGTAACACGAATTTGCGTCCGAACTCCGAGCTTGGTGTTTACAGTAATGGGATGGGACAGGGAGGCTATAAAATAAAGCATATAGTTAATAAACATCATTATTATACTTACCGGGTCCACGTCGTGCGTCCAGCAGTCACGCTTTTCCAACAGCTTCCACTTCTGAGGCCGCTCATTAACTTCTTGGGTTATTCACTGCACAGCTGAGAACTCATCAGCTTTCGGTTGTATTCGCAGTGGCATCATTCATGACTTAGCTATGAACTCATTTCAACTCTGTCACTGTCAGTCTCATCTTGCTTGTCGCTCTGAATAGATGCTTGTCTGTTCAGAGTGATGAAACAGAGCTGATATTGCTCTGCCCGTGGACTACGTCAGACTGACGAGTTTTTTTCTAATAAAGAATAAAGATGGAGTATCTAAATGTGTTTTTTGTTGTATTTCTAATAAAAACAATTTCTATATGTTGTGTTTTATTTACAGTTTATCAGAAATTCATAGTATAATGTCTAATTTGGCGTGACACCATGATTTTCGGGCTTAGTACCATCTGAGAATGCAAGGCTGGTATTAACTTCTTATTACTCACGGGGCCACACCCTACCAAGGCTGCTGGGAGAGCCGGGTAAAGCACATGGAGATGGTGCTACAATGAATGTGCCATTTTCAGTGGCAACTGCAGGCTGCAGTTTTCAGCGTGGGGGCCCCAGATTGCTTGGGCCTTACCATGCGGAGAATTCCAGCCTCTAGCTGTCTGGTTTTACCTGGTCGGTGATCAAAATATGACGGGAGTCCACACATTTTTTTAATTTATTATTTAACTGTAAAAAAAAAATATTGGGCTTCCCTGTATTTTAATTGCCAGCCAAGATAAAGTCAGGCAGCTGGAGGTGGTAGCCCATAGCTGTCCGCTTTATCTGCGCTGACAATAAAAAACACCACGAAGCGCTATGTCATTTTTTTAATGTGTCATTTATTTTTACAATACTATATGTGTGAAGGACCAGCCAATCACAGATGCTGTAACAGAGAATGGGCATCTGTGATTGACTGTGGGAGTAACCTGGAATGGAATCTGCCCATACATTCTAGATGCTAGAATGTAATGGCTGGTTTCAGGTCTCCAGCAGCCAATCACAGATGCCCACTCTCTGTGACAGCATCTGTGATTGGCTTTTGGGCCCTTCACAGACTGACTTTTTTGATTCTCAGTGTAGATAAAGAGGACAGCTATGTGCTGCCACCTCCAACTGCCTGGATATAATTTGGCTGGCAATTAAAATACATGGAAGCCCATTTTTTTAAAACTATTTATATGAATAATTAAAAAAAAAATGCATTGGCTCCTGCCATATTTTAAACGCCAGAAAGGAAAAAACAGGCAGCTTGGGGATTGATATTCTCAGCGTGGTAAGGCCCAATCATTCTATGCCCCCAATGCTGAAAACCACAGCCACCCCTGAAAATAGTGCATTCATCTTTACCCGACTCTTTCAGTGGCCCTGGTGTGGGGTGGCATTCTGGGTAATAGGGGATTAACACCAGCTTTGTATTGCCAGATGATATTAGGCCCTAAGATTCTTAATGTCAGGCCAAGTTAGACCCGGACATTTAGAATCTCAAATAAATGGATTAAAAATACACAACACAGAGACAAAGTGTTTTTATTAGAAATAAAACACAAACCACATTTAGGGACTCCAACTTTATTAGAAAAAAAAACCTCTCTCTGAAGTAGTCCAGGTCTTCTTGCTTCACCCCTGCTACATCTTTTTTCCATCAGACAAACACTATCTGCTAGCAAAGAGAGCAGGGCACAGAATGACAGCACAGCCTAGTGCTGTGTGTGGATCTGAATGCAGCTCATTCACTCTACCATACTAGAATTATAGGCTGATTGCATATTACTCGAACAGCCAATCACAGGTGCCAAGGGCAAGGGCATCTGTGATTGGCTGTAGAAGCCAATGAAATGCATATCCCAGAAGATAATGAGCAGCCTGGAAGTAGTTACAGCTGTCACAGCGGGACGGGAGAACACACGCTATGGGACCTGGTAAGTATAATGATTATATTTATTGGCCATGTGCTTTATTTTACAGCCCCTGGCCCCAAACTGTAACATGGATTTCTGAGGGAAACCCGTGTTTGAGATATGTGCCCATACACTAGGTGTCTGGTACAGACCCCGAATTTTATAGTTCAGGTTCATCCATCACTAGTAATGAAATCTTAGTCACAGAGAGCACTGTAGATTTTTTTTTTTAAATATTAGTATTTGCTATTTTATCAGAATTTTTTTTTTTTTTATTATGTAACAAACTTTGTAGCACACACTCATTTTGTCCATTTTGATGAAGCATAAGGTTACATTTCTGATGTAGGTTCTCTTTTTTCATTTTTGGGTTTTGGCTCCTAAGTACAAATTTATTACCGTATATGAGTAGGGAACGTAGATGATTGAGAACTGATCTGTTCAGTGTTTTATAGACATATGAATATTCCTATTATTATTTTTAAAAAACCCTTAGCAGTGGAGATGAGCAGATTGAACCTTGGAGGATTGAGTTTAAGTCAAATTTCCTGAAATTTGCAGCTTCATGAATACTTTGAGACTTCATTCATGATTCGCAAATAAAAACAATGTGTCCTACACCATTTCTCACGTTGAGAAGGCATCAGAGAGTGGGCCTCTCTGTTTTGATTGACTGAGAGTGAACTTTATGATAATACTAAGCAGCAATGACACCACATATCAGATTATCAAGCAAAGTATAATACCTTGCATAGTTGTGACTAGGTCTCATGATGAGCTCAGTCATGCACAAGACTGGTATTATGTATGACAGAGATGGATTTCATGTCTAGATTCTCAAAGTAAGAGGATTGGACAGATCATATTGACATTAAATGTATTACTATTGTTGTGTCTCTACGTTTACCCCTTAATAAATTGAGCACAGACTCACCAATATTCAATTTTTTGGGAGAAAATTTTATGATCCCATCTGGTTTAACTTTCAAATGATCAATTCATCTCTACTCGGGTGCCTTTCATCTACGCGCTCACCTGTATGTTAGCAAATAAGCATATTTTTAACCATAAAGTACATTTTTCCATAGTTACATTTTTTCAATATGATAACCATATCGTCAATAGGTCAACATTCACAGTATTTTTGTCCATTTGTGGCACCTACTACTAATTGAATCCTACTGGTTATAAAGATGGAAGAATGTAACAGACCAAAATGACTTGATGGGCTGAACGTTAAGATCTCCCTCCTTTAGAACCAATGGCACTAGGCCATCTCCTATCAACTCTATAGCATTATCTCCAATCCACAAAGCCTTACAGTTGGCCCAATGCAGTAAGTTAACGTTCTCCTACCATTTGCTAAATCAAGACTTATCCATTATATTGCCATATAGAGAAGTATAGTGTCGGCATGCTGACTTGGCATTTACCTATGAGATGTAAGGCTTTCAAGAAAAGACACTGGTCATGGGAACTAATATCATGAAGTTACTATTGCCCAGTTTTAGTGCTGATGTTAATGCTAGAGGAGGTTTGGTGCTTTGAAGTTATTGAATTAGCACAGCTCTGGCGACTTTTATGTACTGTGCGCCTCAGGACTATGCCACCTGTTCTGTAACTGTTCATGATCTGCCACTTGAAGGCTGAGTTGCTGTTGTTTCTAAGTACTTACACTTCATAATAATTGATTGTGAAATACTTAAAAAGGGAAACGTTTCATGAGCTGACAACTTACAATGGTGGCAACCACAACACTGTGCTTGAACTCAGATCTTCAGAGCAACCCAAACAACTGTGGCCATGGGATTAAAAAAAATCCTGATTTTAGTGATTTAGAATTATATCCCAATACTTTTGTGCTAATAATAATAATAATCTTTATTTATATAGCACGAACATCTCCCGCAGCACTTTACAATACAGCAGTTCATATACAAACAGTCATAAGAAACAGTTATAAAAAACATCATAATTAAAGCAGAAAATAATGACAACCCTGCTCGTAAGAGCTTACTACATAACAATGAGGTGGGAGTGACACAAAGTACAGACGCTTATTTACAATGAAGGTCCAGACTGCTTAAAGAAATGGGGTGTAGATAAGAGCTGCATAAGTGGTCACCAGCCTTTATTTGTAATACTTTTGAGTCTGGTGGAGTTTGACAGAATTATGTTCAGAGAAATAATGAATGTCCTGTGTCTGAATTACTTTGATTAGCGGTGTTTGTAGGGAGCATCTAAAACTATGTGAGTTGTTGATAGTCCTGATTTCTTGGGGTAGAGCATTCCAGAGAATTGGTGCAGCTCGGGAGCAGTCTTCGAACCAGGAGTGGGAGGTTTATATTAATGAGGAAGTGAGTCTAAAGTCACTTCCAGATCAAAAAGGATGGGTGTGGTGATAGAGATGAGGGTAGGGAGGTAGGGGGGTGCTGCACTATGAGCGGTGTCCTTTACGCCGATGGAATGTAGCATTGCAAGTAGGAGAGGTGGTCAGCAGTGTCAAAGGCTGCAGAAAGGTCAAGAAGAATAAGCAGAGGGTGGTCACTATTATTATTATTATTATTATTATTATTATTATTATTAAGGTTTTGGTCACTTTGATGAGGGCAGTGCTAATAATACATGTGGGTTTTGACTATATAGTGCATAATTTTGGCCATATAATTTAGATAGACCCATACACATATTGTTGTTGATACAATCCTATTTTTATTTGCAGTTTGTAAAAAATCTGTCACATGTAAGACTTGTAGGTTAAAACTAATGTTAGTAATCAATTGTAGTCACAAAATAATAAAATCTGAATGTCTCCTGCATTCTACATTTGCTTTAGAGGCTCTTTCCCCTGGACTAAAATTAGTTTAAATTGTAAAAATAGATCAGGGTTGACCTTTTAGAGTAAATGTTCTATGATTCTAAAGTAATTGATAAAAATGGCAGAATTCATGCACCCTCTGCAGAGAAAAAGGTAAGAAAAAAGTATTGATTATCACTATCTATGAGAAACTTTTATAGTGCACTTCAGACAATAGAAGCTGATCTCCCACTGCTAAAGATAACTCCAATCTAACTGCTTTCTACCAGATAAAAATATCCAAAACACTTAAAAGGCAAAGTTAAGTATTTTAAATTTACAATATATTATGGAATGGCATCATGTTGTGAAAGACATATGTCATCATACATGTAATATATTTTCAGTACTAATTATCTTTTGGGAATATACAGTAATTTTATTATAATTTAAAATTTTCTGGCTTCTTGCTTTAGTTAGAAATGAAGCTTTTCCATGCAGTTTTAAAAAACATCATTTATAAGAAGTCTTAGGCTGGGTCACACACACAGATATCTGGGCAGATATTGTTCACAGATCTCTGGTTGTAGTGAAATCATGGACAGATTGCTCCATTTGTACACAGCCACAAAATGGAACCATGTGTCCATGATTTCACTGCAACCAGAGATCTGTGAACAATATCTGCCCAGATATCTGTGTGTGTGACCCCAGCCTTACTGAGTAATCAATTTCTTTTAAAAGTTGAAATTTTGTGGTATGTTGGCAAGAATCACTATTACAACTTTGTATATATGTGGTCAATATTATGATTTTTATCTCTGCAATAAATGTAAAAATGTCAGTTTTAACAGATTACTAGAGACATGTAAATGCAGGCATCTTACTCTTATGTTTTGAAGGTGCTGTTTTCCACAGTACTAGATGGTTGCATGATGCAATCACATTGGGAGGGCGTTGACATCATGATGGAGGGCAGGCTCTGTGGCACCCCGGGCGGGATCATGTGGTGATAATGTCCTTTATCTAAAGGTTGTGGACTCTCGCCACTGCCATTGTTCACCTGTAATACAACATAGAGGTGTACAAACATGGCGACCGCATGCACATTTACATATGGTGTGACTTCATAATTAGGACAGGTGAGAGCATGGCACAGCAAGAATGACAGCAGCAGAGGAGGACCCAAGCCCAGAGGACACCAGCCGCATGTGGCACTGCTGGCAGTACTGTGCAGTGTATGCAATCAGCTGCGCAGTTCTGCCAGCGGCCACCATCTTGGCACAACCATCACTTGGGTGCACCAATATGGCGGCTGCAACATTTTTTGCATTTCAGGTGGCCAATCAGGGACATATTGTGACGACCATCCGCTGTGAGGCCGAGCTGCTTGTAGGCAGCACCCCGAGAAACACCGAGACCCTTAACCCCTATACAGGGATCTGGAATTACAGCGGAGCCCAGGGGGTAGCTGCCTATTTGAGCAACAGAGCCGGGGAGGTCGCCAGGGAAAATCAAGACCCAAAAAACGAAGTCAGATGTCCGAGTCAAAACCGAGAGGGCAGCAAAGGTACAAAATCGTCAGGCAGTAGCAGAGTCAAAAATCCAGGCAAAAGTCAAGCGCAAAACCAAGAGGGCAGCTGAGGTACAAAATCAATAGGCAGAGGCAGAGTCAGAAATCCAGGCAAGGTCAGACACAAAACTAAACACACACTATCACTGGGGAACCAAAACTATATCTGGCGGCCTGCAAGCCAGGCTCCAATGTACTTGAAGGGCACGGCTACCTCCCATAGGCTGGAGCCCACAGCCTGATGATCTCATCCAGACCGCCCCTAGACCCAGGCCAGATGGTGATGCATGACTGGCTCTGCCCACCCCACTTCTGACAGCAGAACGAAGGCTGCGCCTAACAGACAGCTCTGCAGGGCCCGCTCCTCTGCTACCAACTCCACCCAAAGGAGAAACATGGCGGCACTCCGCGACAGTGGCAGACGTCGCAGGAGCAGGTCCATATGAGGACAAGGCCCTCCTATCACTGGCGCCATCAGCCGAAGGAAACCGGCTCCTCCCAGTGGCCGAGGCAGGAACACCAGCCACCGAGTCCAACGGCGATGTGACACATATAAATGCTAAAGCAATTATGTAAGTAGATGTTAAGGGTGTTTGTAAATTTCAGATTTCTATTGAGAAATTAAGGCTTGGGTCACACTTGCGGCAAAATTTTGAAATCCTGATCCGGTTTTGAGCTGTCAAAAAGCTCAAAACCAGATCAGGAACCTCTCCCCATAGGAGCCCATTATAGTAACCGGATTGCACTACATGCAGTCCGGTTACCGCTTGTAGATCTGCAGCCTGCGTTAAAAATCTTGCAGGCTGCAGATTTCGTAGCGGTTAGAAAACCGCAGTGGGGATTGCTATAATGGGCTCCTATGGGAGCCAATGCAGCTGCCGCAAGGCATATGTGGATCCCTGCGGCAGCCGTATCATTTGTTTATCCCTGCTGCTGCAGGGATGAACAAAGGGTTAACTGTTAATAATAGCTGTGGGCAACATGTCTATAGGGGGTGCCCACCCTCCCGAGAGACATGCTGTCCACTTAAGAGGGCATGAGAGGGGTTAATGCGGTCTGTATAGTATTGTCGGCTATTGTTGGCTTTGTGAATTTTATGAATGAAAGCGGCGGCTCCTCACAGTAGAGGAGATACTGTACGTAATGTACATACAGTATGAGCCCCTGCCCTTGGTCCTGAAAGTTGTAACATTAAGTCTATGGTGGTGCGCTGCCCATAGACCTATACGGTAACCGGATTGTTCTGAATTACACATCCGGAGCAATCCGGTTACCCCATTCTGGTTTCCAGGACACATTTTGTCAAAAAATATGTCTGAAGGTAATTGCGGTTGCCACATCCGGATCTGGATGTGGCAACCGCAATTACCTTTCCAAATGTGACCCCAGCCTAAAACTTAGATTTGAATACAATTAATTCTCAAAGGAAATTTGTAGGCATATTTTTTCTATTTAATCTGAGAGCAGCATAAAATAAGTCAAGAAAGACTAATTAAAAGGTGTGTCACTTATTAGTCTGTGTCCTGTAGTTTCAATACAATCAGTGTTTTATCATCATTGCCTGACTAAAGGCCCCATTACACGCTGCGATGTCCCAGCGATCCCACCATCGCTGCTATCTGATCGCTGGTGAGCTGTCACACAAGCAGACTCACCAGCGACTAGCGAGAACAATGGTAGCAAGGGTAAACATCGGGTAACTAAGTGCAGTGCTGCGCTTAGTTACCGATGTTTACCCTGGTTACCAGCCTCCCAGCGTGTACTGTGCGGCGCTGGGAGGTCGTTGATCGTTGGTCTCCCGCTGTCACACACGCCAATGCTTGTCGCCCAGCGGGAGATAAACGATCGAAAAATGGTCCTGGCCATTTACCAATGATCAGTGATCAACGAGCTGATTGCTGGTCGTTAGTACATGTCACACGCAGCGACATCGCTATGCGGTCCCTGCAACGTCACAAAACCAGTGACATTGCAACGATATCATTAGCGGTATCGCAGCATGTAACGGGGCCTTAAGTCTCACATGAAAGGCAGTCTGGCTGATCTGTTTGATCTCACCTCCACTGCTGATTAGTAACTTGCTGACAACTCAATGTAAATAAAAAACTGACAATCAGCGGTTTGAATGGGGTTATAGACAGCTCAGAAGTATTATCTGCTACATCTACATCAGACAAAACAGGAATTCTATGAAAACTGCATTAAGTAGTCAAGTAATTGACACATCCCTGTTACCAATATTTCTTGTGCTATATTGCTTCTCTAAGATTATCTAGCAAAAACCTGATGACAGATTAGATTACCTTTAAAATTATGAATTTTAAAGTTCTATAGGTGTGGTATTAGTATCAATTACAAATTTACAAAAGATGATTTATTTACATTTTTTGGTTATTCGGATTTTAAATTCTATACATTGTGCATGTTCATACCTAGGTGAAGATTAAAGTTCTGTTTAGAGCATGCAGCCTAGAAGTGGCCGTGGGACAGACTCATACACTAAGGGGATGGCATCTCCCCAAGGAGGATGAGTCAATTGTGATTCTACTATACAGCCCATACATAGCTCGTCCTCTATGTATCATTCTATTCATGCTGCAAGATGGAAAATAGCCACAAGCCACCAGCGATTCATGAGTCATGGGTTTGGGACCCTTATATTACAATATTGTTTTATTGTCATTCAATAAAACACATGCCTTGACAAAAATATGTGAACTCTACAGGTGGCACCTCAAAATAATAGATGTCTTGGTAACATCCATGTTGATGATTCAGCTCTGCTTCTTTTATACATTTTATATACTACAATAATAAAGCTTATACGTATTCTTGATTTTACAAATACAAACATTACACTTTAAAATGTAGTTTTATTACCTCTTGAAATTCTTACTGAGTTGAATTGTGTTGAATGCATGCCGCTTAATGCCAGACTACAATAACTGTTAAATCCACAACATACTTCCAAAGAGTAGCACTGATCACCACTTCTCTTGACATATGACTGTATATTGTGTTTTTTCCCATTTGGAAGATAGTAATGCTTTAAAAATGCAAAATAATATGGATTACATTGATGCATCACTACATTAATGTCAAGTGTGCTTACTCTTTGAAATATTCTGTAATCTGTATATACACCTTTAGTCCAGCTATATGGATATAGCATTAAATCATGTTGATTACCAATTGAATAAAAGTATGTAACTAAGCAACATCATTAAATTAAGTACAGAGCCTATGCGTTTCGTCCTGTTAACTATTCTTGATCATGTCATACCAAAGTAACCCGACTGCTCAAAACGCATAATTTGTGCACTCCATTTTGTGAAGGAACTCTGTTATAACATGTTTTTTTCTCAGAATTCAATAAATAACATTTTCTGCCCTGTGTAAGTGGCTGGACTAAAAGTTTTTGGATTTTCCATGGAATTCTATATTAGAGCATGGCCCATGCCTTGTATTAAGCCTATCTACATTTGTTGAGCTGGTACATTTTTTGCGTTTTGAACTTTCTGTAACCTATGTTTGAAATTGTGAGGTTAGCTACAAAGGGATCATTAAGATATCCCCTGACCCGCTTCTATTTATCGCAGGATGCTGAAACTGCTCAAGTGTAATGGTATAAGCCATGTAAGCTGTGATAATGGACTCAGAGGAATACAGAGCAGTCATAAAGCTCCTTTACTCAAAAGGAGTGTTCATCGATAGCGGAATGGGGTCGCCCTGGAGTTGGAGCCGTTTACAACCGAAGTTCAACTACATTTGAAATGACTATGCCAGTTCTTGATTACATCATATTATGGGGAATCATCACCATAAACCTCTTTCATCTCATTGATCGTCTCCCTTGGTGTGCAGCCTTTCAAGTAATGGACCTTGATGACTGCTCTGTATTCCACTCGGTCCATTATTACATCTCACACCACTTCAGCACATGTAAAATAAAGACCGCTATCAGTTCAAAGTTGAAAATTAGCATGTAAACTATAGAGATTTATATCATTACAAATTTGTAGTTTCAGCATCCTGCGATAAATAGAAGTGGGTCAGGGGAAATGTTTAATGAAGGCCCCTCATATATCTACCTTCTGATTATAATAAAATGTATTCATTTGTATAGCACTAGTAATTCCATAGCTCTTTACATACATTTGAAACACTGTCCCTATCAGGGCTCATAATCACATGTTTTTCAAGTGTGGGAGGAAACCAGAGTGCCCAGAGGAAACCCACACAAACACAGGGAGAACACACAAACTCCTTGCAGATGTTGCCCTTGGTGGGAATTAAACCCAGGACCTCAGCGTTACAAGGCCACCATGCCACCCATAATTGATATGCAATTAAATTTAAATGTTCTTAAATAATAAAGGTTTTTATATGTTGTATTTTTCAGCTAGGTTTCCATGTGTCCATACTATCATTTCTTTCTGCCAAAACTGATGTCAAAAGATCATTAGTTGCAATGAAGTTTTTTCATTAGCTTCTGCTTCTGTTTCGAAAGTAGAACAACTGATGCACTGGATGAATATGAATGATCCCATAGCAAACTGTGGGATTAGTTCTGGAATCTGTTTTCCTCCATTGCGGCAGTAAGCAAGATGGCAAGATAGGTAGAAACTTGGCCATAGTTTCAAAGATTGTGAAGGCAAAAAGGAGAAGTATGAAAAATGTAAAACCCCTGAATTTCAATTTGTAGCTTAGATGTAGTAAAAAGAATTAAAGCACTGAAACCTCTCAGCTACTAACACTGCTATATTAGTAATAAAAAGCTCAGTCTGATTCCTTAACCAGTTCTGTGACCTCTTGCCACATTAGTTTCTAATGGCAGTGCAATTACCACAGTAAAATGTCATCATATCCACTGTTGATAATGCAGGTACAAAAGATGTGATTGCCAGCTAGGTGCTCATTGTAAGAGCTTTTTAGACCTTATGGTTGCAATTATTGAAACATCTAAGTGCTGTTTAACCCTTTTAGATTCCGCTATCTAGTCCTAGTAATAGTTATTATGGCATAAATGAGTTTCATAGAGGGAAGAAATTTCAACACAGGCAAGATCCAACCATGCGTTATGTACAAACAATAATCCTTTAAAATATTAAGTATTATAAAGCTTTAGGTACTTTATATTTCATTGGTACTTGTACTAACAATATTAAAGAGGATCTGTCAGCAGGTTTTTGCAATGTAATCTGACAGCAGCATGAGGCAGGGACAAAGACCCCCATTCCAACGATGTATCATTTAATATACTTTGTGCAGTGTTAATGATAGAATCATATTTATCGCTGCTTTAGATTGAACAAAGCTCAGTTGTTGAGCTGTCTATAATCCTGCCTACACTACAGCCTTCTGTGCAAATTGTATAGTGACAGAAAACTGCTAATAAGTGATTGGATAGGGGTTGGACTCATCTAGACATGCCAAATTGTTATTGATAATACCCTGCTGATAAAATGCTAATGTTATTAAACCAGCAAAACATAGGTCAGGCTAAGGCTGATGCTAATCTGACCCTAGCCTCAGTAAGTCCTAAAGGACAGATGATGATGTCAGAGTGCCGGTCACATGACACGTCAGCTGACCGGTTCTGTGACATCACCACAGGCCCTTCAACCCCAATGGTGTCACATTGTAGGAGCCGGTGACAGTTGATGTATCCTCCTGGAGGAGTTGTTGTTTTTTTAACACACAGGGAAGAGAACAGGGGATAGGATAGGGATTAGATCAGGATAGAGGAGCGGGGACAGAATAGA
>JARQOC010000005.1:278707428-278771680 GCA_033576535.1 Allobates femoralis | reverse complement strand
AAAGAAGAAGACTGAGGAGATCCCCAGGCCTGCTACGTGGGAGCGACATCTTCTTCTGTGATAAGACTGGTACGTGATTTTAGGGAAAGTTAGGGAAAGATACCTTCATTGTTGTGTTTTCTTTTCTTGCTGCGTACCCGGCAGAAGTGAAGATTCAGAGACTCTAATATATACAAGTGCGCATATAGTTCGGTTGACTGTGATATAAATATGTTTTACAGTAAAGAAATGTTACTACCGTTTAAATGTGAGTATGGGGATTCTGCTGAGAAAAATCATACACACACACCCGCGGCCTTACCACCGGTCGCTACATCAGTATTTCACAATCAATTATTATGAAGTGTAAGTACTTAGAAACAACAGCAACTCAGCCTTCAAGTGGCAGATCATGAAAAGTTACAGAACAGGTGGCATAGTCCTGAGGTCTCCATAAAAGTCTCCAGAGCTGTGCTAATTCAATAACTTCAAAGCACCAAACCTCCTCTAGCATTAACATCAGCACTAAAACTGGGCAATAGTAACTTCATGATATTAGTTCCCATGACCAGTGTCTTTTCTTGAAAGCCTAACATCTCATAGGTAAATGCCAAGTCAGCATGCCGACACTATACTTCTCTATATGGCAATATGATGGATAAGTCTTGATTTAGCAAATGGTAGGAGAACGTTAACTTACTGCATTGGGCCAACTGTAAGGCTTTGTGGATTGGAGATAATGCTATAGAGTTGATAGGGGATGGCCTAGTGCCATTGGTTCTAAAGGAGGGAGATCTTAACCTTCAGCCCATCAAGTCATTTTGGTCTGTTACATTCTTCCATCTTTATAACCAGTAGGATTCAATTAGTAGTAGGTGCCACAAATGGACAAAAATACTGTGAATGTTGACCTATTGACGATATGGTTATCATATTGAAAAAATGTAACTATGGAAAAATGTACTTTATGGTTAAAAATATGCTTATTTACTAAAATACAGGTGAGCGCATAGATGAAAGGCACCCGAGTAGAGATGAATTGATCATTTGAAAGTCAAACCAGATGGGATCATAAAATTTTCTCCCAAAAAATTGAATATTGGTGAGTCTGTGCTCAATTTATTAAGGGGTAAACGTAGAGACACAACAATAGTAATACATTTAATGTCAATATGATCTGTCTAATCCTCTTACTTTGAGAATCTGACATGAAATCAATCTCTGTCATATATAATACCAGTCTTGTGCATGACTGAGCTCATCATGAGACCCAGTCACAACTATGCAAGGTATTATAATTTGCTTGATAATCTGATATGTGGTGTCATTGCTGCTTAGTATTATCATAAAGTTCACTCTCAGTCAATCAAAACAGAGAGGCCCACTCTCTGATGCCTTCTCAACGTGAGAAATGCTGTAGGACACATTGTTTTTATTTGCGAATCATGAATGAAGTCTCAAAGTATTCATGAAGCTGCAAATTTCAGGAAATTTGACTTAAACTCAATCCTCCAAGGTTCAATCTGCTCATCTCCACTGCTAAGGTTTTTTTTTAAATAATAATAGGAATATTCATATGTCTATAAAACACTGAACGGATCAGTTCTCAATCATCTACGTTCCCTACTCATATACGGTAATAAATTTGTACTTAGGAGCCAAAACCCAAAAATGAAAAAAGAGAACCTACATCAGAAATGTAACCTTATGCTTCATCAAAATGGACAAATTGAGCGTGTGCCACAAAGTTTGTTACATAATAAAAAAAAATAAAATTCTGAAAAAATAGCAAATACTAATATTTAAAAAAAAAAATCTACAGTGCTCTCTGTGACTAAGATTTCATTACTAGTGATGGATGAACCTGAACTATAAAATTCGGGGTCTGTACCAGACACCTAGTGTATGGGCACGTATCTCGAACACGGGTTTCCCTCATAAATCCATGTTACAGTTTGGGGCCAGGGCTGTAAAATAAAGTACATGGCCAATAAATATAATCATTATACTTACCAGGTCCCATAGCGTGTGCTCTCCCGTCCTGCTGTGACAGCTGTAACTACTTCCAGGCTGCTCATTATCTTCTGGGATATGCATTTCATTGGCTTCTACAGCCAATCACAGATGCCCTTGCCCTTGGCACCTGTGATTGGCTGTTCGAATAATATGCAATCAGCCTATAATTCTAGTATGGTAGAGTGAATGAGCTGCATTCAGATCCACACACAGCACTAGGCTGTGCTGTCATTCTGTGCCCTGCTCTCTTTGCTAGCAGATAGTGTTTGTCTGATGGAAAAAAAATGTAGCAGGGGTGAAGCAAGAAGACCTGGACTACTTCAGAGAGAGGTTTTTTTTTTCTAATAAAGTTGGAGTCCCTAAATGTGGTTTGTGTTTTATTTCTAATAAAAACACTTTGTCTCTGTGTTGTGTATTTTTAATCCATTTATTTGAGATTCTAAATGTCCGGGTCTAACTTGGCCTGACATTAAGAATCTTAGGGCCTAATATCATCTGGCAATACAAAGCTGGTGTTAATCCCCTATTACCCAGAATGCCACCCCACACCAGGGCCACTGAAAGAGTCGGGTAAAGATGAATGCACTATTTTCAGGGGTGGCTGTGGTTTTCAGCATTGGGGGCCCAGAATGATTGGGCCTTACCACGCTGAGAATATCAATCCCCAGCTGTCTGTTTTTTCCTTGCTGGCGTTTAAAATATGGCACGAGCCAATGCATTTTTTTTTAATTATTCATATAAATAGTTTAAAAAAATGGGCTTCCATGTATTTTAATTGCCAGCCAAATTATATCTAGGCAGTTGGGGGTGGCAGCACATAGCTGTCCTCTTTATCTACACTGAGAATCAAAAAAGTCAGTCTGTGAAGGGCCCAAAAGCCAATCACAGATGCTGTCACAGAGAGTGGGCATCTGTGATTGGCTGCTGGAGTAACCTGAAACCAGCCATTACATTCTAGCATCTAGAATGTATGGGCAGATTCCATTCCAGGTTACTTCCACAGTCAATCACAGATGCCCAGTCTCTGTTACAGCATCTGTGATTGGCTGTTGGGTCCTTCACACATATAGTATTGTAAAAATAAATAACACATTAAAAAAAATCAGAAAAAAGGGGGGAGGACAAGAGGCGCAATAGTGCCCCTATCACTAGACACTAAACCCAAAGGTGAGAATAAAGTTACCACTCACCTATGCCAGTTGTGATACCCACAACTGGTTAGTAGACCTGATAGGATCAATTCCCAGATGGCTGCTGCTGGACTTCCACCGGTCTCCACTTGTGGAAACGAAATCAGAGGCTTGGGGAAGGAAGGTGTGTAACAGTCCGCGCTGCCAGAATTTCCGCGTGTAAATGATGCAAGAAGCCGATGTCCAAATCAAACCTTTCTTTTATTCAGAAAGGTTTGATTTGGACATCGGCTTCTTGCATCATTTACACGCGGAAATTCTGGCAGTGCGGACTGTTACACACCTTCCTTCCCCCAAGCCTCACATTAAAAAAAATGACATACCGCTTCGTGGTGTTTTTGATTGTCAGCGCAGATAAAGCGGACAGCTATGGGCTACCACCTCCAGCTGCCTGACTTTATCTTGGCTGGCAATTAAAATACAGGGAAGCCCAATATTTTTTTTTTACAGTTAAATAATAAATTAAAAAAATGTGTGGACTCCCGCCATATTTTGATCACCGACCAGGTAAAACCAGACAGCTAGAGGCTGGAAGTCTCCGCATGGTAAGGCCCAAGCAATCTGGGGCCCCCACGCTGAAAACTGCAGCCTGAAGTTGCCACTGAAAATGGCACATTCATTGTAGCACCATCTCCATGTGCTTTACCCGGCTCTCCCAGCAGCCTTGGTAGGGTGTGGCCCCGTGAGTAATAAGAAGATAATACCAGCCTTGCATTCTCAGATGGTACTAAGCCCGAAAATCATGGTGTCACGCCAAATTAGACATTATACTATGAATTTCTGATAAACTGTAAATAAAACACAACATATAGAAATTGTTTTTATTAGAAATACACCAAAAAACACATTTAGATACTCCATCTTTATTCTTTATTAGAAAAAAACTTGTCAGTCTGACGTAGTCCACGGGCAGAGCAATATCAGCTCTGTTTCATCACTCTGAACAGACAAGCATCTATTCAGAGCGACAAGCAAGATGAGACTGACAGTGACAGAGTTGAAATGAGTTCATAGCTAAGTCATGAATGATGCCACTGCGAATACAACCGAAAGCTGATGAGTTCTCAGCTGTGCAGTGAATAACCCAAGAAGTTAATGAGCGGCCTCAGAAGTGGAAGCTGTTGGAAAAGCGTGACTGCAGGACGCACGGCGTGGACCCGGTAAGTATAATAATGATGTTTATTAACTATATGCTTTATTTTATAGCCTCCCTGTCCCATCCCATTACTGTAAACACCAATCTCGGAGTTCGGACGCAAATTCGTGTTACATCCAGCCCCAAACTCTGACTTTACAAAAAGGTTCAAATGAGTCTCCTGATCCTGAGCATCGGAGGTTAGCCCATCACTATTCATTACATAATAACATTCACCCCATCACAAAGCTGATTTCTTTAATATTGCAAATATTGTAAAAGTACCTATTTCTGATGCTGACACTGAAATATTGTACCAAGGGTTTCCTCACGGTCCAATTGTTTTGTAGTCCTAATTGCACCATTTTTTGAATCAATTTCAAAAATCTTCTCCTCTTGAAAATTAGTATCCATGAAATACCTGTTAAAACAAAGCAAACTAGTTTATTCTTTGTGCAAATAGAGAAAAAATGTATTCTCACTAATTGAAAGTTGAAGAATATGTAATGAGGAGAGAAGGAAGAGAATAAATGGACATTTTAAATTTGAGTGTTATTTATTTGCAATTTTTTAATGCACGTGTCACTGTTTTCTGCATTTGCTGCAATTAGAGATGAGCAAACTTTCTCTGAACATGTTCACCAATTTAAAATTTGGCACAAACATTGACGATTTGTGTCCTTACTGAATTGGGTAGTAATAGCTGACATTACCCAGTTGGCATCAACTCCAAATACCATTACCCTGTTTGCCAATGCAACTGAGCAGCGAGATAGCTAGCGTGAAGTGCCAGGAGGGGCGCTTCTAATGGTGATGCCACTACTGGGATGGCTGCGCCCTGCTAATTTTTTTTCAAGATTTTAAAATCTTTTAAGTTTTTAAAGATTACTCAGCTTTTCAGCTAATCAAGTGGGTGGATGGATAGATGCATGTAAAGTATTAATAGATTTATAGATAGATGGAAAAATATATAACCTACAGATCGATAGATTTCAAATAGCTATTCCCCTATATATTGTAAGCTTGAACCTTTAAGTACCTTTCATGTTGCACTAAGTGGTGTTTTAAACTGGTATTTAGATAAAAAAAACAATAAAAAATAAAAAACCCATGGGGTTCCCTCTATTTGTCTTCACCAGCCAGGATACAGCAGACAGCTGCAGTCTGCAGACCACAGCTGGTGACTTTACCCTGGTTGTTATAAAAATCTCAGGAGGGACACCACAACATTTTTATCACTTATTTATTTTTACAGTAATCTGATGTCAGTTTAGTTGCCATACTGACAACCAATCACAGACGCTGACGTAGAGGGTGAGTGGGGCTAACGCTGTCTTTATCCAATCGGGGAATGGGATGCATTAAATTTGGCTGAGGTTCATGAGCGGACTGAGAAACATAGAAGTATGGTGACGGCAGCACTGAAGTTTGCTAAGTAATAGTGCAGAGAGATAATGTTTGTGCCAAAACAGCGGGGCTCCACTGTAAAATGGTTTAAACTGTGTTTGGCAGCTTTTGGGCCCCTTTGAAGGTTTTTCAAGGCCCTTTATTTTACCTCCCATTGATTAGAATGGGGTTCAGATGTTCACTGAACTGTTCGCTGATTTATTCAGCAAACATATGCGACCTGAGCCGAACCTGAACTTGCAAAGGTTCGCTCATTTCTAGCCGCAATACTATAGTATTTCAGACAAAGTACTTGCAATCAAATGATTACAAGTTCAAAATATCAAAATATAACATTATTTAACCCACAAAAAAATGTTTGTAGCAAAATCAAAACGCTACAATAATTCATTTTTGGCAACCATTTTGTTTTTTTTTTCATGATTTTACCTTGCTTTAATTTTTTATCATTTTTCAGTGTTACACGCTATAGTGAACGATATCATATAGAACTGAAAATATCTTTTAAAATTCAAAATTGCTTGGCTTTCTGAATTTTGTGCAAAAATACAATTCACTTTTAAAAATTCAGAATGTTCAAATTCGGGACTGAGAATTTCAGGAAAGTCTCCTCAAATTAATTTCTCCATGGATCAATCCATTCATCTCTTATGTCATACAAAAATTGAAGCACTGTTGAAAATGTTTTGAACCTTATTAGGTTCAAAACGTTAAGGAGTATTAGGATATGAACACACTGGCGTGAAATTCGGACGACTGCAATGCGAGTTTTTCTCGCATTGCAGTTGGACCATTGTTATTTAATGTCCCATTGCACATTTGCAAGTGTCGGGCATTTTTTTCTAATCTGATAGACAGACGAGAAACCTATAGCAACATGCTGCGACAGTATGCGATTCACGCGCAAGACTCACCACTGCAAGTCTATGGGTACAACAAAATCACGGACCTCACACAAACTATCCGAGTCGGACACGTTTTTTTCACTGATACATTATCATTCTGTAGCTGAGAACACTGTAAAATGTTCCTGTAAATGATTATACAGTAAATATCTGCTGAGTAAAAAAATGGATTGCACTCAGATATCACTCGGATGTGATCTGAGAGAAATGTCAGACAGTCGCATAGTAGTTGGATGCAAAACAGACCAAAAAAAGGACGACACTCGTAAAACTCTCGGGAATGACAATCGGACTGCATTTTTGCTCGCCTGTGTGTTTCCACCCTAATGGTGGGTTTACACGCCGCGATATCGTTTCGATATCGCAACTCAATGGCGCGGGAGCGCGCAATTAGTGCACGTTCCTCCCGCATCGCATTGAATGTTTACACGCTGCGATATCGTATTACAACGTCCATGCGATGTCTCCGCCTCCCAACCCAGGATCGCATAGTTAACATGGGAGTGAATGGGTGACGTATGAAATCGCATCGTAATTGGGCGTTTACACAGCACGATCCGGCTTCAATCGCTATGCAATATCGGGGCATTGAATAGCACGCTCATTCAATCCCCGATATCGCATTGACATCGTTCCTGCATCGTATTGGACGTTCACACCATACAACGCAGGAACGATTTCGCCTCCGACGATTGAACCACGTGACTTTTGATTGAAATCGTACTACGATATCGCGACGTGTAAACCCGCCATAAGAGCTATGATATTCAAAACCATAATAAATTGAGTTATTCACATTAGGATATAAACCTATTGTGCTGTGTTCATTAGGAGACACATGAAGGTATAGCTAGAAGTGCAGCTCAAGATGGGGCAAGACACCTAAGTGGACCCCTAACAAGGTAACCTGGTTTACAGTTACGGTGAAGCGCCCTAATCGTGAGTATGGGAGAATATCAGCAGATGACCATATAATTAATGAAAACAAATCTCTATACGAAGATCAAAAGAATATTCAAATCTGAGAGTCCTCAGTGGTTGATATCTTTTAAGGGCTAACTGAAAAAAATGGTAACAAATAGCAAGCTTTTGAACTCTAAGGCTAGCTTCACACCACGGTGAAATCCGATCCGGGGCTGTCAGGGGTGAACCTGACAGCCCCGGAACGTATTTCGGCCCCATAGTATGCTATGGGGCCAGATGGAGCCGGATGGCAGCTATCTGCCATCCGGTTTCCATCTGTCCGGGAGAATCTGGGAGAATTCGGATTTTTCTCCCGGACACAAAAATGCTGCATACAGCATTTTTGTGTCCAGGGGAAAAAAGCTGACCCTCCCAGATGCTTCCGAAACCTCCCGGTCGGGTGCAATCCGACATCCCCTAACATGGGGGTCTATAGTGTCGGATCGCACCGGAACTGCACCTGGGAGCCGGTCGGCGCTGAATTCAGCACCACCAGCTGTCCCCTGCTGACAGCTTAGGACCGCGGCTAGCGGGGATCTGATCTTGAATTATCAGCAGCTGCGGCTGCAAATGAGCCATCCGGCTGCACACCGGACCAAAGGGCATAGTTGGCCCTCTTGTTCTGTGTCCAGATCCGGTGAACCTGACAGCCCCAGATCGGATCTTGCCATGGTGTGAAGCCAGCCTCAGGCCTGTCCATTAGGCTCCTTTTGTGTATAAATAGGTTTCTTCACAATTTCTGTTGTTATGAGCCTCATGAAGAGGCCTTAAAGTCTCTAAAGCTAGCTACTTATTACCATTTTGTTCAGTTAGCCATTAAAAGGTATCAACCACTGAGGACTCTCAGATTTGAATATATTTTTCTATCTACTGGCTAACACGGTACAAACATATTTTACCGTATGCAAGGATCAACACCAATGTTACTGCCATACTGTGACTATATATTGTTAGATACCATTTCCTCAGAACATATGAGAGATTAAAATATAGTTAGATATAAGGACTTATTGTTGACATTTTTTTTGGTTGAGTTGTTCCCTTTTACTATCTTTTCCATCTGACACACACTATCATGAAAACCTCTTCCAGCCATGGCTCCTCTCATTTCATCTCACCTCATCAGTTTGCAACAAAAATATGTCACTTTGCCAATACAATTTCCATCTACTCCTAACAAGCAAAAACTCCTTATTCTACAGTCAGAGCCTACTGCTTTTCCTATTACTGAGCTACTGTTAGGAAAAAAAACAATGCTCATCCAGGTGCACCACATAATAGAGCCTATTACTGTGATCCTTAAAAAGAGAGAATGCCTATTTTCTCCCGTAAAGATATTAAAATTGCTGCTTAGAATATATGACTGCCCTGTGAATGTGGCCTAGAAAAATTATCTAAATTATACCCCCACAAAAGTAATAATACCCTGTGTTCCTCTTTATGGAGGGGATAGGTTGTTCATGGCTTTGTATGTCTTGGTAAGGGTTTTGAACTAGAGTCTCTGGGCAATGAATAAGAAGCCAGTGAAGGGCTTGGCAGAGAGGAGATGCTGTGGATTAAAGAGGAGACAGGTGTATTAGTCAGGCAGCAGAGTTTAGGATAGATTGGAAGGATGTAAGGGTGCTGGAGAGTAGGCCAGAGAGTAAGTGTCGAGCCCACTGGGACGGGGTACTCGGTACCGGACCGGGTTCCTACTGGGGGATGTCATGGAGGTCCTGGTCCGGACCATGTCCCGGGCCCTGGCAAGTAAAAGGGGAATATTTACAGGGGATTAAATGTTTGTCGTGACGCCACCTACGGCTTGTGGTCAATAATGGGACCACTGCTGCTGCAGAACCTCCGAGGATGATGTTATAGCAGCTGTAGATGGAATAGTTTTCCGCGGGTAGAACTTAGTTCCCCGGGGCAGTGATGATTTAGATCTATGGTGCAGGCTTGAGGTGAGTGCAGTTCACTTACTGTCCTGCTGCTGCAGCCTTCCTTTCTCCAGGGTTCAGAGCTGACAGGCTGTGGCTCTCCAGGTGGGATCTCTTTGCAGTCCTGCTGGAGGGAATCATGCACAGGCAACAGAGAATCATGCAAGGGAGTCAGAAGCATGGTTCACCATGTTTACTTCACAGTTTGTTCAGCATAACAGCTCAGTTACAGTTCAAGGTACAGGTCTTTACACGGGTTACAACTCTCCCCTCCGGTTCCTCTTTACTCCCTGCAGCCAGATTGTTCCTCTCTGTGACCCCTCACTCTTTCTCTGTCCTTCCCAGGCTTTACTCTCTCTCCTTCACTGTGTGCGTCTCCGGACAGTATGGCGGTGGCTCGGACCCTTGTGGGCCCTCGTGGTTACCACTGAGCTGCCTGTCCTTTGGGGTAGGAACTCTAACGTGGAGTTAGAGTCCCCCGTCGGTAATCTGGGGAAACCGGGTGATCGTCGGTCCCCTTCAGAGCCGACACTCTGCTACTAGCCTAGCCTCCAATAGTCCTGCTGTGCTAGGCTCTATCAGGCTCCCTTCTACCGTGTGATTCAGGTTCCATAAGAAGGCTGCTCCGCCTGCAGTCGGTCGTCTCGGCTGTGTTTCTAGGACCCAATATCACTGGTCCTCTCTTCCCTCACACTCCTGGGGTGCTGGCTCCAGATGGGCTTTCTCTCTGTGGCTGCACTGGCTCCTCAGATTCTGTGCTCCTTACACCCCACTCCTCCAGGACGTGTGCCTCTTTCTTGCTTCTCAGCCTGCCTTGGCCTACTGCTGTCTTTCAGCCTGGTCTGTGCTCCTCAGCCTGCTGCTGGTCTGTGTCTTGGCTGCTCGGCACCCTGGGCCTACTGACTCCTTTCTCCTCCCCTTCTCTATTTCTACCATCTATCACCTGACATGCTTGCTGTCCCACCCACTGTTCTCTAAACCCACCACCCCTTGCCCGCCTAGAGTCCCGGGCTCCGGGTTGGGTGCTGCCCTCTAGTGGTGTGTGGGATGTATGTGAGGGTGTTGTGGTGCAACTGTCTTCCTATCTTACCTGGCTGCAGTTCCCTATGTGGCCTCCTGGTCGCAGGGGCGCCACATTCCCCTGGAGTAAAACCGGCGTGTCCTCACACCGTCTGGCATGGATCCCCCTGAAAACATTTTTATTTTATGTAAACATTCAACATTAAGTATTCTTGGTTTCTTCCATCTTAGGAGGCACAAGTCTTTAAACGTTGCATTAATTTAACTATATACATAAGTGCATGGGTGTATTGGCTTCTAGACCTTTGCCGGGACAATGCTATAACACATTTACTTTACCATTCTAAAACACATAAAAGCATTACTTTGTAGCAAAAGTATAAAAGTTATTTTTCTTCTCAAGTCCCAAAAAGTTCAAAAATGCAAACAGTTCAAAAGGCACAAGTGCTTCAATACTGCACACAAGCACTCTGCAGTTCAATTCAAAGTTCAAGGCACAGTCATTCAAGTGCAAACTAGTCTTAAAACCAAGGGGGAGCACGCTTGGTGCTCAACTATATACAAATAAGTTCGTACCAGCTCATTGTTCGCGGTGTCAAATGTCTATGAAACATGTGAGACAGACAGGGAAAAGCTATCATTCACTCAGGATTGGGTTGGGAGCATTAAGGGTTACATCGCATTCACACTTACAAGTCTTCTTGCTTGTAGCAGGATCCGGGTCTTCATTCCTTCTGCTTTACCTTCCACGGGAGTACTTGTGGTTCTCTCCTTCTTGGAACATCTCCAATTCTTGCAAAGCTTGGACTAGCAGGTAACTGCCGGGCGTCTGGGTAACTGTGTCTGCCGTGGATTTTGCTGTAACAGTCTCAGTGACATTTGTGGGACCCGTGTCAACAATTGGATCCGGGTGCTCTGTATCGTCTGGATACTCCATGTCTGAGGGCTCATCTTCTTCCAATGACTTTAAAGACAGTCTCTGTACTTTCATGCCATACGGGCCTCTTTCTCCTTGTACCACAACGTAGGAGACCCATTCGCCAACCTGCACTTCCCTATCCGGGTGTTTTTCTGGAAGGTGTGCTTCCACATCACGTCTATTAATGAATATATCATGATTCTGATGCACATTTATTTGAATCCGGGTTCGTCGTTCAGCCTGAACACAGGTCATCTGCTGGGGTAGCAGCCGCAGCACACACCGCCGGGTGTCTCGGATCTCAGAACGTTCTTTGCCGCCTTCCTCCATGCTGCTGTGGTCACGCAAGGTCTTTCCCTGGCCGGGTTCCTCCACAAACACTCTCTGTGGGCCGTCCGGGATCACTTGGAGTCTTCCTGCTGCAGCGCTCTCTGTGGCGTCCTCTTCTTCCGTCCTCATGTACTCTGATGGCGACGACTTCTCTTCCAGATCTTTGTCCAGCCCCTCTCTGATGACGAGTTCCTCTCTGGCTCCCGCCAGCTTCTCATTGGTAGGTGAGTTTAGGGGCGGAGGCTCTTCTTTGGGATTGATAGCTGGCTCTTCCGGAGTTTATCGGAGCCAGGACGGGTCTTTCTTTTCGCGCCTTGGACCAAGCCGGTCCACGATGGGGGGTCTGGGCACGCCTCCTCTGCACAAGTTCTCAGGCTCCTATGGCCGCCATTAAGCCCAGATTTGGCGGGAAAAGTCCAGAACACGTTAATTAGGCACACTGGGTCCAATTATTTTGGACCAGGTACATCCTGTTCGTGACGCCAGATTGTCGAGCCCACTGGGACGGGTACTCGGTACCGGAGCGGGTTGCTACTGGGGGATGTCACGGAGGTCCTAGTCCGGACCGTGTCCCGGGCCCTGGCAAGTAAAAGGGGAATATTTACAGGGGATTAAATGTTTGTCGTGACGCCACCCACGGCTTGTTGTCAATAATAGGACCACCGCTGCTGCAGAACCTCCGGGATGATGTTATAGCAGCTGTAGATGGAATAGTTCTCCGTGGGTAGAACTTAGTTCCCCGGGGCAGTGATGATTTAGGTGTATGGTGCAGACTTGTGGTGAGTGCAGTTCACTTACTGTCCTGCTGCTGCAGCCTTCCTTTCTCCAGGGTTCAGAGCTGACAGGCTGTGGCTCTCCAGGTGGATCTCTTTGCAGTCCTGCTGGAGGGAATCATGCACAGGCAATAAAGAATCATGCAAGGGAGTCAGAAGCACGGTTCACAGTGTTTACTTCACAGTTTGTTCAGCATAACAGCTCAGTTACAATTCAAGGTACAGGTCTTTGCACGGGTTACAACTCTCCCTTCCGGGTCCCTCTTTACTCCCTGCAGCAAGGTTGTTCCTCTCTGTGAACCCTCACTCTTTCTCTGTCCTTCCCAGGCTTTACTCTCTCTCTCCTTCACTGTGTGCGTCTCCGGACAATATGGCAGTGGCTCGAACCCTTGTGGGCCCTCGTGGTTGCCACTGAGCTGCCTGTCCTTTGGGGTAGGAACTCTAACGTGGAGTTAGAGTCCCCTGTCGGTAATCTGGGGAAACCGGGTGAATCGTCGGTCCCCTTCAGAGCCGACACTCTGCTACTAGCCTAGCCTCCAATAGTCCTGCTGTGCTAGGCTCTATCAGGCTCCCTTCTACCGTGTGATTCAGGTTCCATAAGAAGGCTACTCCGCCTGCAGTCGGTCATCTCGGCTGTGTTTCTAGGACCCAATATCACTGGTCCTCTCTTCCCTCACACTCCTGGGGTGCTGGCTCCGGATGGACTTTCTCTCTGTGACTGTACTGGCTCTTCAGATTCTGCGCTCCTTACACCCCACTCCTCCAAGACGTGTGCCTCTTTCTTGCTTCTCAGCCTGCCTCGGCCTACTGCTGTCTTTCAGCCTGGTTCGTGCTCCTCAGCCTGCTACTGGTCTGTGTCTTGGCTGCTCGGCACCCTGGGCCTACTGACTCCTTCCTCCTCCCCTTCTCTATTTCTACCATCTATCACCTGACCTGCTTGCTGTCCCACCCACTGTTCTCTAAATCCACCACCCCTTGCCCGCCTAGAGTCCCGGGCTCCGGGTTGGGTGCTGCCCTCTAGTGGTGTGTGGGATGTCTGTGAGGGTGTTGTGGTGCAACTGTCTTCCTATCTTACCTGGCTGCAGTTCCCTATGTGGCCTCCTGGTCGCAGGAGTGCCACATAAGAGTTTACAATAGTCGACACGGGAGATGAACAGGGCATGCATGAGTGTTTTTGTAGTTTCTTGGTCAAGGAATGTATG
Organism: Allobates femoralis; assembly: GCA_033576535.1. Lineage (NCBI taxonomy): Eukaryota > Metazoa > Chordata > Amphibia > Anura > Aromobatidae > Allobates > Allobates femoralis. The sequence goes on along the minus strand of JARQOC010000005.1, from coordinate 278,757,925 downwards.
GATATGGGAGATATTTTTAGGTTGGAGTAAGCAGGACATAGCAAGGGCTTGGATATGTGGCAAAGTCGAGAACTATCCCAAGCCACTGAGCATGCGGGACTAGGGAAAGTGAGAAGCAATTAACTTTGCTGGACAGGTTTGGTGGTGTGGTAGAGTGAGATGGGGGAAAGATGATGAATTCTGTTTTGTCTATGCTCAGTTTTAATAAGTGAGCAGAAAAAAAAGATGAAATAGTAGACAGACATTGTGGGACTTTGGTTAGTAAGGAGGTACTGTCAGGTCCACAGAGGTATGTCTGAGTGTTATCAGCGTAGAGATTACATTGAAAGCCGTGAGACTCTATGAGCTGTCCCAGATTGTAAAGTGCAGGTGGAGAAGAGTAGGGGTCCTAGAACTGAACCTTGGGGAACACTGAAAGAAAGAGGGCAAGATTAGGAGGTGGTGTGTAAGAGGGAGTTGCTGAATGTCCGGTCTGTAAGGTATGAAGAGATTCAGGATAGGGCAAAGTCAGTGATACCAAGAGATGAGAGAATCTGTTGCAAGAGGGAATTGTCCACGGTGTGAAAGGTGGAGGACAGGTTCAGGAGGAGGAGGACTGAGAAGTGTCAGTTGCTCTTGTCGGTAAGTAGGTTATTGTTGACTTTAATTAGGGCAGTTTCAGGTGAGTGATATAGTCAGAAGTCAGATTGTAAGCGGTCAAAGAGGGAGCATTAGGAGAGGACAGTTCAAGATGGACATGCTGTTTTAATCCATAAGAGAGAAGTGATATGGGTTGATAGCTATGCACAGAGCATGGGTCAAGGGAGGGCTTTCTGAGGATGGGTTTGATTGAGACATGTATGTAGGATGAGGGTAAGACACTAGTTGTTATTGAAAGGTTGAAGAAATGGGTTAGGCTTGGGTTGTGGTGGGAGTGGAGCGGGTCAAGCGTGCAGGTGCTAAGATGTGATCTTGACAGAAGAGAGAAGAGCTAATCTTCTGTCATGGTGGAGAAGCTAGATTTGGAAGAAGAGGGCTTAGCAGTTAAGAAGAGGAGCTCTGAGTACTTCAGGCCAAAGCTTTCTCTGATGTTAGCAGAGATGAGAGGGAGGATGGAGGAGAGAATTAAAAGTGATGAATAGCTGTCTATGGTTGTTAGACAGGAAGGATATGAGAGATGATAAGTAGGCTTGTTTAGAGGTAGTGAGTGTGGACCTGAAGTTGGTGAGAGACTGCTTGTATGCAACAAAGTGCTCGGCGGAATAGGATCTCTTCCATCTCCACTTGGCGACTATGGAAGTCAGTGAGAATCCTGAAATATGGCTGGAAAATGGCCATAGTAAGGGCTAAGGGGCTTCAAATGAAAACAAAATGGGGATTAGAGCAGGACAATTTCCCTGCAAACAAATGTGGATGGGTAAATTACTTAAAGGGGTCCTATCATCATAGCAATCATGGTTACATAGTAGCTAAATGAAGAACCTAAGCATTTGTAACTGTCATCCCACAGAGATGGATTTTAGACTTTCCTCATAGAGTAATAACGTTAATAAACCCTGTTTTTTCAGTTTCTCCTGCAGAGAATAATTTTCTGATTCTGTTGTTTAAACTAAAGCAGTTGGGCTATTGATGATCTGTCCGTCAGTTCTGGAGATAGCTTAGCTATTGACACGCCACTCCCCTTTGCCTTTGTGCACCTCCCTAATGCAGCAGAGTGAGTGTCCCAGGAACCCGTAGGTTTATTTTGAAAAAAATATTGTTCAAAGCAGCCCGGCTTGTCTGAATACAACAGCTATAAATAAAGGAATAGCACTTGGTTGTGTTTGTTTCATGTCAGTAAAGGGGCCATAAAGCATAACTATATGGGGCACACTCATCACTCAGTACTTCCTTGACCATTTCACCACCTGGCTACTTCACCTCCTTTCTGCGGACATCCCCACAAACATGAAGGCCAATTTTAATATCCCCATTAACACTTCCCACCGAGCCGCCTCTAAACTTCTTTCACTGACTACCTCCTTTGGGCTGTCCCAATGGTCCTCCTCTGCCACTCACAAAGATGGCCACATGCTTGACCTCATCTTTCCTCACCTTTGCTCCCTCACTAACCTCTCAAGCTCACCCCTCCCCCTGTCTGACCACAATCTACTGACTTTCTTCTCCCTCTCCTCCCCTACTACATTACCCCCACTCTACAAACTCAGTCATCCTCACAGAAACCTAAAACACATTGATTTACACTCTCTCAGAATCCCTTCTCCCTCTCGCCGACATAGCTTCCATATGCGACACTGATGCTGCCACCACTCTAAATAACACCACAATAACTGCAGTCCTCAACTTAGCTGCCCCCTCACATACAACACACACCACCCGCACTAAGGACCTGAGAAGGGCTTTCAGGATCACCATAAGGAGAAAGCTCATTCCACTGAGCACTTTGCGTTGTTCCAGCAGTCTCTCACCAACTTCAATCCACACTCACTGCCGCAAAACAAGCCTTCTTCTCATCCCTAATAACCTCCCTGTCCCATAATGCCAAACAGCTTTTTAAAACTTACAATTCTCTCCTCCGTCCGCCTGCCCATCCTCCCTCTACCCTCATCTCTGCTGAGCTGAAGACTTTGCCTCTTTCTTTAAGAATATGTCACGCTGGGTGTAAAGAGACACCCAGAAATGGATGACAACAGGGGGGGGGAGGGAAGGAGTCCCTGATGCTAAGGGCAAAAAGGGGGATGGTGACCCCTAGAACAACTAGCACTGATACCTGACTCCTCTAACATCCCTATAAAGTTTCTGCAACTGTCGCAGGATACCTATTCCCTGACTGTCCCTGGACTACCAATACACAGGGATCTGAACCCAGCTAGAAACTAGAAAACACACAATTGAAACATACAAAGTGGGGAAGAGATACACTTATTTTTAGCAGATCCAAGCAGCAAACCAGCAGGCTCCAAGAAACACTGTTTTGATCCAAGAATCAATCAGGAACACCTGAGGCTATCAACAGCAGTGCATCCTGTGAGTCAAGGGAAATATATAGGCAGCTCCAAGGTAAGGAACTAGCTGGGTCCTAGTGACCTCCAGCTTTAACTAAAAGGGAAATGCCTCTTAAAGCGACAGATACATTTTTTCTTTAAGATGAGGACTGTTTCTCCAAATGCTGGGACCTTCTGCGAGTGACCTCTACAGTCTCATCCGTGCCTCCTGACACACCCGTGACAGCAGAAGATTGATAAAATCAGAGACAACTTTGACCCACTGTGCCCACAACTCTCGCCCTCACCTACACTGCCATTTCCTTCCAAAAGCTGATTCTCCCTCTTAACAGAAAATCAGCTCTCCTCCCATCTGTCAAAGTCTCACCTCATCACCAGTACCCACTGCACACTCCCATCCCACCTCATTCCCAGCCTCACCTCAGTCTTCATCCCACCCCTAACCCACCTACTACTGGCATCTTACCCTCATCCTTCAAACACACCTTGATCACCCATCCTCAAAAAACCCTCCCTCGACCCAGCATCTGTTTCTAACTATCTCCCCATATCTCTTTTCCCCTTTGCCTTAAACTATTTGAACAGCACGTCCATTCAGAACTGTCCTCCCACCTCTCCTCCTGCTTCCTCCTTGACTTCCTACAATCCAGTTTCCGACCCCACCACTCGACCGAAACAACTCTTACCAAAGTCATCAACGACCTACTGACAGCCAAGAGCAAGTGACACTACTCTGCCCTCCTTCTCCTCGACCTATCTGCTGCCTTCGACACTGTAGACCATTCGCTCCTACTTCAGATCCTGGGATCTCATGGCATCACTGACCTAGCCCTCTCCCATACCTCCTCTTCTCTGTACCCCCTGTCGGTATCCCCCAAGGCCCAGTTTTGGGACCACTACTCTTCTCCATCTACACTCATGGCCTAGAACAACTCATCGAGTCACATGACCTTCAGTACCATCTCTACGTCGACAACACCCAGATCTACCTGTCTGGGCCCGACATCATCTCTCTACTTTCAAAATTCCACAATGCCTGTTTGCCATCTCATCCTTCTCTGCTTAAACTGAACATGGACAAAACTGAGTTTATCGTCTTCCCCCAAATCACTCTCCCCCTCTACCAGACCTATCCATCACTGTCAACGACTGCTCCCTCTCCCTAGTCTCCCATGCCAAGTGCCTTGGAGTAATCCTTGACTCTTCCCTGTCCTTCAAGCCTCACATCCAAGCCCTCGCCACCTCCTGCTGACTCCATCTCAAAACATATCCCGGATTCACACTTTCCTTGATCACGACACTGCTAAAACACTTGTTCATGCTCTCATCATCTCACATCTTGACTACTGCAACCTCCTGCTTACTGGCCTCCCTGGTTCCTCCCTTGCACCTCTCCAATCTATCCTAAACTCCACTGCCCGACTAATCCACCTGTCCCCCCGCTACTCCCCTGTCTCCTTCCTTTGCCAAGCCCTTCACTGGATCCCCACTTCTAAGAGATCCCGGTTTAAAACACTAACCATGACATACAAAGCCTTCCACAACTTGTTCCCTTCATACATCTCTGACATGATCTCCTGATACCTACCCTTACGCAACCTGCAATCCTCCCAAGAGCTCCTTCTTTACTCCCCTCTCATTTCCTCTTTTCACAACCACATACAAGACTTCTCCCGTGCATCCACTATACTCTGGAACTCTCTGCTCCAACACATCAAACAATCGCCTACCCTGGGAACTTTCAAAAGAAACTTGAATACCCACCTCTTCTGTTAAGCCTACAACTTGCAGTGAGACCTGGTTCTCCGCACCATCTCATGATCGGCACTACCCCGCCTCATGTATGCCCACCCGTTACTCATAGACTCTGAGCCCCCACAGACAGGATCCTCTCCCCTCCTGTATCTGTGCAACTTAATTGTCCATATATACAGTATTGTACTTGTTCTCATCTGCCCTTTCCATAATAATAGAGTATCACGTCTTTCAGTATCATCTCTATGCTGATTGCATGCAGATCTATCTCTCTGAACCTGTCATCACCTCATTATTAATCAAAATCCCCCAATGTCTGTCTGCTATTTCATCTTTATTTTCTGCTCACATTTTAAAACTGAGCATTCATCATCTTTCCCCATCTCACTCTACCACCTCACAAGACTTATCTATCAAAGTAAATGGATGCTTACTTTCCCCAGTCTCGCCTGCTCCTTGTTGCCTCTGAGTAATCCTCGACTATGCTATCTGATTCAAGCCATATATCCAAGCTGTGGCCCCCTCCTGCTGACTCCAAATCAAAAAATTTCCCAGATCCATACATTCTTTAACTAAGAAACTGCAAAAACACTTGTGCATGCCCTCATCATCTCCATCCTTGACTACTGAAACCTTCTAGTCTCTGGCATCCTCTCCAGCATTCTTACACCCTTCTATTCTATCCTAAATCTATCCTAAATGCTGTTGCCCTGTCTCATCACTATTTCCCAGCATCTCCTCTCAGCCAAGCTTTCATTGGCTTCCCATTGCCAAGTGACTCCAGGACTCCAGTTCAAAACCCTAACCATGACATACAAAGCCATCCACAACCTCTCCTTATATCTGTGACATGGTCTCCCAGTACTCACCTACATGTGACCTACGATCTTCTCAATATTTCCTTCTCTTCATACAAGATTTCTCCCGTGCATCCCAAATATTCTGGAACTCTGTGCCCCAACACATGAAACTCTTGCCTACCATGGAAAACATCAAAAGGAACCTGAAGACCCACCTCTTCTGACAAGCATACAACCTGCAGTGATGCTCAGTCCACAAAAGCCAGACCAGCCAAACCGTCTCCTAGTGTATCCTCACCCATCCCTTGTATACTTCATATTTAAAGCTCCATGGAATAAATGGCGCTACAATAATAAATAATAATAACAATATTATTAATAATAATAATAATAATAATATATTTTCCCATCCTGGTATTTATGGCCCTGATCCTGGTATATATGGCCCTATGCCTGATACATATGGCCCTCCACCTGATATAAATGGTCCTCATCCTAGTATTTATGGTCCTATCCTGGTATATATGGGGAATACTGGTATATATGTCCCCATTCTGGTTTATAGGGGGGCATCCTGGTATATATAGTCACCATCCTGGTATATATGTCTCCTATCATGGTATATATGTATCTATTCTGGTATATACAGTATGTCTGTACCCTGGTTTACATGGTCCCCACCTTAGTATATATGTCCCTGTTCCCTAACATAAATAAATCACACACTGAGCTATATCCTTCACTACACAGATAAGACCCTATGTGCGCCATTTCTCCCTCTTTCACAGTGTATTCCTCCTAACATAAATAAAAACATTTCCTCTGCTGCTACGTCGTCAATATGCTCTGGAGCAAGCACACAGCCTGGTTGCTGATATTGGACTGTGCGCCAAAGCCACTTGACAACACTGTCACATGTCACCCCCTGTAGCGGCACCTCCAACATCAGCTCACAGCCACTGTGGTGGCAGACCCGACGGGTCTCTGCACCCCAATGCATGTCAGCTGGATCTGCGTCCTGGGTGAGGATGTAGATCCAGCTAAAGCAGGGGCTGGGGATGACACCTCTGAATATAGCCTATGAGGCTATGCACATGCGTTTGCAGACTGAGTGCATCAAAAAAGACCAAATCTGATCCAGAGCACTGATAAAATTTGATCTGTATGTACAAGAAAAATCATTGATGTCTCAATGATCCCTTAAAAGAAACGGGAGCTGATCTGCAGTTCTTGGTAGTGCTCAACACATATAAGCGGTCCAGAGCCATTTAGATTTTACATCTTGGTCCATGATGTAGCTCATAACATCTGATGAGATGATGCCTTGTGCCCTAAAAACTGACAGTGATGACCTAGCTAGGGATGGGCGAGTCTACTCGCTAGGACTCGTTACTCTGCGAGTAGTAAGGTACTCGTAGGACTCGGTACTCTGCGAGTTTCCCAGCGATTACTCGCACAGTAACAAGTCCAATGCAAATCAATGGCAATCCTAGTTTTGTCAGAGACTCTGACAAAGCTAGGATTGCCATTTACTTGCATTGGACTCATTACTGTGCAAGTAATCGCAGGGAAACTCGCACAGTAATGAGTCCTGCTGTGTGCTCTGTGCCGGGCTCGGGTCCTGCAGGCTGCCGCAGCTCCAGGGTCCTAGAGCCCGCCTGCTCTCCCTGTGTACAGACATGAATGTCTGTGCACAGAGATGATGTAGCAGAGCTGAGATTGTTCTCAGTCTGCTCATTCCCTGTGCATAGACATCAATATCTATGCACAGGGATGTAGCAGAGAGGACATCGCGTTTTGGACTACGTCGGACGGAAGAGGATTTTTTTAATTAAAGATGGAGTCCCTAATGGCTTTTTTTTTTATTTCTAATAAAAAATTTTCTCTGTGTTGTGTTTTTTTTAACCCTTTATTGGAGATTCTTGGTGGCCGGGTCAAACGTGGCCTGACATTAAGAATCTCGGGCTTAATACCAGCTTGTATAACAAAGCTGGTATTAACCCCTTTATTACCCAGCGTGCCACCGCCACCAGGGCCGCTGGAAGAGTGGGGTTCAGCGCCAGAGGATGGCGCTTCAATGAACGCGCCATCTTCTGGGGCGGCTGCGGGCTGCAATTTGCAGCGGGGAGTGCCCAGAAAGCTTGGGCCTCCCTGTGCTGCGGATTCCAGCCCCCAGCTGCTTAGCTGTACCTGGCTAGACATAGAAATTGTGCGGAGCCCCACGCATTTTTTTTAAATTATTTCATGAAATTCATGAAATAATAAAAAAAAGAGCTCCCCTATATTCTTGTGTTCGGCCAGGTACAAATAGGCACTTGGGGTTGGGGGCAGCCCGTCGCTGCCTGCTGGATCTGGCTGGTTCCAGAAATACGGCGAAGCCCACGTCAAATTTTTTTCTGACAAATCCATAAAACAATGTAAATAAAAGGGACTGCATCTTTATTAACCCCTGGACCATGGGCGAGGGGTTAATAAAGATGCAGTCCCTATTTTAGGATTGTTGTATTGATTTTTCAGAAAAAAAATTACGTAGGCTTCGCTGTATTTCTGGAACCCCCAGAAGATGGTGCGTTCATTGAAGCGCCATCCTCTGGCGCTGAACCCCGCTCTTCCAGCGGCCCTGGTGGCGGTGGCACGCTGGGTAATAAAGGGGTTAATACCAGCTTTGTTATACAAGCTGGTATTAAGCCCGAGATTCATAATGTCAGGCCAGGTTTGACCCGGCCACTAAGAATCTCCAATAAAGGGTTAAAAAAAACACCACACAGAGAAAAATTATTTATTAAAAATAAAGACACAGACACCATTAGGGACTCCAACTTTATTACCACCATATATCCCTCCAAAGACCCAGGTCTTCTCTCTTCTTTCTTCTCTCTTCTGTCTTCTGTCTTCCTTCTTCTTCTTGTTGCAGGGCCAGTAAGCAGAGAGTTAACTGTGCTGTGACAGCGGGAGCCTATTAAACATGATTTAGCTATTGTAGCAGATAGAGCCTGAAGCTTCCGAGGCACATCTGTGATTTGTAAATCGCACATTACTCGCTATTACTCGCTTCCCCATTCATTAACATTGGACTCGCTAGACTCGCAACGAGTAGCGAGTCCCGGGCTCGGACTCGCTAGAGTCAAGCGATTCCGAGTAATTTAGGACTCGCCCATCACTAGACCTAGCCTTCCAATAGGTCATTAAAATTATATGACTATATAAATTTAATTATAAAATATATATATATATCTTTGGTGTGTCACATAAAAGAAATATGAGTGTATAGCAATACAGAGCTTAAAAGGTACCTGTCATTTCTTCCGTGTCCACTGAATCACTAGCAGTTGAGGACACATGTTAAAATGACCTGCCTCTAAGTCCCTTCATGTATTTGCATATATAAACAGATCTTTAGAAAACGTATTTCTAAAGTCCGTTTATAGAGAATACACAAGCCGTCTATTTCTAAAGTCTGGTTATGGCGTACACACTACTCTAAAGATGGGTGTATGTGTCCCAGTCTCAGAGAGGTATTGAGCACATGACTGGAAGTTTAGATGACCTCAGATCATATGCAGCAAGCCTTTCTGAGGATGCGGTTCTTACACTCGGTGTCAGAGAGGCCCAATGCTTAGGGGAACAAAGTTGCATGTATGCGCAGCTTTGTATAGTGCTGGATGCCAGATTTTCTAAAATATGTCATCACACCCACAAGGGTGTGATCACATGCTAGGTGGGCTGACTAGTAAGGGAACTAATGCTCCCCTCGAATAGTCAAAGCAATATTTTGCATATCATAAACGGATTTTTGAAATACTTTTTCTAAAGATCTGTGTAGGGACTATTTGACAGGTAATTTTGATATGTGCCCACAACTTCTGGTGCTTCTGAGGGCATGGAAAACTTGGCAGGTTTCCTTTAAGATTACATCAGGAAAATCCTGAATTAAATTTGAAGTAGATTTATATGTTGAAAGTAAAATAGTTGTGTGTAGATAGGTATTCAGTAGTGACGGGCGAACCCGAGCTGTAAAGACTGAGGTCTGTTCTGAACTCCTAGTGTTTGGGCACAGGCTCCTAACACAGATTTCTATGAGAAGTCTGGGTTAGTTTTTTGGTTTGGCTGAGAGACTGTAAAAATAAGCAAAACAGTTATTAAACTGCAGCATTATACTTACTGAGGACAGCGCACTTGTACTTCCGGGCCGCTCACTAATTCCCTGATTATTCACTGCACTCTGCCTCCAACAGCCAATCACAGATGTCCACTCTCTTTCACAATGTCTGTGATGTTATATTGGGTCCCCACCTATTGTGACAACGTCTGTGATTGGTTGCCATTGAAAACAAACCTGCCGTAATTGAGGTATAAAAATTATTTACAAAAAAAATTACTTTGGGTTTTGCCGTATTTTTTATCTCAGTGCAGATAAAGCAAACAGCTACAGACTGCCACCCCCAGCTGTCTGGCTTTACCTTGGCTGGCAATCAAAAATGCAGGGAACCCATTATATGTTTTAAATTATTTAAATAACTAATAAAATAAATGCATGAGATTCACTGTATTTTTGATTGCCGGCCAGGATAAAAATCAGCTAACTAGGGGTTGGTTTTCTCAATGTGGTGAGGCCCATAGTTATTATGCCCCCAGGGTAAAGAATAGCTGCCTGCAGCCTTCCCAGAAAATGGCACATTCATTAGAAGCGTTAATTTCTAGCACTTTACCCGGCTCTTCCTGATGACCTGGTGGCATTGGGGTGATAGAGGGGGTTAATGACAGCTGAGTATTGACAGCTGTCCTTAACCCATAGATTGATAATGTTCAGGTTTCTATGAGTTCATCGTCAATCCTGTGAGTAAATAGTTAAAAAATGCAAAGTGATATCGTTTATTTGAAATAAAACACAGACAACCCTCATTTTTCCATTTATGAACTCCAAACATGCCCTCTAATGGTAATCCACAGAGATATCAAGTGAAGCATATGATTCTAGCTATGCTACATACAGACACTTCATAAATGGAACAAGCATCCTATCATTGCAGTGTCTGGGATCACTGAGCTACTGAGGGCTCCCGAGGGCAGTCAGTGAACCAAGGTGAGTCCGCTGCTGGATTTCGAGACATGACAGCACAGCTGTCCGGTAATCTGGCAGCAGGTTCAACTGAGTACATGGCATGATAAACTAGTGCTGTGAAGGTAAAGCCATTTTACCAGCCAGGTGAGGCCAGGCAGCTGGGGGTGGCAGCCCATAGCTGTCTGCTTTATCTGCACTAAGAATTAAAACTACAGTGAAGCCCTACAGAAATTTTTTTAAATTATTTATTTAGTTTTACACCCCTATACCTGAAGGTTTGTGGCCAAAGGCAACCAATTGCAGACGCCGGCAAAATGGGTGGGAGTGCACCAGCCAATCACAAAAGATATCACTACAGAGAGTGGATGTCTGTAATTGGCTGTTGGAGGCAAATGGCAGTGAACAATCAGGAAGTTATTGAGCGGCTCGGAAGTACAAGTGCATCGGCCACAAGGGCGAGGGTACTTGACCATCTGGGGTCAGTCTGATGGATGTCAGGGTGGCAGTCCCGGAGGTTGTGGCCCTGAATGAGCAAGTTAAAAGGGGTCTATTTACAAGGGAAGAATTGCTTTTTGTGGTGCCATTTATGGTGTCTGGTCAGGGATGACCAGCGCTGCTTGTATAGGTTCCCCAGGTGCTGCCCTGTCCTAACACTTTTTGCCTTTCCTCCCATATGTCCTCTTGCAAAAAGTCCCAAAGCATGTGACTGTGGTCCCTTTCTGAGTGATGGCCTGACATGTCTTCGCACCTTGTGTAGTTCAGTAGCCAGGGAGAGTCCACAGTGGTGGCCACTGCATGTGCAGTTCAGTCGCCTCCGGTTTCTTGGTTGGTCCTGCAAATTTCAGAGCAAATTGGGGCCAGCACCCCTTTGCAGCTCGTTCTTCTACCCAACCTAGCCGGCCGGCTGTAGATTTGGGGTCCTCAAGTCTGGGGTTTCACAGCTGACCAGGAGCAGTAGGTGCTGCTAGTCCCCAGCCAAGCGTCCCTTAGAACTCCATCTGGATTCTCTCTTTCCAACTTCTCACTAACTTTTCCCACCCTTTAAACCTACTCCTCCTTTCAGCCAGCAGATGGGGTCTGCTCTATCTGCGACCCTCTTCCGCCCTGCATCTCCCTGGACTGGAGTTTGGATTGGGTTTTGGGCATGTGGTGGTGGGTCTCAGTAAGGTCCACCCTTCTTACCTGCAGGTATGGAACTACACCTGTTCGATAGGAGCAGTACCACTGTGGCGACCAAACTGCTGGGGCGCCACACAATCGCTGTCCTCAGTAAGTATAATACTGCAGTTTAATTACTGTTTTACTTATTTTTACAGCCCCCCAGCTCCTGTAGCCACAATATAAATCTTTAAAGTCCTGGTTTGAGGTTCAGACTCAAGTTCAGGTTAAATCCAGTCCCAAACCTGCATTTTAAAAAAAGTCCATCCGGATCCGCTGAACCCAAACAACTGGGGTTCACCTTTCTCTAGTAATCAATAGAAGCCAATAATTATTAATTAAATTGGAAATGTATTTTCCTAGATTTTCTAAAATATCTACAGCTTCAAAAAGTATAAGACGCACCGGACCATAAGACACTCCCAGATTTCAGAGGAGGAAAATAGGAGGAAAAAGAATTAAGCAAAAAATGTGGTTATGGGGATAATGTCCCTATCCTGGGCCCCTTCCAGGTAGTATATGATCCCCCATTTTGGATATGGCCCTCTGTCTTGATTTATAATCTCCATCCTGGATATGGCCCCCTCATCCTGGTATATAGCCCCCATCCTGGTACATGGACCTACATCCTGGATATGGCACTCCATCCTGGTATATAGCCCCAATCCTGGTATATAGCCACCCATCCTGATACCTGACCCTCCATCCTGGTATATAGTTCCCCATCCTGGTACATGGCCCTCCATTCTTGTATATGGCTCCGAACCTGGTATATAGCCCCCCATCCTGGTATATAGACCCCATCCTGGTACATATGACCCCTTCATCCTGAATATGGCCCCCCATCCAGGTATATAGCCCCATCCTGGTATATGGACCTCCATCCTGGATATGGCCTTCCATCCTGGTACATGGCCCTCCATCCTCATACATGGCCTCATACATGGCCCCCATCCTGGAATATAGCCCCCATCCTGGTATATAGACCCCATCCTGGAACATATGACCGCCTATCCTGGATATGGCCCCCCATCCTGATATACAGCTCCCCATCCAGGTATATAGCCCCCCATCTTGGTACATGGCCCCCATCCTGGATATGGCCTCCCCTTCCTGGTATATGGCCCTGAATTCTGGATATGGCCCGCCCATTCTGGTATATAGCCTCCCATCATGGTACGTGGCCCTCCATTCTAGTTGTGACACACCATCCTAGTACATGACCCCCATCCTGGATATGGCTCCACCATCCAAGCACATCGCCCCATCCTAGATATGGTCCTACATCTTGGATCATCTTGTGCTGATGCATACAGAAAAAAAATAAATGATGCTAACTCACCTCTCCATTAAGGAAAATTACAATTTTCTCATATTCATGTTTCCATATATCTATATCAACATCACATTAAGATGATAATGTTTGAAGGTGATTATATTAACTTCCCTGCTTATAATCTCTCCCAGAAAACCCACTCTCTTGCAATCACCATAGTAATATAATAAATTGATATCAAGATCTATAGTACGGAAATAACAGGGGTCTACTAACACCTGTTAGGGTATTGTCATTGTGAAATGTACATTTTGTAAATATTGTAAATATTGCCTTGTATGTACTGATTGCGTCTTGTACATTTATAACTTGCAGCAACTACCGTGATCAAGGTCCAGGTGGGACCGAAACGTTGGTTTCTCGTTGCTCCTCAGTAAAAAAGACTCTTAGTTTTTGCAAAAGAACATATGAGTGTGCGATTGTCATTTTCCTTTATCTACAACTTGGGTTCATCAGACCTCTCAATCGGCACCTCTACTTTTGAAACAAATCTCATAGTGCACACCTTCTTCTTAAACTCACCTCTCCATAGCACTCCTGCCTATAGCATTGTCACGTCTTCCTGTGTGCATCGGATATCCGACCATGTGATCAGTGCGTGCACAGCAATGATGCCACTGTGCTGTGCTGGTAACATGATCGGATGCCGGGACACATGGTCAGGAAGACATGATGATGCTGCAGGCAGGGAAGCTACGCAGAAATTAGTTAATAATTTTATTTTTATTGTGTGTGCGCTAGCATGGGGGCAGTATACCATAAAGGGGGGTGTGAGTACACTTAGGCTCATATAATATGTGCCACTCCCCCACCCATCTGTCAGTGCTGAGAGGTGTTGGACAGGTATATGCATTGTGTATTATATAAGCATAATGAGCTGGCACATGTAATCACGGGCTGCCTCTGCAGCCCGTGCCAGCCTCCTCTAGCCCTCCCCAGAGATGCTTCCCCCCAGCACAGCCCTACAGCCAGCCAGCCCCCGTATATCTGAACGTTAAGACACACTTCTACTTTCCCTCAAAATTTGGGGAAAAAAGTGTGTCTTATAGTCCGAAGAATACGGTACATCATTTTAATAACACAAATTTTACAAGTTTACAGCATCACGTGCCAAAAACTTTTTAAAATATACTTAAACAAATAATTAAATATGCTTTGACATTGAATTTACTAATGGATTAAATGTTTTCTTTTGAAATTTGCCCTTGACTCTTGTAATAAACATATAAATCCTTGAGATTTGAGAACAAGCAAAGTAAGAAAAGAAATACACAAAAGCAAAATGGAAAATTATTGAACATAGAACACATTGCACATACTTCCTCGGATTCACAGCTCCTTTGCGTTACCTTGAAAATGTAATAGTAACCGAGATAGGGTAGGATAAAAGCACCCAACATTCCTCATGCCTCAGTCTTGGGGAAAAAAAAATTTTCATTAAATCTTTAAATTCATGTCATTTCTACTCTTCATAATTTGTTTTTAAATTTTTGTTGTTTTAGAAATCTGTAGCATACAAAACAGTGCTCTACAACTTATTCTGTGATGCTCAGTATCCAATTAAAAAGGAAATAAAATATAATGAGGACATAAGATTTATTTTCTCTTTTTTTCTGTTAGGCACAATATTGGTTTCCTTCCATGTACTTAACCCTAAGAAATACTATTATATACAAATAAATATACTTCTTTACGGGTCAGACATACTCTCCTAGTTACATGCGAGTCTTTCGGACGAGACTCGGAAGAGGCTGGAGCAGTGACCCTGAACGGCCTCTCCCTGTCTGGACGGGGCTGTCAGCTGCTTCTATTTTTGTGCAGCTCCAGACTCCCTGTCCAGAGAGGGAGAAGCCATTTTGGGTCACTGCTCCAGCCTCTTCTGAGTCTCGTCCGACAGACTCGCATGTAAGTAGCAGAGTGTGTCCGAGCCCTTAAAAGGAATCTGTCAGCAAGATTTTGCTACCTCATCTAACAGCATCAAAATGTAGGCAAAGAAACCCTGGATCCAACAAAGTATCACATAGATTACTAGCTCCAAACATTCTTACACAATCAAAGAATTTATTTTCAGGATTGCAGATGAGCTGAGATAGTTGCCCTCACCTGCACCAGGCTCTCAACAAAGATTATGCATTTACTAAGAGGTGTCAATCACTGAGAGGGTGTGTCGGACTGCTGTACACATAAATTACTAGTTCTGCAATGTCTATCACAGGGTAACAAAGCCTTTAGTTTAAGTAAACCATTGAACAGACACTAATAGAAGAAGCACAATTCCTTTTTGTTTTTTAACACTTACATCATGCTGTCCTTAGCTTACATAGCAAAAACATGCTGACAGATTCCCTTTAACACCTTAACCCCATCTATTGACTTAATTCCCCACAATAAGGCATACAGTTACACCTCAGGGATGACATAGGCAACAGGAATGGTGCCCATCCTCATTAGAAACATATTTTTATAAAGAGCTGACCTAATGTACTGTACCTCTGCAATAGCTGAACCAGCCCTTCCATTGATATCAGCATTTTAAACTTTATGATGACAGTTTTATTGACAGCAGAATGTGAGGATTTTGATAGCGGGAGATCGTTCCTTTTGTCAATACGTCTGCACCAATGTCAAACAATTGACTTAATTTTTGTCAAGTCCCAAAAACTTATTAGATATTGTCAGAGGCTCCACCTAATAAGCTAACAGTCAAACACTGACAAGTTAGATAATACATTGTACAATACACAGGTAGGTTGTTATATATATTATCAATGCGACCAAACGCTCCGTGTGGAACTAGCAAATATTGGATTAGTAATCATTAGTAATCAGTAATCAGCAATGCAAATAAATATAAGATCCCGAAATCACAGTTTAGGCTAAGGTCACACTTGGCTGCGTTTTTTAAGGTTGCTTTTTGCAGCGTTTGCGTTTTTGGACTGCGTTTTTGCTGTTAGGTGTGGAGCAGCCTTAAAAAAATGCATGCAAAAATGCATGGTACCATTTAGTGCCATGTGTTTTTGCATGAATACTTATTGAGTACCTCATTTGATTTCCCACAGATGTATCATTCCACCAGGTGTCAGTATAGAAAGTGCTTGTAGTAACTCAACAAACTCAACAGATTAAACTCAACAGATTAAACTCAACAGATTAAAAGAAATAAAAAACAATAATAAAATAAATGATGACTAGAACATTCCAAAGATGCTTTATAGATGTTTCTATTTACTTATTAATTGATTCCGCCAACTGTCAATATGGACGTCGCACAATGCAACCAAATAAATGATTAAAGTATCCTCATCCAATCAGTTGCCATGAGAAATAACATAATAAAACTAATAAAATTTGAAAATTAATAAATAATAAAGGGAGAAAAGAGAGATGGGGAAGACGGCATAGTTGGAAAATTGATCAAACAGTAACACAATGTCCCCATAGAGTATTAAGGAAATGCAGTCAGGAAGGTATGAACTGTACTGTAATTGCATAATTATAAATCAAAGTCATGACACAAATATTAACAAATCAAGAACTTATTATGCTTTTCTGATGTACTTTGTTGCTATGAGCAATAACATCACTCGGGGCAAATGAATGGATGGGGATTCCATTTTGTCTTTTTGATTACTATATGTGACGTCCATGCTGATACCCATCCGGTTAAAGGGATCCTGTCACCCCCAAACCACCTCCTAAGCTATTAAAAGCTGTCCCTAGAGAATAGTAACACTTACCCTACACTCCTTTTAGCTCCTAAATGCAGCAAGTGAAACTGAATATAAACGTTATAAAAGTACCTCATTACTGATGTTAATGAGTGACTATGGTAGTGATCTTCATGATACATTCAAATGCGGGCCTCCCCGCTCTCCTCTCGGCCTGGCGCTGCTGTGTGGGGGCTGTATGACGCGATTCGCGTCATTTCCGGCGCCGGGTGACGTATTTACACCCGCGCCGCTGTTAGAGATTCAAGCCCCGTACTGCGCATGCGCTTGCGCATGCGCAGTACGGTACTTGAAGCTAACAGCGGCGCGGGTGTAAATACGTCACCCGGCGCCGGAAATGAGGCGAATCGCGTCATACAGCCCCCACACAGCAGCGCCAGGCCGAGAGGAGAGCGGGGAGGCGCACAGGGAGGCGCGCATTTGAATGTATCATGAAGATCACGCCTATTGAGGCGTGATAGTATGAAGAAGGGCAGCCTGGCTGAGTGACTATGACTACCATAGTCACTCATTAACATCAGTAATGAGGTACTTTTATAACGTTTATATTCAGTTTCACTTGCTGCATTTAGGAGCTAAAAGGAGTGTAGGGTAAGTGTTACTATTCTCTAGGGACAGCTTTTAATAGCTTAGGAGGTGGTTTGGGGGTGACAGGATCCCTTTAATTTTTATCTGTTAAGTTGCTGTATATTTCTTCTATTCTGGTATCTGGTGAAATCATACACTTATATGTGCAATTATGAATGATGTACTCATAAGTTATTCATTAGATTATGTTTAATTATATATCTCTGGGAGAGTCTTATCTATAGATTTCTATATATGGATTTATATATATAGATTATTATATTATTTACATAATTCTTTTTTGGTCCCTTGATGATCAATGCACCATTTATATAAACATCATGATTAAGGGTGGTTACACACCAGAAAAGCATTGATGCATATGCTATTATAACATTTTCCATGTAAATACTTAATTTCCCATGTACAAGATTTTTAAAAGTAATAAAAAAAAATTGGCTCATTGAGTCAGACTTCTTAATCTCATTCATATTTCACCTAGGCCATGGCAGAGCCTATACCATTGCACTGTACAGAAGGAGGAAAGCAGTAAAGCTGAGCTGGACCTCTCTTGATATGTACAGGAGGTCATCAGAAAACACTTTTTTACTATTTTTAAGGAGTGGGACTTCTAAACTGGGAAATCCTATGCATTAAGTGCAAGGGCTGCCAAAAATTAAAAGAAGGGACTGCAATAAACTTTGGAAAACATGTTGAGGAGGGCCTCAGAATATATAAATTTTTTTCTAATTCTAAGGAGTGAGATTCCTACACTAAGGAAATCTATGTACTAAGTGCAAGGACTGCCCATTACTGATGAATTAATTTTCCTTGAACATGTTTGCCAATTTCAAATTTGACACGAATATTGATGATTCTATTTGTTATAGGAAAACCCAAGCAATTTACTAAATCATCGAGCTTTGTTCGTGGGAAAAATTAAAAATTGTAAAATGACCCTGAAACTTTCCTTGAAGATTTGAGGTCAAAATGCTTGCTAGAAAACATGGTGGCTGAGAACACCCTTAACCAAAGTTTAGGTGAGTTCACAGCCATTGAGTCTACCAGCCTTTTAACCTGTAGAATTTAATGGAACTTTAAGAGAAAGTTTTTTCCAAGTTTCCTTGTGTTTCCAGGAATTGGGACACCTACTGAATGTGTATGTTTGAAGTCAGACTACCACAGGTCAGAGGCAGGATCATGCATCACAACTGGCCTTATTAATGCTGCGGCTGGTAGATTGACAAATCGAGAAGGAGGAGAACAAGGAGGAAGTAGTAGTGACAGAAACCCCTGTTTCCCTGCCTTCTGTCGCACCCCCACAAGAGGCCTTCAACTGGGAGAATGACATGTGGGCCCCTCTAGCCCCTCCCAACAAGTATCTTTATAAACATGAACCACTCCGACCATTGTAATTTCTGGAAGAAATTAGGCTCTCAAATGCCCTTGTTCGAGAGTGGTTGCAGAGGCCTAAGTGTAACGACTTTGAGGATCAATGTTACCAGGGCCGGGTAGCATCTGCTACATAAACCAGTCCACCTTCGTACAGGTAAAGTGTATCAAGGGATTGTACGCAGTAGAGGCATGTTGGGTCGTCAGCACAGAGGATTTTCAAGTGTGACAGCAGAAGGCTGACATAAAGAGGATGGAGCATTGGCGCTGGTCAGGCTTGACCATGTTAGCCAGCCATCTACAGTGAAACCCTCAGGGGCCAGAGTTCCTAAAACGCCTGTAGGGTTGCCTGAGTTTACCTGGTGTGTGCTAGAGTGTGTGGCCATTCCCTAATTCCTCCGCCCTTTTCTCCAGTGGTGTCCATGATGGGGTGTGCTGGGGGATAAGTGATGGTGGAGAATGGCTTTTGAAGAAGTAGCACCTACTACAACCCCAAGATCATCCAGCAGAGGACAACAGTGTGGAAAACTCACATCTATCCTGGGCAGCTTTGAGAACGATGAAAATTAAGCAGATATTAAAAAACCTTTTGATAGTTAAATATTAAAATAAGGACTAGAGAACCCCTTCTAAACATGAAAAGACCAACAAGGGACAAACAAAAACAAATGAGGTGTCCCTGCCGCTTAAAAAGCACCCTGATACCTGAGTACCAAGAAGAAAACAGCCTAGAGTATCAGTATCTGTATAGCCATAGTAAACCATACCACGATAAATAAGACACTATGTATAGATAATTGTAAATTAATCAGGGAATAAGATAAAAACCAAATTGATCTCACCCAGGGTACAGGAGTCAGTCAGGCCATGTGCAGATGCAGTAGATTATCTGGATGTCCATAGGAATTAAAGCCTACAATGTTCCCTGCATCAAAACAAAAAAGCATTGGCCCTCACCAAAAAGACTCACACTCTTACAAGTGCAGTCCACATCTGCTCCTTTTCAGGCACCCTATTACTGTCCCTATTGTCCTTATCCCAACGCGTTTTGTCACAGGACTTTTTAGGGGATCAACATAAACTGGAACATATAGAGCTGCATTCACATATTAGCACAGGTTAGAAGTGAGGGGCAAATAAATGTTGATTGTCATACCTATAAAGCCTACAGAGTCACAACACCTGTCCTGCATTGCTCAATTATCAGTCTAGTCAAAAAGGCACAGCCCATTCATCCCATAGCACACCTAATTAGACTCACATACGTATAGCCAGATGGAGGGAGGTACCTCAAAATACCCATATACTTGGTGACTTATTATGTGGATGTCCTGATAAACAAAAACGCCAACTTATTAGGTAATTATGTTTGGGTCCACCCAAGTTTGCCAAACTATTTTGTTAGTGTATACGTTTATGATTAACAATTACCGCAGTAAAGTACACCAGCTAGTTCAAGCTGGTCACAGGTGCATCGGCGTCATATCCGATGTATTATCATTGCCCTTGGCAATAGGCAGTGAACTAGTGTCACGTCATCTCAATGTCATCAGCAAACTGCTTGAACATCGGGTGCACCTGATGTGACGTAGTGTCATTTGACCGGAGGAGTCACCTGATCTGGTCACATGACCGCTGTAAACCAGCTGGTTTACTCTACTGCGGTAATTGTTGTTTTTTAATGCCTGCCCTTCACCTCACCAAACAGAGACCTACTTCACTGCACTGATCTCCCCACTATCCAAAAACCCAAAGAAACTCTTTTACAATTTTCACTCTCTCCTCAATCTAAAGTGCAGGCCCCTATCACTGACCTTTGTGCTGATGATCTAAGAAAATAGAAATCATCCATCAGGAAATCAACTCTTAACCCCAAAGCGCTGTTACTCCTATCCCTCCCCACATCCCTGCTGTCTCACTCTCCACATTTGACAAAATCACAAAAGTCTCCAGGCTCCTCTCCTCCTCTCATCCTGCTACATGCACCACTGACCTAATTCCCTCACACCTACTCCAGTCTATCTCTCCAGTGGTCACCTTCAATCTCTCCCTCTCTTTTGGCATTTTCTGGATCTTCTTCAAACATTCTTTCATTACTACGTTATTAAAGAAAACTTTTCTTGACCTGTCCTGCACAAATAACTACAGACCAGTCTCCAATCTCCCCTTCATCTCTAAACTCAAGGACTGCCTCACCCGCTACCTCTCCACACACTCTCTTCCAGATCCATCACAGTCTAGTTTCCGCCTCCTGTCCTCATCAAAGTGACCAATGACCTTCTGATGGCAAAATGTAATGGTGACCACGCTCTGCTTATTCTTTTTGACCTTTCTGCAGCCTTTGACATTGTTGACCACTATCTCCTACTTGCTTTGCTGCACTCCATTGGCATAAAGGACACCACTCTCTCCTGGTTCTCTTCTTATCTTTCAGTGTATCATTTGCTGGCTCCACTTCTCCCCTTCCTCTCACTATTGGGGTTCCTCAGGGATTGGTCTTTGGCCCTCTTCCCTTCTCTCACTACACGGCCCTTATTTTACAGACCATCAGCAGACTTGGCTTCCATTACCATCTTCATGCTGATGGCACATAACTATACACTTCATCCCCTGACCTTACCCCGCTGAATTACCGAACACCAATGACTGTCTAACCGCAGTTTCCAATATCATGTCCACTCTATACGTGAAACTCAACCTTTCCAAAACTGAACTTCTTATGATCCCGCCCTCCACTAACCTCCGTAAATCTGACATCTCCCTGATAGTGTGCCACACCAAGATAATGCCTAGGCAGCAGGTTCTGTGTCTGGGTGTTATGTTTGATGCTGATCTTTTATTCACTTCCTATATACAATCTCTCACCAACTCTTGTCGCCTGCAACTGAAGAATATCTCTAGAATTCGCCCCTTCCTTGCCATGAAAGCAACTAAAACCATCATAGTGGCCCTGATCCACTCCTGCCTTGATTATTGCAATTCTCTATAAATTGGCCTCCTCACTAGGCTTTCCCCTCTCCAATCCATCCTTAATTCAGCAACTAGGGTAACCTATCTGGCTAACCATTGCCCGGATGCTTCAGCTCTGTGCCAGTCATTGCACTGGCTGCCCATACATTATAGGATTCAATTCAAATTGCTTGTTCTCACCCACAAAGTTCTTTGCAGTGCAGCACCTTCCTACCTCTCTACCCTTGTCTCTGTCTATCACCCCACCTGTTCTCTTCGCTCTAGGAGTGACTTTAGACTAACATCTGCACTAACCTGAACCTCGCATTCCCAGCTCCAAGACTTTTCCTGAGCTGCACCAATTCTCTGGAATGCTCTACCCCAAGAAATTAGGACTATCCACAATTTACATAGTTTAAGGCGCACCCTAAAACACATATTTTTTAGGGCGGCCTATCATACACCTTAATCAAAGTCATTCAGACATAGGTTATCCATTACTTCCCTGAACATAACTGTCAAACTCCATCAGACCCAGAGGCTCTACACAGATTGGCTGGTGGCCACTTACTCCACTCTCATCAATTCCACACTTTCTCAAAATGGCAGGACCATGATTGGAAATAAGCACTTGTACTTTGTGTCACCCCCACCTTATTGTAGATTGTAAGCTCTTGCGAGCAGGGTAGTCATTATTTTTTTTGCTTTTAATTATTGTGTTTTCCAGAACTGTTTCTTATGACTGTTTGTTTGTATATGAATCTCTGATTTGTTAAGCGCTGCAGAATTTGTTGGCTTTATATAAATAAAGATTATTATTATTTAATGGACTGTGCCCTTAATGGGATGTGCTCATTATCTTGACGGCCTGTACCCCATTTTAATGCTGCTGATCCTTGTGCGACTTACTTATATATTGTGTTATATTTGTGTCCATTAGATTTATTATAGTCTGTGTTAAGTGCCTATTTTGAAATGATCAGTGTTTGTGTAACAAAAATGTGAAAAATTACATCATGTAACAACATGTGCTTTGTAAAAAATTTGCAACAGTAAAGCTTTTCAAGATTTCCATAGCATTGCAAAGGTGTTGGAATCATCGCCTGCGCATATTATTAAATTACCAATTGTGGAATGCTAAGGAAATCCAGAAAACTTGAACGGTTTGCAGCCCTCGAGGACTGGAGTTGCCCACCTCTGCCCTAAAATCTACAGGGAACAAGAGCAATCCCCAAGCCCCTACATCACAACCGCAGCTCTCCCCGGACCCTCTTACAAGCATATGGTAGTCACTTTCACAAAAAACATCCTCATATGCTGTCAGAGCAGGCACTTAGGCACTAGTGACAGTGTGACAAGCAATATCTTTACAAAGATTACTGCAGTTCAGACTCAAGGGGTCACACAGGGGCCATCCCGCAAGTTTGACCTGCACTGCACTCCCTATGGGCCATGTCAAACCAGGTGACGTCGCCGGAGATGTTGGTGGCGACGGGCGGGAGCACGCACGTTTTTGGTGCCCCGCCAGTGTCGCCGTCCCCCATTTACATGGGGTGACACCTCCGGCGATGCACCGGCGATCTGACAGGCGGCATCGCCGCTGAGGTGTATAAAAACCCCAGCGGTGATGTCGTAACACAGGAACATATGGCTCCTGTCGCCTGTCAGATCGCCGTCGGCCATTTACATGGGGCGATGTGTACACATCGCCCCAGAGTGGCTGCCTGGTTTCACAGCACTGCTGTGAACTGCAATTCAAGGTAATAGAAGGGGTTAATGACATATGAGTATTTTCAGCTGTCATATCCCCCTGAATTGGTGATGCTGAGGGGTCAATGATATCCCCATATAACTAATTCAGTGACTAAAGAGTTAAAAAACAAGCACAGTTGAAAATCCTATATTACAAAGTGTCATTGGTGGCAATTGTGGACGAGCTGAGTTGTAGCAAGAAGGCAATGATAGGCAAAAGTAGAAGATAGTCTGAGCCTGTACACTGGGGTTCCCTAACTGAACCACGAGATGACTCTATAAAAGGTATATGCTTAATAAAGGCTTCAGCAAAACTGCACAGCATCCAAACAGCTCAAGGTGAGAGTAGAGACTGAACTCTTTCAATGACACCAGCTAATGGGTAATAGGATTTAAAGGCTGGGGGAGTGGAAACCCACATCACCTAACACACAGTAGCCACTAACCTGGAAGGCCACAACCAGTTACTGTAATACCATAGACAGCAAATACTGCAGCTAAAGCTATTGATAGTAACCCTTAAGTTATCAACAGAATTAAACACATTTAAGTACTGCAGAGCTTTTTGCAGAGAATGCAAAATAGACTACATGTGACAGTACCCCCCTTTATGAGTGGACTTTGGACCCTAATCCAGGCACATCCGGAAGAGTTCCACATCTTCTGAGTATAGATCTGTGAGCGGTGTTGCAAGTATTAATCACTGAGGGCAGTTCGAGTTGGAATAACATAGGGTTGAAAATGACTAATACTCTAAATGGACCAGTAACTCCAGAACTAGGTGCCTCAGCAACATATCTCCACCTGATTTGTTTAGACAGCACCCACACAAAATCATTCACTCTCAGGTCTGGACCTAAATGTTTATTAACATACATTTAATCCCTGTCAGAGGATACTTCCCTAGGGGGACAAACAATGGAGGCATCACTGCGAGCTCAAGGACTCCCTACCTTGGGGTGCACAGAGGGAGTGAAAGCCCTCCAGTGAACCCTCTAGGCCTAACATTTGCCTGAGGCATAGGTTGAGGTTTACCCCCATTATCTGGTAAGCCCTTAACCACCTCAGCATGAGATATAGGAGTAACCAACACGGCAGACATAATAAAATCCAGGAAATTATCTTCACAGAAATTACCCCAACTAATTGCTTCTATGGCCTACCAGTCGTTCACCAGATTATGTTTCTTCAAACAATGAAGGCCCTAGACAATGGGAGTAGGTAGATTCTTCAAGATATAACAGGATAAAAACTCCTGGTGAAGCGTCCCTATGCTCAAGTTCACATTGTGCACACCTTGGGAAAGAACCTTCTTGCTGAAAGGACCGGAGTTAACGGCAGAGATAGGAATGCATCTAGCTAATGCATTACAGACAAGGCCCATGCGCCTGAGCAAAGTGAGAATTCATAAGATTGACTCCCGCTCCACTATCAATAAGCACCGGTACAGTCTCATTTTTACCATCAATCACCACTTTGGCAGACAGTGAAAATGGAGGCCTCATAAGGAAGGAAATACAAACCATCTGGTCATCTCTTTTCAAACCACCCAAGGAACACAGCATCTTACACTGAGTAACCATTTTGG
This sequence comes from Allobates femoralis, assembly GCA_033576535.1. NCBI lineage: Eukaryota > Metazoa > Chordata > Amphibia > Anura > Aromobatidae > Allobates > Allobates femoralis. Next base: position 278,732,854 of record JARQOC010000005.1, on the reverse strand, counting down.
AGCAATGTGGACAGACCTTAATAATATGATCAGTTTAACCACAATAGAAACATGCTTCCCCAACCTGATGAACCACAGTAGGCTTCACATGAGCGGCTACATCTCCCAGCTGCATTGTTTCATCAAGTCCAACACATACAACCTCCTCAACAGGGATGGCCACAGGGGACAAGGTTGCTCTTGGCATCTCCCTCAGATGTCTGTCTACCCTGATGGCTAGGGACATTGCCACCTCCAACGACTCAGGAGCAGAAACATGCAATAAGATACCAATGACTCAGTGACAACATAAGCTAATGTAAAGAGGAAAGTATAATTGCAAAATACATCTGTGCAGCTCTCCTGTGCTGGTATTTTACTTACTGGTAGGAGAAATGGTAACAATTATCAATTGACATCCATTAAAACCTTATGTTGCCAGAGCATATAGTTCTATATAAAACAGGTCATCCCCAGATGTTCGACTTATACAAACTTGGACTCTATAAGGTATATAGACTTGATCTTCATAGGTGTGACCTTTGGATGACCGACCTCATGCTTATCACATTCTTATGTCTACTAATATACATGATTGTATGATGTTCTAACATACTCATGAGAATATGCATTTATTGGACCAATAGTTCTGTGAATATGTTTGTTCTATTTTTAACAGAACATGTTAATTTTGCCTTTTTTGGAATTTTTGTATTATATTATAATACTATTTGTGTATTATATTATAATACTATTCATAACTATAGTTCTGTGAACATTTGTTCTGTTTTTAACAGAACATGTTAATTTGACTTTTTTGGAATTTTTGTATTATATTATAATACTATTTTTGTATTATATTATAATACTATTCAGAACTATAATTCTGTGAACATTTGTTCTGTTTTTAAACAGAACATGTTAATTTTGACTTTTTTGGAATAGTTGTATTATATTATAATACTATTTATTTTCTGTATATATTTAGATAAAAATATTCATATGCATATATCAGACCAAAGCATTCATCTCTGGGACACAGAACTCATCTCCTTCCTGAGCGGTATGATGGCTGGACATTCCCATCTTGTTGGTACTTGAATACAATTGTTTGTACAGATGAACAAGATGAAAAGATGAACTTTCAGTTATCTGGAAGTTGCACTCTAGGGTGAACAAGACTTGTGCAAGTGCACCATTCTCTTCCTGATATCTTGGCTGATATCTTTAGAAATTCCCATGATGCTGCACAAAGAAGCAGTGTGTTTAAGGTGTGCATTATAATACACCCACAGGTATGTTTCTAATTAACTCAGATATTGCCGATAAACCTATCAGATGCTTCCAAACACATCACATCATCATGTAGGTAGACCCAAATTGTATAATGGCATCTTAATTTTGACTTTGCAGAGAGTAATAAAAATGCTTTAAAACATTATTTCTCTCTCATCGTTCTGGCATTTTGCAAATATAAATAATTACAGTAATCCTAACTGACCTAAAACGGCAAACGTTTATTCTGATTTCATGTCAGGTAGGGAAAAAAAACATGCATACAATGTTGGCCAAAAGTATTGACACCCCTGAGATTCTGTCAGATAACACTCAGTTTCTTCCTGAAAATGATTGCAATCACAAATTATTTGGTATTATTATCTTCATTTAATTTTAAAGCCAAATTGGATATAGTTCCACACCAAACATAAAAAAGGGGGTGGACAAAAGAAATGGCACTGTTAGAAAAATCATGTGATGCTTCTCTAATTTGTGTAATTAACAGCACCTGTAACTTACCTGTGGCACCTAACATGTGTTGGCAATACCTAAATCACACTTGCAGCCAGTTGACATGGATTAAAGTAGACTCAACCTCTGTCCTGTGTCCTTGTGTGTACCACATTGAGCATGGAGAAAAGAAAGAAGACCAAAGAGCTGTCTGAGGACTTGAGAAACCAAATTGTGAGGAAGCATGAGCAATCTCAAGGCTACAAGTCCATCTCCAAAGACCTGAATGTTCCTGTGTCTACCGTGCGCAGTGTCATCAAGAAGTTTAAAGCCCATGGCTCGGTGGCTAATCTCCCTAGATGTGGACGGAAAAGAAAAATTGACAAGATATTTCAACGCAAGATTGTGCGGATGGTGGATAAAGAATCTTGACTAACATCCAAACAAGTTCAAGCTTCCCTGCAGTCCGAGGGTACAACAGTGTCAACCCGTACTATCCGTCGGCGTCTGAATGAAAAGAGACTATATGGTAGGAGACCCAGGAAGACCCCACTTCTTACCCTGAGACATAAAAAAGCCAGGCTAGAGTTTGCCAAAACTTACCAGAGAAAGCCTAAAACGTTTTGGAAGAACGTTCTCTCTTTTTGGGCAAAGGCATCAACATAGAGTTTACAGGAGAAAAAAAGAGGCATTCAAAGAAAAGAACACGGTCCCTACAGTCAAACATGGCGGAGGTTCCCCGATGTTTTGGGGTTGCTTTGCTGCCTCTGGCACTGGACTGCTTGACCGTGTGCATGGCATTATGAAGTCTGAAGACTACCAACAAATTTTGCAGCATACTGTAGGGCCCAGTGTGAGAAAGCTGGGTCTCCCTCAGAGGTCATGGGTCTTCCAGCGGGACAATGACCAAAAACACACTTCAAAAAACACTAGAAAATGGTTTGAGAGAAAGCATTGGAGACTTCTAAGGTGGCCAGCAATGAGTCCAGACCTGAATCCCATTGAACACCTGTGGAGAGATCTAAAAATGGCAGTTTGGAGAAGGCACCCTTCAAATATCAGGGACCTGGAGCAGTTTGCCAAAAAAGAATGGTCTAAAATTCCAGCAGAGCATTGTAAGAAAGTCATTGATGGTTACCGGAAGCTGTTGATTGCAGTTATTTTGGCTAAAGTTTGTGCAACCAAGTATTAGGCTGAGGGTGCCAATACTTTTGTCTGGCCCATTTTTGTAGTTTTGTGTGAAATGATCAATGTTTTGCTTTTTGCTTCATTCTCTTTTGTGTTTTTTCATTGAAGACAAATTAAATGAAGATAATAATACCAAAGAATTTGTGATTGCAGTCATTTTCAGGAAGAAACTGAGTATTATATGACAGAATTGCAGGGGTGTCAATACTTTTGGCCAACACTGTATGTGTCTTTTTATAGAGTGTATATAAACTTCTGGTCTCAACTGTCTTTTTTGCAGTTTATTTTCATTTTTTTTTTAAATATTTCCCTTTTTTTACTTTCATTTTTACTTTTTTTTCTTAGTCCTTGTATGGGACATTACATTTTATCCTGATCACTGTCATAATCCTTTGCAATGCACAAGCATTGCAATGGATTATTACTGTCAGTGCTGCATTAACAGATTGCCTCTTACACCATGCTCCTGGCATAGTGTAAGAGGCTTTCTGTAGCTGGGTTTTGATGACATTGGGTTTCCATGACAGTGATTGGACCTCTGTGATCACGTCGCGAAGATCCCGATCACTTGGGAGAGGAGCACATTCCTCTCCCTGACTCCTAAATGCTGTGATCGCTATTGATCCCAGCAGTTAAGGAGTGGTGGTACAGTGACCATTCGTGGCTGTTAGAGCTGGGATTTGGCATTTAAATAAGTCAAAGTCTTGACAGCAATCATGCAGGTACAGCCCCTGTGCCTCGTGTGATTGCCATAACGTAACTGTAGATCATGGGCCAGGAACTCTCTGGAGACCATGATGTTTAGGTACATCATGGATCGTGAAGGGATTAAGGCAGAAAGAAATACAAACAAGCAACAACTGAAGTCAGCAGCAGTAAAGGCCTAACTAAGCAAAACAACCAAGGAAACCCAGCATTTGGTAACATCTATGGCTTTAAGATTTCAGGCAGTCTTTCCTTGCAAAGAATTCTCCATAAAGTATAAAAAAAGAATACTTTATTTATGTAAAATGTACTCTGTCCAATTAGTTATGAGCCCCTAAAGAAGTTAGAAGACCGTTAGCTTAAGGCTGTGGTTCCACTTGCGAGAGACTCAATGAGTTTCGGTGAGTCTCGCATCGGCATCACCCGGCAGGGCATCCAGCTCCCCAGACAGGAGCATGCAGCTGCATGAATTTCTATGGAGCAGATGACTGTGTTGGGTGATGCTGATGCAATACTTGCTGAGACTCGGCAAATCTTTGGAAAGTGAGATAATGGTCCAATAATGACAGGAGGCCTGCTAGACTTTGTTTACTGCCATATCGTCAAAGCTATTATCCCCAGAATGCTATGTCATCCATTTCAAACATCAGCACAATGTTGATAGGGTGCAAAAAATTGAGTTTCCAATCCTCAATTAACCATGCCACTTTAATTTTTCAACAGCAGTATGTCAAAGATAAAATGGCCGCATTTGGTGCTAACACCAATCACAGCCATATGCACCTTCTGAACTGGCTCCATTATCATGCCATACATGTTTGGCAGTAAGCATTGCCTGCTGCACTGTACTTATACAGTAGGTGTCATGAAAAGGTTAAGAATTAAAGATCTCTTTGCATCATAGGTTGTACATCTCCTTTTTACGTAAAATAAAAAATGTTCATTTTTTTTTTACGATGCTGTAAATACACATTTTTTAAAAAAATATGATAATAATTCCTGTGGACATATTTGATGAGGTACAAGAATACATGCAATCAGTGATTAGTTCATTGTAAGTGTTAGCACCTTCACTTTAGAAAAAAAAAGAGTAGTCAACATGCCTGAGTACTGATATTTAATCAAGAACAGCGAAGAGACATTTCCACATCTTGCTTTGCTGATTACCTTTTCAATCCACCTGTCCAGTGTTCTTGAAGAGGCCAAGCGTCAGCCTTTGAAGGGATAATGCCGAGAAAGTTTCACATGATTCCCATGCATTAGGGCTTCTTAAAGCCTTTTGTCTTAATTGTAATCTAAAACAAAGATTTGGCTTGGCAAGAATGACAGCCAAGTGACAAACTCTGGCTGTGGATTTTTCGATTACTAATACAGTTTTTAGACTTTAGTCGTTCTTTTAATGAGGACACAAGCTGTGTAATGTTATCAAGGGTGGTAAAAGCTCCTCGGGCCACAAAGATGGGCAAAAGAGCCAACAAATGCTACATAATTTAATGAGTAACAGCAGGGACAATAGTGGTGGGTAAAAAGCTCAAGAAGACTTCTATTATTTACAAATACAAACAATCTTTTATTAAAAATTACACATTAAAACCAATTAAATTGTTCAAGGTACCAACTATCCTCTGACATGCCAACCTAAATAATACTGGGCACCTCTAACAATAGTTTCCACAAGTTCTCTGGCTGCTTTTGAAGTGCTTTTCTCTATGCTGTTATTCATATTCTGTAGCATTGGGTGTATAGTAATTGAGATGACATTTTTATTCATAGCTATGCCAACCGATTTGTTACTTTTTCATTGTACACAATTTCTGCATTGCATTGGAATTTTCATCAAAGGATCTTGTGACATTGCTTTTCTGTGTCAGAATTATTGCATAACATGTTTTCTCACTATGTGACACGCTGGATATAGAAAACATATACAGGTAAAAGTGAACCTGTCAGGTGTCTATACTCTCTCTCCCCCTTGTACTATAAAAGAAACAGTTTATAATATTTCTCACCATGTATTTAAATGAGTACTTAGCTGGCCCAATGGGTCTGGTCACTATGTTCTTACATCGCTGCAGACCTGGTCCTCCCTGCCTCCTCTATGTGTCCGCCACCTCCTCTTCTCTGTTTGCCCACTCTTCTTGGGTGCCTGCACATAATCAGGCACACACAGCTCAGCCGGTGTGCGGGAAACCCTGGGGTCATCAATGCGCCTGCGTGACGTGCAGGCACCAGAGCCCGCTGCATACAAGATAACATAAAACAGGGCGGGCTCTAGTGCCTGCACTTCACACAGGCACATTGATGACAGCCAGGGTCCGGGCACACCAGCAGAGCTGCCTGTGTAAACAAAGATGATTATGTGCAGGAGCCGAAGAGAAGGGGGCAAACAGAGAAGAGGAGGTGGCAGACACATAGAGGACATGGGGAGGACTGGGCTGACAGCGATATCAGGATACAAAGAGTAGACCCATCGGACCAGCTAAGTACTCATTTCACTGCATGGTGGGAAACATTCTGGAGTACAGGGGGAGAAGAGAGAGTATAGACACATTCTCTGAATGCAGTATGGACGCTGCTGAAGGCGCTAGTTTCACTTTGCAAAGAACTTTGCAAGCAGAAGAGCATAATAAAACTGATTTTACAATAAAATCTTCATTAAAAAAATCATTCAAAATACCTGTCAGTTACTAAAAAAAATCAGCTAAATACCTTGTAAAAGTTGCTGGTGAGCTCTTTTCCTTTTTGTGCTACATCAAACTATTTCCTAGATTTTCACATTTGTTCTATTTGGAGTGCCGTATGTGAAATTTTTGCTTGCATTCAAACTGAGCACGTCATCAGAACCCCCTCTGGGGAGTATGCTTTCACTCCTCTCCCTTAGACACTGCCAATTACAGGCATCTAGACCGCTAAGACAGCTGCCAAGCTATAATTGTCTGCATCAGGGAGGAAAGAGTGAAAGCAGACTCCCCCAGACATGCTCTGAAGACGTGCCAAGTTGTACTATAAGCAGAAGTTTCACATACTGTGCTCCAGAAGAAAAGAAAATCTCGTCAATAAAGTGACACAGTGCAAAAAAAAGAAAATTAGCTGAATCGGGGCACTCATGGAATTTTACCAGGAATTTAACACATTTTTTTCAGTGGCAGGTCCTTTTTTAAGCTATGGGTTCATGTTATCTCTAATTAACAAGTACATTTTACACAAGTAGAAATTACCAATCACGTTTGTCCATATGATTTGGAGAACAATAGAACAATAAATAACATCATGTTTTAGGCTTTAGCTTTAAAGTAAAGGCCCTGTTACACCTGCCGACACCGCCGGAGATGTTGGCGGCGACTGGCGGGTGCGCGCATGTTTTTGGCGCCCGACAGCGTCGCCGCCCCCTGTTTACACGGGGAGACATCTCCGGCGATGGGCTGGCAAGCTGAGAGGCGGCATCGCCGCCGGGGTTTCTCAAATCCCCAGCAGCGATGCAGGACAATGGGAGCCTATGGCTCCCATCGCCTGTCAGCTCGCCGGTGGCCGTTTACATGGGGCGATGTGTGCACATTGCCTCACATCGGCTGCCTGGTTTCACATCACTCATGTGAAACCAGGCGAGCTGTCAGAGCCGCCGACATCGCCCCTTTACATTAGGTGACGCAGGGGCGATGTCGCCGCCGATAGGCCACGCCCTTACATCGCCTATGCAATTGGTGGCGATGTCGCCAGGTGTAACGGGGCCTTAAGATTTATGGTACGAGGACAGATAAATATAGAAACTTGTACTTTTTTATAGCACTTAGATAAAGCATTGTGCTCTATCATGTAGCAAAAAACAACAGTTTGCTGGCATATATAACCATAGATACACATTGGCATATATAACCATAGATACACATTGCTATGCAGGTTCTCTGGCTCTACTTACTTATATGGGAGTTACAGAACCAGTGTCCTGCAGCCCTCTGGCTATTCATGATGTGAACTCATAAAGCCAGATACAGGAGATTTAGTTTGATCTATTTTTTTTGTTTTTTCTTAACGTTACCAGCAATCTTGCCTGTAGTCTACATTGGGTCAGGGGTGGAGAAGGGGTGTTCTAAATGAGAAAAGCAGTGGGACATTGCAGGTTTCAGTAAGCATGCACTGTTTTGTATGCCATTTGTTACTTTTTATTACTGCATTGAAATATAGATGTCATATTCCAAATGCTGTTCCAGATATGTGTACTGGAAATTACAGTAAAGAGTTACTTAGCTGTTCAAATATTAATACAGACTGTAGTCAATTTCTTACCTTACTGGCCTATTAGAGCTGTCAGGATCATGAGCTGTTACCATTCCCACAATGGTTCCAATCTCTGCATTCTCATAAACGTCCATCTCATAAAATGGCTTTGTAAACAGTGGTGCTTCATCCACATCTCCAACAATGACTTTTAACATAGTGGAATCTTTGAAGGGTCCCAGATGAGAAAATTTTGAGTCCAGATGAGTATTTACTCCCTCGATGTTTAGTACATATAATTTCTTTTTCTCATAATTTAGTGGCTGCAAATAATGATATACCAGTATTAGAACTAGTACGTAACATATGGTAATTGTACAACTGCCCAGAAGTAACATGAAACAACATGAAGAAGACCATAAACATTAAATTCTAAATTACTCTTATTTTACTGCAGATTCAATGTATCCAGGATCCTTGAGGGATATCAGATGTTGGATTGTTTCAGTCCTGGGATGTTTTTTTGGGTTAATAAAGTGGTGAAAGTGGGGTTGTGTTTTTTTTATTCCAAATAAATAATTTTTTTTTGTCTCACAGACCCCTTTCCATCACTAATTTAGGGTTGAATGGCAGCTGTGATTTTGAAAAATCACAGCTGTCATTAACCCTTATATTACCGTGATTGCTACTGCAACCGGGCAATTTTCTCTGCACACGCTAGCACTATATTCTGTGCTGAATACTATAAATATAAGTAAGGGCCACGTCACACACACAGATATCTGTGCAGATATTGTTCGCAGATCTCTGGTTTCAGTGAAATCATGGACATATTGTTACATTTGTATATGGCCACAAAATGGAACAATTTGTCCATGATTTCACTGCAACCAGAGATTGCGAACAATATCTGCACAATTATCTGTGTGTGTGACGTGGCACTAAGTGCCGCTTTACACACACCAACTTCTGTGTCCAACTTCTGAACAGATCTGTGGTTTGCAGTGAAATCATGGACACATAGTTCTATTTTGTGGCTGTGTACAAATGTAACAATGTGTCCATGATTTCACTGCAACCACAGATCTGTTCAGAAGTTGGACAACGAAGTTGGTGTTTGTAAAGCGGCCCTAAAATTCATGTGTACCAAGTAAGAAACACATAATTAATTAGATTGATCTATTTATTGCTGTCTATCTATCTATCTATCTTGAAAAAGAGACTTTTGACTGAAACATGCATCACGTGGCCTAATAAAGGGTCCAGAAAACATCTTTGTGCCTGGAGTGCTGCCTGTTTTTTTTCTATCTATCTATTTATCTATCTATCTATCTATCTATCTATCTATCTATTCTATCTATCTCTCTAACTATCCGTCTGTCTGTCTGTCTGTCGTTCTGTCTATCTATCTATCTATCTATCTATCCCTATCTATTTTAAAGTAGAACCATAGTGGAAGTATATTATTTTTGCAAATCCTCCTTGACAAGATCCAAGTCATCCCATATATAGTGCCAAAATAAGAAACAACACTCAATATACAAGAACGTATTTATTAGTCCATCCTTTGTGGCAAAAATTTGGTTCAGTGAACTCTAGCTTTGTTAAAATCTAGAAAAAGGACCAGCACAAACTTTAACTTAACAGAATGGGTGCAAGAAAATCCTTTAAATATGCAATGTCCAAAAGCCTATCAATAATAGAAGAAAGAAAAAACAGGCAGCACTCAAAAATAATCACAAAAAGTGAACTTTAATCAGTCCATTGTGGCACATTGAAAGGTGCCAAGATTGAGGAAGGTGTTGCCACACTGAAACATTGCTCCATTTTTGGCCTTGTTAAAGTCCACTTATTGTCATTATTTTGGAATGCTACCTGTTTTTCTTTTTTCTATCTATCTATCTATCTATCTATCTATCTATCTATCTATCATCTGTCCATCTATCCTACCTATGTGTCTGTCTATCTTCTGTCTATATCTGAATGATACAATAAATTAGAGGAATAATGTCAATAGTTTGAATATTTGTAGTGAACATTATGTTACTAGTAATACTGTACTAGCAGGTTAAAGCTTTGATGATGTTAACAATAATTCATGTTGGCTAAAAAAAAACAAAGATATTTTGTTCAAATGAGAAAAAATAAATTCAGACTTTACAGATAATCCAGATAGAACAATAGATTATGGTGAGTACATAGATGTAATAAAATTTCTATACAGGTACAGAAAAGACAAATGTTTCCCTAGCGTGTACTTCTTAGTCTTATTGAAATTTCCCAAGCGTTTTCAGGCTCGTAACAGCAACATGTTTCATTGTATTGGGATACAAAGAAGCAGGATGAACAAACAACAGTGGCAGATTTAATAGGTTAAACCAGGGTTATTTGGTGTGCTGTGCTGTACCATAAAATGTCTATTCAGCAAAAGTAAAATAAATATGCATTTATTGACTGAAGATTTGCCCCTAACCTTGGGAATTTCATTATGTCCTTATTTTATGTATATGTTCCTATTTGCTGGAGCCTCAAAATTGTTGTCTGACAATATCACATACTGTATGACTTTCAGGTTTTGCTTAGCCAAGCATTACCCTTTATGTTGCATGTTCACAAATGACTGTGGATGCCATTGCAGTACTCCATAATTGATCGTAGCATGTACATGTGATAAGGAAAAGAGATTGTGAGTGACACTGGTGACAGAAAGAGATAATAATGACCTTTAATTATAAAGCATCAATGTATTCTTCAAGCCTGTACAATAGGAAGAAGCAGGAAATGTCAAATGTTGGGAAACAAACATAATGTGACACTAAATCAACGTGAGAAGAACCTGCCAAACCAAGCAGATTTAATATAGCGAGCTACTTTTCTATAAGGTAGTTACATAGTCAGTATTGTATTAATGCACATATTAAATCCATTCATTCATTCATTCATTCATTCATTCAAGCAGCGTAAAAGAATTATAACCACAAATCAGTTGACTGATGAGGTATGGGTAACCAGGTTAGTCTATAAGTGGTATTGGCAGTAATTGCAATGCAATTTTAGGCTTCAAAACCATTGCAAGATATTTTTTTCAAAGCAAGATATAAAATCTGTATAATAGAGGATCCATTCTGCAGGCAAAGCTTGTGATGAAGGAGAAGTCATTGCATTAGCTGTGGGTAGTGAAGGATCAATTCAGCCAGACATACTGGTGCGGATTGTACTTATTGTGCCACCTAGTCAGATAAAAAGAGTGTGTATGTTGTCCAGCATTTATTTACTAGTGTATCTCAATAATATAGAGTATCATCAACAATCAATGTATCATTGCCATGTTTCAGGTCATTTCTGGGAGCCCTGAAACACATTGACTAATAAATCAATATTATATTCACCTTTTGATGTCTCGTGGAATATAGCAGAGCAAATTTTTACTTTTCATCCTCCCTACTTTAATTTTCTGAGACTGGGTTTTCATTGGCTGTAAGCCATAATCATCAACATTAACATAAATAAACACTTAAAATAGATCCCTCTGTGTAATGACTCTATATAATATATGTGCTTCACTTTATGTATCGAATTACTGAAATAAATTAACGTTTTGATGATATTCTAATGCATTGAAATGCAGCTGTATGAATCAACCTGTAAAAATCCGAAGCCTTGAGCATAAACATCCCCTATGCCATATAACTAGAAACAAATGCAACTATCCGTTCACATCGCGACTAAATATATTACATATTTGGGAATCAAAATAGGCCATAAAGCGAGAGATTTTCTTACCCTCAACGTTGAACCTACGTTGAGAGGGCAGTTGAGATGGTCAAATCATGGAGAACCCTGTTCTTATCATGGATTGGCAGGAAAAATTTACTTAAAAGTATGATCTTACCAAAATGTATATACTTATTCTCAATGTTTCCGATACATATCCCGACTCGAATCTTAAATAAAATCCTCTCCTTTATTCTAAATAACATCTGGAATGACAAGAAACCTAGATTAAACTTCCAAACACTCTCACTGGCTCGTGACCACGGCGGTATGGGGGCACCTGATATACACAAGTATTATAAAGCGGCAATGCTGTCCAGAATTGTGGACTGGGTCTGGAAGCCACCGCACAAACTGTGGCTAGCAATTGAAGAGTCTATGTCCCACACTCCCCTGAGATCATTAGCACTATTACCTGATTTTCATAGCAAAACACCCCTGAGTGCAAATGTCTTCACAAGAGCCATCGTTAATATTTGGAAAAAGGAGTATGTCTCGCAATTGCCCCCATTATCTCCCATACTATCTCTTCAAGACCTTGTTGGCCCCGATCAAATAGAGCCTCCAAACTTAACCCCGCAGCCTTAAGGCCCACGACATCAAACCCTGTCCCAATAGATCAATTAATACTAGATGGCGCGCTCCTCTCATATGGGGAAATACAACACTCTGAATCTTTACCGGACATTTCTTTTAGTCAATATAGTAAGCTTAAAGTCTATATCCATACCCATTTCAACAGCGCGAACCTAATCCGTCCTCTAACATTATTCGAGCAGCTGTACACACAGACGCAAATATCTAGTAAGGTGCTGTCCCTGCTCTATAAACAATCATTACTAGACTATGCACACGTCAAAAGAGCCTTTGTAGGCCTTTGGGAACTAGATCTCCAGGTCCAGTTTACAGACCAACAAATCAAACAAATATATCAAAGATCACATGGCCCTTCCCCCTGTGTGAAACTACAGGAAAATTCCTACAAATTTTCACACTCATACAGCTACACAAATGGCATGCTTCGACACCAGATTTATGCTGGAGGTGTGGCTCTACATTGGAAACCTATTTACACATATGGTGGCAGTGCCCCCTCATACAAAAATACTGGGAATCGGTGACTCGTGTTCTACCTGAGGTCTTACAACGCGAAGTGAGCCTGACTCCTCTTACTACATTACTCAATCTCCCAATCTGGCTGAAAGAGGCATCTGCCTTGAGACTGGTCTCCAATATTATAGCCACCAGCAGACTCCTAGCCTCGGCTCACTGGAACTCCGGCCAGATTCCGACCGGGCCTCAGGTGACTCACGAGGTGGACACTGTGTACCGTGCAGCCAAAATAGCAGCTCTCTCGTTTGGCTCCAGTGCCTCTTATGCCTCTTTTGAGAACACATGGACCCCTTGGATACTTTACAGGGCAACCCAGAGTTCATGGCTATGTCTAACCAAACCCCCACCCCTTCTTACTGTCCTTCTCTCTACCTATAAAACTAAAACCGGTTGAGATGGAATAACTATATGCTATGTATTACAAATGTTTAAATGGGAGAGACACCTGTTTTTTGTATTATCCCAGTATTTCTCCCACTAATGTGAACAATACACTGTTTGTTTACACTCATCTGTTTAATAAAAATAACATTAAAAGAAAGAAATGCACCTGTATGTGGATGTAATTCAGCTCACTGCTGTGGCCAATGGTGCTTTACCAAACTGTACTGAAACTGATCCTTTTCTCTCCCTTATACGTTTAGCAATTACCTGACTGAGCTTGTTTTTAGAAATGATATGTGGAGCCCACTGGGACTGGGTACTCGGTACTGGATTGGGATACTGCTGGGGATGTCACGGAGGTCCTGGTCTGGACCGTGTCCCGGGTTCCGCAAGTAAATGGTGGGATATTTACAGGGGAGTTTGTCGTGACGCCACCCACGGATTGTGGTCAGGGTGACCACCGCTGCTGCAAAACCTCCGGGGATGAAGTTTGGCAGCTGTATATGGAACAGCTCTCCCCAGGTAGAGCCTGGTTCCCCGGGGCAGTGGTAGGTAAAGTCTATGATGGATGCTATAGATGTTGCAGGATAGGGATGATAGTGGAGACGGTGGCTGTTTGTGAGGGAAATTAGGGCTCGAGTACAAGGATCACACACACTCACAGTTTTGAAGTCTTCCAAGTCTTTACTGCAGATGTTCTTTAGCAGATCATTGTCCACGGAGTCTGTACTGGGGCCGGGTTGCTCCCACCCTGTCCGGGACCTCAGCTTCCCACTGCTGCGCTGTGTGTGTGGCCCTGCTGCTACTTTAGCTGAGCTGCTAGCACTGTCTCTCCTCACAGGTACCCCCTTTGCAAGGCAATTTGAGTTTTTACGTGTGCTTCTGACCCCGCCGTATTGCTTCGCTGAGGTACAATGTAGATCAACAACCTCCATTATACTGGTGTTTACTGTGCTGCGTGTGTCAGTCACAGTTTTGGATCTGGTATCCGGTCTGTGCGCTCCTCCGGAACGAGTTGTGAAGTCACTCAGTCTCCCAGATGTGTTCCTCTGTTTCTTGCACTCCTTCCCTCAGACCCTGGTTAGGCCTGGAATCGAGGAGCAGACTGTAGAGAAGCCTGAGGCAGCCTCTTTACACTGCAGTCTCTCTCTCAGTTCTCCCAAGAACTAAAATAACTACTTCCTCTTAACCCAGAATATATAAGGGAGCTGCTTTAGCTCCCCCTTCTGGCCTTGAGGTGCTAGTGCAGTGTCAGGTGTTGTGTGGGGAGTTAACCCTTTGTGTTCTTTCTGTGGCACTTTAACCCCTGGGGTGCCACAGATACTTCAGAGGGCATCATCACAATTATAAGGTACGATTTATCCCAATTATGTGTATAGAGTTATTGCACAAAGGGAGAAAAAGCCACAAAAGAAAATGGGATGATCACAAGAAATGCATACTGAAAAAAGTTTTATTAAATTGTATGTCCAAAACACAGCAAACAAAACACTAGACTTGATTAAAAATAATTAAAACTGTGTAAAACATACTGTACAAACTGCACACCCTAGGGACACCAGGCTTAACAATAACTAGTGGGAAAAAAACAGCAATAGAATCAAACACAAAACATGTGTTCAAAGGCTGATTAATTACCACAATATCAAATTAGGAAGAGGTGTAGCCTACAGATCGGTTAAATCTGAGTCACAAAATTTAACCACCAAAAAACAATCAGAAAAGCACTGATTAAGACATGTCCTTGTATATCCAAGACCTGGAGCCAATTTGATAAAGAGTCTGCACATAAAAGTTTCAAGGGGTAAAGTAGATGGCAAGATATATTTACCAAAGGTAGACCAGAGTGGGCTTGCACCAGCCTGCGTCCTGGGGTCAGTGTGGAAAGCTTGTTTGTTACCCATTGCTGATTGTAAACTGACTTAAAGCACAACTTCAGCATTTTTTGCCTTTCACCACTGGAGTGGTCCGCTCTGATCCTGCCGCACTAAGTTGGGCCTTTAACTTTTGACATTCTGGAAGTCAGAGATTACATCAGAAGAGGCCAATGCATATCTATGATAGCCAGAATGATGAACCCATAGACTAGGGTCACATTAGGATTTGCCGCTCTGCCCAGGGGGTCGCGCTAAAAACTTAGTGTTTTGCTGCATAAACGCGGTGCTACTGCCATGGAGGCCCAATGCCTAATGCGATCTCAACGCCAGCATCAGATGGTAATCTCGCGGTATTTCCAAACGTGAGCAAACACGCTGCAGAGCACATCTTTACTCGCGTTAGGAAATACCGTGAGATTTCATTCTGAGCACGGTGTTGATGTCGCATTAGGGCGGAGTCACCATAGGTAAGTATTAGCAGCAGTAACGCAGTGCTAACATGGCGTTAGCACCACATTATTGCTGACAAAGTCTAAGTTTTTAGCGTGACCCCCCGGGCAGTGCAGCAAATCCTAATGTAACCCTAGCCATAGAGAGTATTAAAAAGTGACCTCTCAGCATGCTCCATGAAACACTGGATAGCACTGGAAGGTCACATTCACTGAAACACGATGAAACAAAGGTCACTGGAAGGCGAGTATTATGGTACCTTTACACGCAGCTACAAGTAACAGGTTTTCCACAGGTAACTTACTGGTTGCAGTGAAATCATGGAGACATAGTTCCATTTGTACACAGCAACAAGATAGAACCATGTCTCCATGATTTCACTGCAGCCAGTAAGTTACCTGTGGAAAACCTGTTACCTGTAGCTGCGTGTAAAGGTACCATTAGACAGAGGACAAGAGACTTGCATCTAAAGCACCACTCGTGCTTTAATAGATATTTACATGGAAAGATAATTGTGAACATGTTCTTAAAAATGCACTTCTGCACAAATATTTAGCAGTGTATATAGGCTGCCAATCACAAGAAAAAATTAATTAGAAGAAAAGATCAACTTTCTTGTATTGCTTTGTCTTGAATGTCTTGCATATACAGGACTTGCACGACCTATAACTATGGCAGCCTATATGCACTAAGCAATGTAGTGTAGGGTCACACTTGCGTTTTTTTTCTTTTAAATCCTGATCTGGTTTTGAGCTTTCAAAAAGCTCAAAACCGCATCAGGAAACACGCCTCATAGGAGGCCATTATAAAAACCGGATTGCATTACATGAAATCCGGTTACCACAGCCAGCTCTGCAGCCTGCGTGAAATATTATGCAGGCTGCAGTTTTCGGAGCGGTTCT
Organism: Allobates femoralis; assembly: GCA_033576535.1. Taxonomy (NCBI): domain Eukaryota; kingdom Metazoa; phylum Chordata; class Amphibia; order Anura; family Aromobatidae; genus Allobates; species Allobates femoralis. Next base: position 278,716,539 of record JARQOC010000005.1, on the reverse strand, counting down.
ATCATCTGCAATGCAGTAACCACATTGCTCTGGATGTGTAATCCTGAGCAATGCGGTTACCGTACACTATGCTTATCCTGGCTGCCGCCGGGATAAACAAAGTGTTGACACTGTAATAAAAGCTTAAATATTAATAATAATTGTGGCCATCATGTCTCTAGGGGGTCCCCACCCCCCCTAGAAACATGCTGCCCACTCAGGAGGGCATCTCATGTGTTAATAACTCCTGTACAGTAAGCCAGCTCCTGTCGGCTCTGTATAATTTTCTGAATGAAGCCGAGGCTCCCCTGTGAGCTGCGCACATATTATACGTAATGTACGTATAGTATGTGCGCTGTCCGAGGTCCTGTAGGCTTTTACAGTAGATCTATGGCGGTGCCCACAGTGGAGCCGCGGCTTCATTCAGAAAATTGTACAGAGCCGACAGGAGCTGGCTTACTGTACAGGAGTTATTAACACATGAGATGCCCTCCTGAGTGGGCAGCATGTCTCTAGGGGGTAGGCACCCCCTAGAGACATGATGGACACAATTATTATTAATATTTAAGCTATTTTAACAAATTTTACAGTTTGCTCATCCCTTCGGCAGCAGGGATGAGCAAACTGTACGGTAACCGCATTGCTCCAGATTACACAACCGGAGCAATCCGGTTACCGGATAGTGGCTTCAGCCACACATTTTTCATGAAAAATGTGTGTGACGCTAATTGCGTTCACCACATCTTGATCTGGATGCGGTGAACGCAATTCTCTTTTAAAGTGTGACCCTAGCCTAGATTTTACCTTGCGTATCATTTGATTTGGTCTGCCAGTTTATTGATTGGTGGTCAAATCTTGCTGTCGGTCATGCTGTGTAATAGACACTTAAACCAGCCATTTTCCTGAAGATCCTGCCTGTGACACCATGCCTCTTGTCCTCTCCCAGGTTATATCTTTATCTTGTCTCTGATTCTTAAGTTACTCATAGTTTGCATCAAACCTCTCTGATTTTTACTCAGATAGTTGACATACATCTGACAGCTCATTCTACTGTCAGTAAGTACATGGCCACAATTCAGGGAAACTTGATATAATTCCAAGATCCCTATGTAATGGTTAATATACTAAGGCTATAGTTCCTCTGGAAACTGCTATGCAGAGTGACTTGCACAAAGTTTGTCCATGTGAGCATTATTAAAAGCTTCTAAGTTTCCGCATTCAGTTTTCCATTACAGTGAGATAATGGTAATATAACGTACAATCCGTTAATAAATGTTAAATGAGCTTTGGCGGAAATCTTTGCATTTCTGATTTTCTGACTCTATCTACTCCCCATGTCTTTAAATTCTAAAGACCTTAAGGTACCATCACACGCTGCCATGTCGCCGGCGAGATGGCTGGCAATTCCCGTATTTGGCAATCTGAAACCACATCGCATGTGTGTAGTTGCGTGTGACTGGGATTCTACGGCCAGAAATCACCGGTCTAGCGTCGCATTATTGCTCTGCACTGCAGTAAAATCAGGCAATATCCACCAGGCGATTTCAGTGCATCATGGCGTGTGACAGGGCGATATCAAAGTACACAGCGATCCTGAAATCAATCCCGTAAGCGTCCTTGGATGGTGTATTTTTGCGCCGCATCTACGGCGATTGGTGGGTACTGCGTTCAGATTGGCTGGCCGTGTCCGAGGCGCCTTATTTGAGGCACGGTGAAACACTCTATAGCATGCCCCTATCGAAACAGTATGGCCACATCGCTGCTACGATTGTGGCGTGTGAAGATGTGTTAAGGGAAAATCGCTTCCGGTCTTCTGCAGGCAATTTCCGAGACGCAGGATCGCCGAAGATTGCACACTAGATAGCTACATGTGACAGCTCTACAGTGATGTGCAAAAGTGCCCAAAACGTGAGCGCCATATGGCGGCGTGTGATGGTACCTTAAGAGACAAACCTCTGCATGTACTGCTTTCTTACTGCTGCTGCCCCCTCCACCTCCTCTAGGGCCTTTAGGTGTGCCATCGGCCTCTACCTTAATGTTCCAACAGTCCGGAGAGAATCCTCCCACTTCCTTGATGCACAGCCACGGATCACATTTATCTGTCAATGTTGAAATTAAAATGTGTTGGAGTTGTAAGTCACCCAGCTGAAGAGTTGTGCACAGCTATGCAGGTTGAGTTTCAGCAATGGCAGTCTCTGCTAAAAGTGGAGCCAGACAAGGATGAGCGCTATAATGGTGTGAACCATTGGCAGCCCTATGACAAGACAAACTTACACACATGCCTTGGATGACTCACATCCTCAACATGGTTGTCCAGCAATTTCTATGCCATTTTCCTGGCCTAGATGAGCTGCTGCAGAAGGCAGGTCGCTATGTTCTCAATTCTAACATTCTCACCCTGCAGCTTATTGACTAGCATCACTACTAAGGTCTTTCAGACATACAGTTAACCATTTGATATGCAATATGTCGAAATGGTGAAATTTCACTCTGCACATTTTGCAGCGACTTTGGCAGCAGCGACAAGTCCTGATGCAGTATTTCATGATGTGTACATTGAATCAAAGCGAGCTAAATGTGGAGCAAAGGATGCTTGCAGAGCAGGGCACCGTTAAAGAACCTTTGCACCCTTCTGCACAGTTTCAACATGGCTACTAAGATGTTTAACTCTGATGACGCCATAATCAGCATCACTATTCTGGTCATCTATATGCTGCAGCAAACTTTGAAAAGTATGATGGATGAGGTGGTAGTCCAAGAGGAATTGGAGGAGGAAGAAGAGGAGGATGCAGGAAGGATACTAATATTTCTAAGGTCCGGACTCAGTCAGGTGCCATAGAAGGGTGTGGGACAAGTATAGGTTTTCTGGAATATTACTGAAAAAACTAGCCAGCTAGGTCAGTGACCTGTTTAGGCCTAGTAGGCCGGATAAACTCAAAGCTCATGCAAGTGCTTCCATCAATGGTATGCCCTGCCACACACAGGTGGAACAACTATACGTTTTGTGGAATATTACCGAAAAAAATAGTCAGGTTGGTCAATGACCTGTTTAGGCCTAGTAGGCTGGATAAACTCAAAGCTCATGCAAGATCTCCCACCAATGTTATGCCCTGCCACACACAGATGGGACAAGTATAAGCTTCGTCGAATATTAACAAAAAAATTAGTCAGCTAGGTCAGTGTCCTGTTTAGGCTTTGTAGGCCGGATAAACTCAAAGCTCATGCAAGCCCTCCCATCAATGTTATGTTCTGCTACACACAGGTGGGATAACAATATGTTTCATGGAATATTACTGAAAAAACTAGTCAGGTACTCAAAGGTTATGCAAACGCCTCCATCAATATTATGCCCTGCCACACACAGGTGGACAAGTATAGGTTTCGTAAAATATTACCAAAAAAAATGTCAGCTAGGTCTGTGACCTTTTTAGGCCTAGTTGACCGTTAAACTCAAAGCTCATGCTATCACTCAATCAATGATTTGTCTGCCACACACAGATGGGAGAACTATAAGTTTTGTGGATCATTACAGGAAAAATTAGTCAGGAAGATCAGTGACCTTAATAGGCCCAGTGGACAGGAGAGATTAAGCAAACAATGCTTTTACGGGCTCAAAATATGCTGATGTGTAGGACGTACAACACATTTGCCAAACCTGATTTGATGCCCAAAACCAGTTTACCCAAATCATAAGAGAGATGTAGTAGTCACTGCTTTTAAGCACACAAAAATAGTGGATGTGAATACAGGAAGTTGGTTAATCACTGGTTCAATGGACAAAAAGGTTGAATATTCAGAAATAGGGGCAGGAGTGTCAGGGATAGGTATTGAGCTCAGAGAGCCCTACTCAAGTCAAGCAACAAACAGCAAGGAGACCCCAACAACAGTCTCCATTTTTCAAAAAAATTAGGTACACCCACCACTTAAGTGGCATCAATTGCCCCAGAGTTGAAATATTGAAATGGAAAGTTTAATGCAGCACATTGATAAGAACACAAGCGTTTAGTCTCCCCAGGCTTAGGCTGGGGTCACACTTGCGTTTTTTTCATGCGTTTTTGGAGACCTGCGTTTTTAAAAAAGCATGTAAAAACGCACCCATAGGCCCCCATGTTAAAAAACGTATGCCCTAATAGCAAAAACGCATGTCTTAATAGCAAAAACGCATGTATGACGTACCATGCATTTTTGTGTGCTTTTTGCAATTATGTGATTAGCTGACATCAAAAACGCATGCAAAAACGCATGGTACATTAGTACCATTTAGTACCATCCAAAAACGCATGCGTTTCCCATAGGAGCCCATGTTAAAAAAATTCATGCGTTTTCCATAGGTGCCATGTTAAAAAAACGCATGCGTTTTCCATAGGAGCCCATGTAAAAAAAACATGCACTATTTTTGGGTGCTGATTTAAAAACGCATGCAAGAACGCAGGGTGCCATCAGACACCTTAAAAAACGCATGCAGAAACGCATGCTTTTTTTAAATGCACTAAAAAAAACTCATGCCAAGTGTGACCCCAGCCAAACTCATAATAACGTTGACAAAAGCATTACTGTGAAAAGTCAGTAATACTTTTGGTCAACGAACCGTCATCGAACATAACCTCAAATTACCAAATTTTTAGCAAATCATTCACAATCATTGAATGACTCCAACACAGCCCATAAACAGGTCAAATTTTAAATTGGCGAGCATGTTCAATCGAACATCGCTCATCTCTATTTAGTGATTGACCCAATGAGGGTGAGAAATGCCCAGTTTGTTGTTTGAAGACAAATTACAGCTGTGGAACAGAGCTTTTCTGAAGCTGGATAAATCAACATATTTATTACTGCTCTTCGAGAAATGCATTGAATTGTTCTAACAGTAAGGATACTTAATCCTTTAACATTCTAGCTGTTGACATGGCAATCATGCTGGATAACATGACAGTGAAAAGACACCTACACTTTGTAACTTTCATGAAATATGCATGAGCAAAAAGCATGAAATTATCTTTTACCAGCCAACTACTGCGTATTCTGCACGGGAACTGCCACTGAAAACAGGTGACACCATCATCACATGTTGGGTAACAACAAATCTAGTTATTTTTTTATTTCTGACAGTGGTAATGGTACCTAATAAAATAACAGAAATGACATGATAGATCAAACAGTGAAGATTTGTTTGCAGGTGCTATACCGCTCATGGTGTTGTGAAGAATTATATAATTGTGAAGATTATGGTTTTAGTCTTTAAGTGAGCAGTGTAATTTTACTTTTATGGATACTAAATGCATAAATCATATGGGCACAATACAAAACAAGACACTTTTTCTACTTCAATCCATTCAGTAATAGTAGTAAATTATTGACTTTTGAAGTAGATGTGCAGCATTGACGTAACTACCGGTAAATATCTTTGTCAATGTTTAAATATAGTCCATATGCAGTAAACTATAATACTTATTTAAGGGGATTTCTGATCTCAGCAAATATAAATCAACAGCTGTCAGTAGCTTAAAGGTAACCTGACCCCTCATAATCACCCCCAAGCCTCTGAATACCTGTCCCTGCACCCTCACAAATCATTTCCAACCTTCCTCTTGTGTTGGAAATGCTCCCTATAAAAGATGAAATCTAGCCTTTTATACTTAATGAAAGTGCGACTTCTGCTCCCTGAATAAGTCTCACAGGCGTTACCCGGGCGCTCCTAAACCTGCCTGAGCCGCTCATTATCATGCCCCGATGGGCGTGATAAGAAATACAAGTCCTCCTCGTCCTGCTGTATGGGCGTAATAGCCGGTATGACGCAAATAACGTCATATCCGGGCAGGATGACATCGGTACACCCTTTAGGTGTACCGCCGACCTCACCATGCACATTGCGCATGCGCGGGTTTTGCTTTACAGCCAGGAGCACCGTAAAGCAAAAGCCGCACATGCGCATTGCATACGACGTCACCATGACTGGATGTGACGCAAATACCGTCACTCCGGCTACTACGCCCATACCGCAGGGATGCTATGCTATGGACCCACGTTTCCAGGCAGCACTTGCCATTAATGCTGTCCGGTATTAATGCTGCCTGGAAACGTCGGTCCATAACCAATTCTGACCCTAGCCTATTAGAGAAATGAAGCTACTTATGCTCATCATGTAAACATGTCAGTCGACTTGTAGAGAACGTTTCTTCAGTTAACTTTCTTTACGGCAGGTCAAATATTATGTTTCAATATTTATGTAGAATATGAGGTGCATGTTTTATTAATTTTCACGTATGGCAATATTTATAGTTGTTTAGCAAAAATAAACAGTTTGCTTTTTGGGATAATAATTGCAAGATTAATTCTCCTTAGAAGGAGTGAGTTGGCAGTTGTTAAAAATCTTAAAATAGTGTTGCCTAGTCATTTCATCATTTCTGAAATATCATGCCAAAATATGTCAATTCTTTTTTCCCTGTGGATTGAAGCACATCAAATTGGGATTGTAGATTTCAAGAAAAGCTGGTCAACCTTATCTGAAGGAATCACATCAAGAAACCATTCTAAAGAGCCTTCAATACAAGATAACTTATAAACTTATTCCGTTTGGAGTTTTATTTCTGATGCTGCTTCAAGAAATGGATTAGATGAAACATATTTAAAGCTCTGTTCACACTGCAGCTAGTGAAGGTTGGGTTTCTTTTGTTTCTACTGACATGATTAGTATGGTTTACGCGGCTCTTCTAACAAAGAAAGAGGTAGAAGCAAAAGCTTGATGGAAACCTTCCAGATCCTACTATAAACCAAAGAGATCCATCAGGATTATTTGAGATTTATTGTGTTGCTCCTATTAAAATCTGTATTCTTTTATGAACAACTATATGAAAATGTTGTAGTCTGCTGGCTGCAAAAATAATCAGTAAAAAAGGATATAGTCTGTTCCACGCGATAATACAAGATGAAATATTCATACGACCCAAGACACAATATAAATATATAAGGCAACACAGCGTTAATCTGGCGCTTATAGCAAATAATTAGGAGCTGGTACTGTATTCCATGACATTTGCTAATTATCAGCATTTGCAGAAAACTAATGCAAATTAAACCAAGAGTATAATTTCATACTAGCTTAATGAAACAGCAAAAGATAATTTGAACCTTTATTTCTTGTCTCTACTCTGCTGTGAACCAGTGAGCTTTTCTAATGTGTGTTGCAGTGCCAAGTGTCTATTATATTATCCTGACTTAGTAGCCAAGAGGAAGTAATATCATTCAAAACCTGATGCCACATTTCGACAATATATGAATCTGCAGTGCCATTTGATGCCGAAGGGTAGGGAGTTAAATGCAAGGGCTCAAGACCAACATGCGGATTATGAGTCACCATTTTAAATAATATTGTAAAAATCTTTTGTACTGGCCAGACAAATATGATACACTGTGTTATTTCTACCGGTAGTGCAATACAAGTATAGGGAGTTCACAGGGCTACAAAAATAGACCATCCTCGTCCCCACACTAAATATCATTTCTTTTTTGCCTAGAATCTAAAGAGAAAGGTAGAAATAAACGTAGTAGTATCATGGAAAGCTGCTGCTTAGCTAGGAATGTAAAGGCTAGACTATCAAAATACCTTTTCATTTTCATGTTAGAGGAACACTGCACAAAGCAGGCAGCACAACATCTAAATCAAGTGGAAAACTTGAACTTTCTCCAAGAGAAGCCTTTGTACAGCTCATATTTTGGCCACAGTATAAAACGAGCCCATTCTATACAAGACGGAATACCAGAAATAAAATGAGGGCAAAAGAACAAGATGATGTCTGGGTGATTTGGCATGATAGCCAGAGACACAACAGTAAAAACACAAACACAATATTTTTGGCAGGATTTTAGTTATGTCCTGCTTTCCGGACATCAAGAAATCAAAGTTAGCAATAGTTATTTGTTCTTATTAAGATAATATAGTAATGCACTCACAGCATGCAATATAAGTGTAATTTATAAACTAAAACAGAAAAATAATAAAATATGTGTGTCTTCAGTGGTTGATACCTTTTATTGGCTAACTGAAACATTTTCATTTAAAAGGTATCAACCACTGAGGACTCTCAGATGTTAATATTTTTCCATCTACTGGCTAACAAAAGTCATTCATTGTAAATCTTTAAATTTTACATTTTGTTATTTGTTTACATCTTAGACAAAAATGCCTACACACGTTTACAAAGTATTCACTGATCTCAGGGAGACCAGTCCAAGAAAACACTGCGGGCAGCTGGCTAAAGAGCTCAAACACAGTGAATTCCTAGGCGCATTGCCTCCTGGGAAATATGAACATGCAAATAGAGTCTGTGGAGCCTCGGTTAGGAGTCTCAAACACAGGACTAGCCATATATCCCTCCAGGGAAGGACCAAGCCAAGGGGTGGCTCCTTGCGGAGAACACCATAACCACCAAATGAAGTGGCCCTTTAAGTCAATATCAAACTTTTTTACAAGTTTACAGATATGACAAAAGAATACCAAGGCCAGGTATCCATCCACATACAGCTGTTTCGGGGTGTTGCCCCTCATCAGTGTGGAGTAGGATTCTGGCTAGGTGGGAGCAAGGCCTAGTAGACCAAAATTGCAAAGTATTCACTGATCTCAGGGAGACCAGTCCAAGAAAACACTGCGGGCAGCTGGCTAAAGTGCTCAAACACAGTGAATTCCTAGGCACATTGCCTCCTGGGAACTATGAATATGCAAATAGAGTCTGTGGAGCCTCGGTTAGGAGTCTCAAACACAGGACTAGCCATATATCCCTCCAGGGGTGTAATGTACATTACATATAGTATGTGCGCAGCTGACAGGGGAGCCGCGGCTTCATTGAGAAAAATGTACAGAGCTGACAATAGCCGGCTTACTGTACACGGTATATTAACCCATGACATGCCATCCTGAGTGGCCAGCATGTCTCTGGGAGGGTGGGCACCCCCTAGAGCCATGTTGCCCACAATTGTTATTAATATTTAATCTTTTTTTACAGATTTAACAATTTGCTCATCCCTGCACCAGCAGGGATGAGCAAACTGTACGGTAACCGCATTGCTCCGGATTACACATCCGGAGCAATCTGGTTACCGGATTTCGGTTGCCTGCACACATTTTCCATTACAAAT
>JARQOC010000005.1:278611086-278701953 GCA_033576535.1 Allobates femoralis | reverse complement strand
CTGTCTGTGGATGGATACCTGGCTTTGGTATTTCCCTTGTCATATCTTTAAACTCATAAAGAGCTAGATATTGACTGAAAGGGCCACTTAATATGGTGGTTATGGTGGTCTCCTCAAGGAGCCACCCCATGGCTAGGTCCTTCCCTGGAGGGATATCTAGATAGTCCTGCTCAGTTACAAGATTAAGGATATGACAAGGGAATTTCTAAAGCCAGGTATCCATCCACCTTTGTCATATCCTTAAGCTCGGAACTGAGCGGGATAGTGACTGAAAGGGCCACTTAATATGGTGGTAATGGTGGTATCCTCAAAGAGCCACCCCATGGCTAGGTCCTTCCCTGCAGGGATATCTGGCTAGTCCCGTGTTTGAGACTCCTAAACGAGGCTCCACGGACAATAAAAACTATTGTAAGCAAATCCTTCCATGTAAATTCCAAACCTACAGTCTGTTTTTTTCCTAAGGATATGAAAGCACATATAATATAATATAATTAATGTGGAAATATGATTAACATGCTATGCATTAGAAGACCTTTAAACATTTATATTTTACTTGGAAATCATTTTAGAGCAATTTCCACATCTAATTGAAGATTTTTTTGTTTATTTACTTGTTTGTGTATAGAGCTTTGTTCATTTCATTAGAAAAGTGAAGCTTTGAACCTCAGGGTGGTGATTCTGGCCAGACATAATAATAAAGCTTATCAAATGCTAGAAAATTTGGAGAAGGGTTTCATAATGTTTAGTTTTGGATAATGCAAAACATTTATTACATTTTTTCTAATTAGCAGCTGGGATTTTTCTTTTAGTTGGGTGCTTAAAAAATAGTCCTTTGTAAGTAATTTTGGTCTTTGGGACACAATACATTCATTATGTTGCCTAACACTTTTAAAGAGTTATAACTTATTTTTGTACATCTCACATTTTATATTTCCTACAGAGAATTACTGAATCATAAAAAAAGATTCTGAAAGGACATCACTTATGGGCCTTCCTTTCACCTCTTCATGACTAGGCTATTTTCCATTTTTTCTTTCCATTTTTTTTCTCTTCTTCTAAGAGTTACAAACTCTTTTATTTTCACATCTACATAACCATATGAGGGCTTGAATTTTGCAAGATAACAGGGATCAAAACATGCATGGTATATACTAATAAGCCATATATTGAGTGTAGGCAAAGTCTACTCTTTATACAGTATTAAATTTTATTTGGCAAAAACTAGAAAAAAGAATGGATCTTTAGAAGTTAAGGTGTCTGCACGAAACGGCTGTTGTCCCCACAATACTGCTCTTTGATCTTCCATGCCTGCATGTGATTTTAAAGGATCTTGAATAAAGGACGTTGGTTTTATGGCAAATGGTGAGTGCCGCTCATTATTTTTTCTTCTATTGTATGGACATTAAACTAGAAAAACTTGACATGCTTTCTAGTTAATACTAAATTATTTAACACAAAAGCTTTTCAGCCCTATACATATGATGCATAAATTACAAAGTATTCTAAATATTAAGAAAAAGATGTCCTGTTATGCAATCCATGACCCAACAGCATTAGTTGCAATCTCATTTGTCCTAAAATATCATCCTTTCAATTTTATTTCAAGTTGCAGATAATAAGCAAATGGGGCCAAAATAAAAGTATATAGAGGATGATTGACAATTACAAAGCCGAGGTCATTGAATTATTGCTAGTTAACACAAGTTTTGTGGGCTTGTTTGTAAAAGGAGATTTTTGTGTACTCACCGTAAAATCCTTTTCTCTTAGCCTCTAATTGGGGGACACAGACCGTGGGTGTTATGCTGCTGTCCACTAGGAGGCGACACTAGGCAGAATCTGAAAAAGATTAACCGTGGCTCCTCCTCTGCAGCATACACCCCTGGACAGGCACTGTCCTGACCAGTTTGTGCTAAAGCAGTAGGAGGATTTACATACCAGTGATAACATCCAAAAAACCATGCCTGCAAAAAGGCAACTATGCACGAGTTCAAACAACAAGAAAACTCAAAAACGGGCCGCAACGGCCAACAGGGAGGGAGCTGTGTCCCCCAATTAGAGGCTAAGAGAAAAGGATTTTACGGTGAGTACACAAAAATCTCCTTTTCTCCTTCGCCTCATTGGGGGACACAGACCGTGGGACGTCCCAAAGCAGTCCCTGGGTGGGAAAAGCAATGGAACGAGTGTTATATAAAGATAGTATCCTACAAGTGGGCAACTGCCGCCTGCAGGACACGTCTACCCAGGCTCGCATCCGCAGAAGACTGGGTATGGACCATGTAATGTTTGGTGAATGTGTGCAAGCTAGTCCAGGTGGCTGCTTTACACACTTGTTGGGCAGAAGCCTGATGCCGAATAGCCCAGGATGCCCCCACCGCACGGGTAGAATGCGCTCTGATACCGGCCGGAAGAGGCGAGTTTTTTAGCCTGTAGGCATCCTGAATTGTGGCTCTGATCCATCTGGCAAGCGTGGCCTTTGAGGCTGAGAAGCCCTTGCGGCTGCCTTCAGGAAGAAGGAAAAGAGAGTCCGACTTCCTAAAGGGGGCTGTTCTAGAGACATAAATGCGCAAAGCCCTTACAAGGTCCAGCGTATGCAGAGCCTTCTCAAATCTATGAACCGGAGCAGGACAAAGGGACGGTAAAGATAGTTCCTCATTGATGTGGAAAGATGAAACCACCTTCGGAAGAAAAGAAGGAACCGTACGGAGAACTACCTTATCCTGGTGAAAGGCTAGGAATGGAGGCCTGCATGAGAGCGCTGTGAGCTCGGACACCCTCCGAAGGGAGGTGATAGCCACTAGAAACACCACCTTCTGGGATAGAAGGCGGAGAGGAATCTCTTTGAGAGGCTCAAAAGGCGGTTCTTGCAATGCCGTCAGCACCAAGTTTAGATCCCACGCATCCAGCGGTCGTCTGTAGGGGGGAACCAAACGGGAAACCCCTTGAAGAAAAGTTTTGATTTGAGGTTTTAAGGCCAGTCTCCGCTGGAAAAGAACGGAGAGGGCCGAGACCTGGCTCTTAAGAGAGCCCAGGGACAGTCTGGCCTCCAGACCTGATTGTAGGAAGCCAAGAATTCTAGGCAGCGAGCAGGGAAGCGGATTCTGATCACGAGATGCACACCAGGCAAAAAAGGCTTTCCAGGTGCGATAGTAAATTCTGGCAGAGGCAGGTTTCCTCGCACTGATCATAGTGCGAATCACATCCTGTGAGAGCCCTGCTTGAGTTAGAATCCAGGTTTCAAGGGCCACGCCGTCAAATTCAAGGCCTGTGAATTCTGGTGGCAGAACGGACCCTGAGATAGGAGGTCTGGCCGATCTGGGAGGCGCCAGGGGCGTCTGCCGTGAGTTGGACGACGTCGGCATACCACGCGCGTCTGGGCCAGTCTGGGGCGATAAGGATGACCGGAATCCCTTCCTGTTTGATTTTGCGCACTACTCTGGGGATTAGAGGCAGAGGTGGGAAGATGTACAGGAGTTGAAATTGAGTCCAGTCCTGAACTAGGGCATCCGCTCCGAGAGACCGGGGTCGTGTGATCTGGCCATGAAGTTGGGAACCTTGGCATTGAGATGTGATGCCATCAGATCCACGTCCGGAGTCCCCCAGCGATGACAAATTTGCCGAAAGACCTCGGGATGCGGGGACCACTCTCCTGAGTCTATGCCTTGGCGACTGAGAAAGTCTGCTTCCCAGTTGTCTACTCCTGGGATGTGTACGGCGGACAGGGTCGATCCCGTGGATTCCGCCCATTGCAGGATGTGCGATACCTCCCGCATCGCTTGGACACTGCGGGTTCCGCCCTGGTGATTTACATAAGCCACGGCCGTGGCATTGTCGGATTGTATCCGGACGTGAGAGTTCACTAGGAGACGTTGGAAAGCCCGTAGTGCCAGGAAGATGGCTCGAATCTCCAGGACGTTGATGGGCATGGTGGCTTCCAATGGAGACCACTTCCCCTGCGCTCTGTGGTGTCGGTACACCGCGCCCCATCCTGTGAGACTGGCATCGGTTGTCAGAATCTTCCAGTGGCCTGGGATGAACGATCTCCCCTTGGAGAGAGATACTGGACGGAGCCACCAGTGTAGGGATTGCTTGACTGTCGAGGATATGCGGAACATCCTGCCCAGGGAAAAAGGACTCTTGTCCCAGGACTTGAGTATGGCCAATTGGAGAGGCCGGAGGTGAAGCTGGGCAAAGGGGACCGCTTCTATCGAGGCAACCATCCTGCCCAGAACTCGCATGGCAAAACGAAGGGATCGAGGTGCTGGGTGAAGAAGGGCGCGAACTCCCATCTGGATAGCATGTGCCTTTTCCTTGGGGAGGAGCACCAGCCCCCTGGAAGTGTGAAATTCCATGCCCAGAAAAATGAGGGACTGACTTGGGATTGGGGACGACTTTTTTAGGTTGACCAACCAGCCCAGGCGACTTAGTGTGTCTACCGTGATGGTGACACTGAGTTCACAGTCCTTGAAGGTGGGAGCCTTGATAAGTAGATCGTCCAAGTATGGGATGACGACTACGCCTCTGGAGTGTAATATAGTCATGGCAGCCGCCATGACTTTGGTAAAGACTCTGGGAGCCGTGGCGAGTCCAAATGGGAGAGCCACAAACTGATAATGAGCCTGACCGATTGCGAATCTGAGGAACCTTTGGTGGGCAGGGGCGATAGGAATATGCAGGTAAGCATCCTGAATATCTATGGAGGCGAGAAATTCTCCTTCTTCCATGGATGATATGATGGATCGGAGAGACTCCATGCGAAATTGTCGTACCCTCACGTACTTGTTTAGGTGTTTGAGATCTAGAATAGGCCTTACACTGCCCCCTTTTTTGGGGACCACGAACAGGTTGGAGTAGAACCCCTGAAAACGTTCGGTCCGTGGGACCGGAACGATCACTCCGGCTTGGATAAGTGACCTGACCGCCTTGGAGAAGGCGCGAGCCTTGGACGGTAGCCTCGGAGGTACGGAAAGAAAGAATCGATTTGGTGGGATGGAGATGAACTCTATCTTGTAACCCGACGACACCAGTTCCCTGATCCACCTGTCTTTTATAATAGGTAGCCAAACTTGACGAAAGTGGGAAAGTCGTCCGCCCACTGGCGGGGCGTCGTCCGGAAATAAGGAGTCATGAGGATGAGAATTTGTGGGATTTGGGTCCTTTGGACTTGCCTTGGCCAGATCTAGACTGCCAAGGTTTGTTCGTCCTTTGCGAAGTCCTCGGACCTTCCCTGCGCGGCGAACGACTACGGGTCTGCGCTGGGCGGGAAACGGACCAGCCGGACGAGTTCCGAAAGGAACGGAACCGTGTCTGGTTACGGCGGTTATAGGTGCGTTTCGGTTTTTGTTGAGGTAGGGAAGTACTCTTCCCTCCTGTGGCATTGGATATTAATTTATCAAGCTCTTCACCAAAGAGACGTCCGCTGAAAAATGGAAGGTGGGTAAGCGACTTCTTTGAGACTGCATCCGCCTTCCATTCCCGCAACCAGAGAGCACGCCTGATGATGATGGCGTTTGACGCAGCCACTGCCGCACAATTTGCGGAATCGATAGCTGCGTGTAAAATATAGTCAGCCACGACTGACGCTTGCACCGCCTGGTCAGCGAGCTCGGAGTTAACTGAACGGAGACCAGCATGTAAGTTGGTTGTCCAGGCCATGATAGCCTTTGCTGCACACACAATAGCAAATGTCGGGGCCAGGGAGGACCCTGTGGCCTCGAAAATTGATCGGGCCATGTGTTCCACCTGACGGTCCGTCGCATCCTTTATGGAGGAGCTATCAGGCAGGGAAAGAAGCGTCTGTGTTGCGAGTCTGGACACCGGAGGGTCCACTTCAGGCGTATCTGCCCAGGTCTGTGTTACCTCTTGCAAGAAGGGGTAACGCCTCTCCAGTGCCTTACGGTTGCCGAATCTCTTCTCTGGGTGTGAGCGATGGTTTTTGAGAATCGCCCTGAACTCGGGGTGATCGGAGAAATATTTAGGGGGCCTCTTAGTCCTCTGGAAAGCGATCTCGTGCTCTGGGGCATCTGGCGGAGGTTCAGATATCTTCAGCACCTGGTTGATGGAGGTGATTACGTCCTCAACCAATACATCAGTGTCTGGCTGGGTTAGGTCCAGTGACCCATCTGGATCCAGATCTGAGCTGGAGTCGCAGAGTCCCTCGGACTCCTGCGCATCGCTGCGGTCTTCTCTAGGAGGGGGTGACCTGGACCTTCTGTGACCCTCCCTATCAGGGGACGGTTCTGGCGACCTGGAGGCACGGCGATTCTCCCTTGGAGATGACCGTGAAGTATGAGTAGGCCCTGGAGACCGGGCAGGTCCCGGAGAGCCTGACCTATGTGGTCGTTTCCGTCCTGCCCTAGAGGTGGATCTTAGTTCAGTGCGGCCGCGTTCTGAGTGTCCACTTTGTTGAGCAGCGGTCTGGGGTGAAGCGTGACTCTGCATAGCTGAAAGCAATGTAGAGGACAGCCTGTCCATGGATTGTGCCATGGATTGTGAGATGGATGGGACAAAAAAGCGGCCCATTCCGGCATGGCAGATGACGCATCCGTAACGGCTGGGGACACCGGCCCCGTAGTCTGGGCGCAGTCCCGACAGTGCTGGGACGTATGTCTACTGGTAGAGGCTTCTGACATGCTGTGCATAAGGAATAGTAGGCTGTGTGGGCCCTAGTCTTCTTGTTCCTTGAGCCCGGCATAGTGGTATATACAGGAGCCTGTGCAGGGGTGCCCTGGAGAGAATAGTTCTGCGCAGGGGTGCCCTGGAGAGAATAGTGCTGTGCAGGGGTGCCCTGGAGAGAATAGTGCTGTGCAGGGGTGCCCTGGAGAGAAGAGTTCCAGCAGAGGAGATAGAAGACCTCTGCTGGCAACTTACCACCACCTGTGTGCCACCAGTGTCCAGCGTTTGTCTGTCTGTGCCCCCCCGGAGACTGTGCAGCTGCTGTGCTGCTGCTGGTGCCGCTCTGCCTCCACCACGAGGCATGTAATGGCGTCCGGGATGTGGAGAGAGGAGGAAGGAGGGGGGCGGAGCGCTGCAAAACCGCGCGATTCTGCACAGAGGGCGCGCTCCGGAGACGCGGTCCGCCCCCTGCTATGACGCTGGCCGCGTCATCCTCGTCATCCGGGGGGCGGGCCGGGGGCGTGCCGAAGGCGGCGGCCTCGGCGTAGGCCGAAGCCGCGGCCTAAATTAGCTCTGTGCGGCCGGGAAGAGGCTCCAGAGCGGCGCGGAAGTCCGTGAGGGGGTCCGGAACTGGTCTGGACCCCACCGGACCCCCGGGGCAGGCAGCGGTGGGTTAGTGCGGGCCCCTGCAGAGGACCCAGAGTGCTGGGTCCTCTGCTCCACCATAAATGCAGCCCTTAGTGCTGGCTGCTGCAGGGACACAGGCAAGCTGTGTCCCTGCCAGTGCTGGCTGCCCCCAGTGCTGGTCCCCCGACCCCTCAGGAGTACACAGCAAGCTGTGTACCCTGGATTGCTGCGGCAGGCACGCCGCAGCCGAAGTGAAAAGGAGTTTGTCAGCAGGGCTGATGACTCCAGGGTGCATGTAGCAGATCTAAGCTGCTGCACCAGAGGCTCTACCTGGGGTGTCTCGACCTAAATGGACCCCAAAGGGGCATTTAGGGAGGGATGCTGCTCCACCGTCAGGTGCCTTGTCCTTCGCCTCACTCTCAACCCATGAACCCCAACGTTGGGGAAATGGGGAGGGAGGATCGTCGTCTCAACCTCAACCCGGCGTCCCCAACAGTGGGGGGCCGAGGAGGGAGCGGCATGTTAAGGGAAATAGTCGACCTCAACCAGGCGCCCCCAACAGTGGGGGGCCGAGGAGGGACCATGCCGGGAGTCTCATCAGAGACCCACTTTTCTTCTTCTTGAATAAAAAAGAAATCTTCAAAAAGAAAACGCTTATTTTTTAGGAGCACTAAAAAATCTGTGTGTGCCTCCTAGACACTAAGCAAAAACTGGTCAGGACAGTGCCTGTCCAGGGGTGTATGCTGCAGAGGAGGAGCCACGGTTAATCTTTTTCAGATTCTGCCTAGTGTCGCCTCCTAGTGGACAGCAGCATAACACCCACGGTCTGTGTCCCCCAATGAGGCGAAGGAGAAAGTTTTTTCTTGAATTTCTAATTCTCTAACATGATAACATTTTCTTCATCACAATTTCAACATTATATTAGTTTTCGGCTAAAACGTATCATGTACACTTGTAAACATTAATACCTATTTAACATAGCAAATGGATTTATATTTGTTCACAATAAATATTAAAAGCCAACTAATTATAAATATCTTTTGTATAATTAACACCTACCTCTAACAGAAGTAATCAGAATTAACTCTGATTGCTGCTGTTTACCGTATTTTTCGGATTATAAACTGCACTTTTGTTACCCCAAATTTTGGGGGGAAGAGGGGGGTGCGTTTTATAATCCAAATTTACTTTCTGTGCTGTAGAGAGGGTGGCTCTGGAGTGGTGTCCGAGGGCTGGAACAGGTTAGCTGCAGGCTGCAGGGGCAGCGGGAGGTCACATGCTCCTGCTCATTAGCCTCATGTAATATGCGCTGCACCCACTATCCATCAACTCAGTGCTGACACCACCCTAAAGTATGGACAAAGGACTGGGCATACCTCATGTGCCTGCAGTCCCCCCCATCCTGGATATGGCCACCCATCATCACTGTGTATGTTCCCCCATGCTTCTGCCCACACTAAACTAACAAACACTTTCAACTTACCTCTCTGGCACCTGCCTCTGTCTCTCCCTGCTTGCCGCACTTTCTGGGTCTTGCGGAAGTTATCGGCACAGCAGAGTGATGTCATCAGTGCATGCCCTGATCATGACCGAATTCCACAGGACCCTGTAAGTGCAGCAAAAGCAGGGAAAGATAGAGGACAGCACAAGAGAGCAAAGTTGAAAGTGTTTGTTATATTTTGTGTGGGCAGCAGCATGAGGGGCATACACAGTGATGGGTGGCCATATCCAGGATGAGGGGTAGCATTTCCATCACATAGGGGTGTTAGCCATCACAGGGGGATGTTTGCCTGCACAGGGAGTTGTGTGCCATCAAAGGGGAATGTGTGCCCACACAGAGGGACATTTGCTTGCACAGGGGGATGTGTGCCAGCACAGCGGGGCACGTTCCATCACAAGGGGACATGGGCCATTACTGGGGGGCCATATCCAAGATAAGGGGGCCATATCCAGAATGAGGGGGCTATATCTCAGGATGTGGGCACATATATACCAGGATGGGGGACATATATACCAGGATGAGGGACATATATACTGATTGTAAGATGGACACTGGCATTATAAGATGAACCCCATTTAATATTAAAAATAATTTTTTTTCTCTTTTCCTTCACCAAACTAGAGGTGCGTTTTATAATCCGGTGCATCTTATAAAGTGGAAAATACAGTAAATATTAAAATTCTGCATTCACCCTCTGATACTGGCACACCAATGATGATTATATAGCAGGTTTTCATGCTTACAAAAAATAAGTTGTTACAGTCACTATATTGCCGCACCTCTACCCAGATGCTTCCTGTACAGGCTAGGACTCCAGCTGCGCTGTTCCTCGGCAGGCGGAATTGGAGGCGAGCTTACTAATTGCAACAACTGCAAGAGGGCTAGCATACAGAGGCAGATAACACCATCATAGCAGTGTAGAAGCAAGAATAGTGTCCCTGCAGCTATGAAACATTTGGCTAATCCCTGTCCAAAAAACTACCCCTGAAGGTGGTATTCCTGGGTCTCATACTTTACTGGTCTCCTGGATTAAACTCACCTAGATGTCCCTTCTCCTACTCCAAAGGGAGTAAAAGGGCTAGAGAGCAGGGAAGCATACAGAGAACTCAGGCAAGAAAACACATACAGCATGGTTTCAGCAGATCTCCAAGTAGATGTTTTGCTGCTGCAAGAGCAATGACATCACAGCTAAACAATGGAAAACATCACAACAAAGAAGTATGCATATTCAGACAAGGGTTAATATAACGGAAGGGGTGGGAGGTTATAGGTTACAACTGAAGGTTAAGAGAACACTTCATCCAACAGTGAAAATGTCCTTAACCCCTTCAGCATAGCAGAGCAAGCACATAGGTAAAACTCTTAAGCGAGCTCTTTTAGAAAGTCTGTGATTACTCAAATGCTGAGCACACCAGAGATGATTAATGCAAAACCACAAATCGGTCAAGGTGCAAAAAAAACAGTGTTGCTTTATTGG
This sequence comes from Allobates femoralis, assembly GCA_033576535.1. Taxonomy (NCBI): domain Eukaryota; kingdom Metazoa; phylum Chordata; class Amphibia; order Anura; family Aromobatidae; genus Allobates; species Allobates femoralis. The sequence continues at coordinate 278,691,736 of JARQOC010000005.1, read as the reverse complement.
GTCACACAGTACACAGACCAACGTTTCGGCCAGCAGGCCTTCATCAGGGTACCATAGTAGTACTGGTGATGGATCAAGGTTGATCACAAGGGTCTATCAGAAGACCAGATGTGCACATCTCCGCACACCCAGCAGGGACATACACAAGGTTCCATATACCTTTGAGCATTGTCTCAACTCCTATTTTGATGTGCCCGAGCCCCTTGACAGGCTTTCTAAGAGATTACCCTCTGATAGTAACAGCACTAGTCAGCATAGGTCTGACTGGTCAGGTGTTTTCCATATTTCCTATTACTACAAGAATTCTGGATTAATGGTCTTCTGATAGACCCTTGTGATCAACCTTGATCCATCACCAGTACTACTATGGTACCCTGATGAAGGCCTGCTGGCCGAAACGTTGGTCTGTATACTGTGTGACCCAATAAAGCAACACTGTTTTTTTTGCACCTTGACCGATTTGTGGTTTTGCATTAATCATCTCTGGTGTGCCCAATTTACACTACTAAAGTTTGCTATTTTCATTGGTGCACCCATTTTTTGATACGTAGAGCCCTCTATAGTCTCTATTAGTACTCAAATGCTGAGACCTATTGACCTCAAGTTCCCCAGAGCTGACAAAAGGATGTGACGCACTCATGGTAGATATGACTTTAAATCCCATCATACCCGCCTTGCCCTACATTATGACCGTGAGGTGCTGCTTGGTTTTTAAATTCAAGACCCCTGTTGCCATTATCTTTAAACACATGCACTTCAACATACAGTACAAGTTATTCATCAATCATCGGCTCTAGTCCCTTTAAAACATCTGTAAATATATCAAAAGAAAAAAGGAACTGTAACCATACAATCACCCCACCATTATTCTCTCGCATAAAAAAGTACCAAAATAAAAAATATAACATACTATTAGTGCTCTGTTCACCAAAGTCTAATTTATAAAATTTAATGTGTTTGAATGCATAGGCTAAACTAAAAAATGAAAATGCCAAAATTTGAATTTTTTGTATTTGAAATTCCTCCCCAAAGTGCAAAAAAAGAATAAAAAAAAACATACATACCGTACATACTCATGTATAAGCCGAGTTTTTCCGCCCAAAAATTGGGCTGAAAAGTCACCCCCTCGGCTTATACATGGGTCAATACGGTAATCCTATGGTGTCCGGGTGCTGGGGAGGCTGGAGGAGGCGGGGGGAGGCTGCTGAATGAGCGGCCCATCACGTGGGGCCGCTCATTAGATATGCACGGCTCCCCCCGCCCATCACAGCGGCAGGGGGAGCCGTGCATACAGCCCCCCTAGTGTATACAGACAGCCCCTCCAGTGGCACTAGCCCCCCATCATGAGAACAGCCCCCCACACTTTGCAGAGCCCCCCGCTGCATAATCTTACCATCCAGGGTCTTCTTCACCGCGGGTCCTGCAGTCATCATCGCGCGCTGTGTTCCGGTCTCACGTGACCCGGCGCGATGACGTCATTCCACTGCGACCGCCGGGTCACAAGAGACCGGGAACACAGCGCGCGAGGATGGACTGCAGGAACCGCGGTGAAGAAGACCCTGGATGGTAAGATTATGCAGCGGGGGGGCTCTGCAAAGTGTGGGGGGCTGTTCTCATGATGGGGGGGTGAGTGCCACTGGGGCCTGGTGTATATACCCCTGGGGTTGCTGCTGTATATACCCCTGGGGCCTGGTGTATATACCCCTGGGGCTGCTGCTGTATATACCCCTGGGGCTGCTGCTGTATATACCCCAGGGGCTGCTGCTGTATATACCCCTGGGGCTGCTGCTGTATATACCCCTGGGGCTGCTGCTGTATATACCACTGAGGCTGCTGCTGTATATACCTCTGGGGCTGCTGTATACTACCACTGGGGCTGCTGTATACTACCACTGGGGCTGCTGTATATACCTCTGGGGCTGCTGTATACTACTACTGGGGCTGCTGTATATACCTCTGGGACTGCTGTTTACTACTACTGGGGCTGCTGTATATACCTCTGGGGCTGCTGTATACCCCTACTGGGGATGCTGTATATACCTCTGGGGCTTCTGTATACTACCACTGGGGCTGCTGTATATACCTCTGGGGCTGCTGTATACTACCACTGGGGCTGCTGCTGTATATACCACTGGGAAGGCTGCTGTAACACTGCTGGGGCCTGTATATACCACTTGGGAGGCTGCTGTATACCACACTGCTGGGGGCTGTATACTACCACTGGGGAGGCCTGTATACCACTGGGGGGGCCTGTATACCACACTGCTGGGGGCTGTATACCTGTGCTAGGGTCCACCCTCGGCTTATACACGAGTCAATAGGTTTTCCCAGATTTTGGGGGCAAAAGTAGGGGGGTCGGCTTATACACGGGTCGGCTTATACACGAGTATATACGGTACACAAAATTAGTACAAGTTAAAAAAACAACAAATCGATGTGCAAAAATCAACTCATAATCGAATACCGCTCTATTGACAGAAAAATATCGAAGATACAGATCATGGAAAATGGGAACACAAACCATTACCAATGTACATAAAATAAGATAAAATCTATAAATGTTTGATGTCATTGTAAGTGAACTGACATGGAGGATCGTGTTGTTAATTCATTTCACCACCTATGAATGCTATGGAAACAAATCTTCCACCCCCAAAAATAGCATAAATGCATTGATTTTCAGAACATTAAATGGTAATTTGATTGATATGTATTATTCAAAACTATAATGCAACCCTTAAAAAATCCCCCATGCAGCTGTTGAATGAAATATATAAAAAGGTATGGCTTTAAAAAAGAAACAAAGAACAAAAGCAATAAAACTAAAACTATTGTGGTCAAAAAGAGACTGTCATCTGTAGGTGTATAGGGTTCAGTAGGATATTTTAGATTAAAGGCATTAACAACACTGAAAGAAAATGTCTACGAATGCATTAGTGGATAAATAACAATGTACATGTACATTAATTAGAGAACTATGGAAGTTGGAAAAAATAAATTGGATATTTTCTTGCAAGTAAAAATCATTACTTATTTAACCAGCAAAAAGGAGAATAATATTTTCTTTTGTTATTTCATTCTCCTGTTTATTAAATAATCATTTAAAATATACTAATTAAATTATTTTGTAATCAATTCCAATGAGCAACATAGTCTATCATTGTAATTAGCAAAATAAAGAGTTTTAACAGCTTTCTAATGTATATGGACTTTTATAATAAAGACTTTTACATTTGTTGAAACTTTTGGGTGCAATTACGGCAGAAAGTGCTGTATTGACCAGTAATCAACACTGTTAAAAAAAAACTTTGTGCATTGTGTATCTATATCTATTTTACAGCATAACACTAAAAAAATAAAAGAAATATGTGGAATCCAACTGCACTGCTCTACAATCGATCATATGCAAAGGAAATCAGTGAATGGAAGTAACTTTATTCAACACCTTTTAAGATGTATTCCTCACTTGCGATGAGTGAACCATTTGGTTTTCTCTGGGTTCGTTACCGGCATCGCCCTGTTATAGCAAGCACACAGCTAATAACCATACTCATTATACTTACCAGGTCCACATTCTCCCTTTCAGCTGTGCCGTGGCGCTGCGTCACTTCCGGGCCCCTCATTGTCCTCTGGGAATATTACCGTGACTGGCTCCAACAGCCAATCACGTATGCCCATAAGATAAGGGGCGGCCCGGAAGTGACACAGTGCCATGGCACAGCGGGAAGGGAGAATGCCTACCCAGTAAGTCTATTATGTGTATTAACTGTGTGTTTGCCTTAACAGGGCGACTCCGGTCACGTACCCTGGGAATACCGAACGGTTTGCCAATCCCTATTCCTCACCCCTTCATCAGGACAACCACCAAACCAATGATGATTGTCCTGATGAAGGGTTGAGGAATACACCATGAAACATGTTGAATAAAGCCACTTGCATTCACCAATTACCTTTGTATATGATTGCACAGCAGTACAGTTGGATTCAACTTATTTTATGTATATTTTATGATATTTCTTCGGCCTGAGGATACTGCAGCAGCTGTTTGGAGCCTTTTATACTGGCTGCGTGTGACACAACCCTCTAAGGTGAGCAGTTTCATTTCAGCTTACTTGTCACCGTTTTTATCATATAAGACCCCATTGCACGTTCTATTCCAGTTATTCATTCAGCTACATGAATTGAGAAAGGCTCAAGTAGAACGTCGAAGCACGTCTTAATCACTGTATTTGACGCAAAATGACAAAAATAAAGATAGAATAAGAAGTTGATTAATTAGTGCCGATCCTTTTTTTATATATATTTGTTATTGAGTCTGCCACCCTTGGGCTCATGCACACACAGAGAGGAGTGACCACGAGGATTTGGATTACTATATATCTATTTTATGGGATAACACTGAAGATGAAAGTGATAACAAAGTACTCTGTATAGCTACCGTAGTATAGTCTCTCATATATTTTTATTAAAGCTGTTGCTTCACACAGTTTGCATTCAAATGGCTTTCTCTTCCAAACAAGCAATCAAGACACACTATATAATTTATGTTTGTAAATTTCTACATCCTATACAAATAGAAAAGGTATGTATCCCATTCTGCCTGCCAAAAAAACCTGTAAAAGTGCTCCAAAAATATATATAATTTATGTCCCTGAAGCTTATAATCATTGCATTCACCCAATGTACACAAGGTAAACATAGCCTTAACTGCTAATACATCATACCCCTGCTGTGGTTTACTTGTTTGTATGTTAAAATTATTTGACTTTTACTGAATTTAAATGCACTGACATTTGGGTGTTTATTTATGACTGTCTCAGATACCGGAGCCAGAACTCAACAATTAGCCATTCTAGTACAAATCTGTAAAGTAGTAACATATAGAAATATCACAAAAACTTGTCAACAATTTGTCCCTAAAAATTTCATTTTTTAAATATCTGAAATTACAATCAATATAAAGATAGGAAATTAATAAATGCATAAACGATTGGAATTCTCACTCTTTGGAATAAGAACTTAGGCTGGAAGGTTTCGTAATTAGGTGTAAATGATACAAACTGATTATTATTTGAGTTAAAGACAAGAGTATGTTGACTCATAAATTCAAGATGCTGCAAGCACAAATTGGCATTGCAGCAGTGACTTCAAGAGATTAGCTTGATAATGCATAATTAATACCAAGGTCACACACAATATACAGACCATAGTGCCAAAACTAAATAAATTACTGGCATCATGGACCAATGACAATGCATTTTTAAGGGTGATGTGAAACCAAATGTGAACTTCATACTTAAATTCTACCTATTTAATTTAATAATCCCTAATCAATTTATAATATACGGTATGTCAAATTAAAAATCTTTTATAGCTCACTCTCTTCTGTCTTCAATTCTTTCTTAGTTTATTTTTTCCTACTTTTTCCTTGAGAATTCCCAGTATATTATTTGATCCTCAAACAGGATGTCATGAGTGGGCCAGGACTGAGGACCAGCAGCAGCCTCTGTTCCCAGCCTAAAATGAAGTGTCTGTTTTAGGAGTCCATTCTTTACTGAGTATGCAATGGTTATCAATTCCAGTACATGCTCAGTATGGGCTCCCTGTAATATATTACTCTGCACATATCGTTCCCTTAATGGATCTAAAGAAAAGTAATGAGCTGGAAAGATGTCAGTGTGCAGTGAAAGGAGACTAAAGAGCAAGCAGCATGAGAACAAAGAAAGCCAAACTCTTTAAACAGATGTCAATGGTGATGTCACGTTAAAAGGCGGTGGCTTCTCATTTCAGCAGCTGCTAAAAACTTATTTATACCACTAGTCACTAAAGAATGGACCGAAATATGTAGAAAAAATTAGCCCATGATTTTCTACATCTACACAATTATGTGCATTGTTAGTCACATACTGCTTTAACACAACAAAACAGGTACTGTACTTGAAAAAAGTTTAAATTCTTTTTCTTTGTAATACTAACATTCCAATATTTTTTTTTCTCTCTACCCCAGCTAAATATTGAGACGTTAGGCTATGAGCTTTTTAACTTGTACCTTTGTATCATTATGTTCAGAAGTGTCTCATCAGCATTCACCTTGAATGTATTATCATAAATTCCAACAAATCTATTCTGTTCAACAAAATGGAGTGGACTGGCTGCCAAGGCCTGGAGATATGCCATCTCGCTTTGGATAGCTTTGAGATAGATGCTCCTTTAGCCAGACTATAAAGAAAGCCAAGAACATCAAGCATTGTCTGGTGATGAAAGATTCAGTTTAGCAATTCTGGTTAATTAAAAGCACTAATAAAGCATATGTGTTGCAACTATAATACATAAAACTTACAGAAATGAAATATTGATTGATAGATTGATTAAGTATTTTTGAGACATGTATGGACTTACTAATTACACCAAAATTTACATATGTGCAGTTGTCCTACTCAGAGAGTTAAGGACCACTATGGCAGTTTCATTATTACCCCTCTGTTAGCTATCAGTAGTGTGTGTACAATATGGGCATTCAAATATCTACCCAATGCTGCCTTAGGCCATTTCCAGCATTGCTCACCTTTATCATGTGACTGTAATTGTGACAAGCTGGCCCACAAAATGACTTCTTGACTTTTGTGTGCACCAAAAGTCTCTTTCTCAATGTAAACATATGAGACTTAAGGTACCTTTATACGCCGCAACTATCACCGGCAATCAGTGGCAACCAAACATGCGCGTGCATGTTTTTGACGGTTGATACCGATCGCCAATGCCGGATGTACACGCCGCAATTGTGCCCTCAACCTAAGGGAACGTGGCTCCCCAGAAGTTGTCACAGAACCTGTGGTAAACATCCGGTTGCCTCCCGACGCCGCTTCACACGCCACAATCCCCAAAGGAATGTGGGTGTACATGTTCAGCACTGCAAGAACACAGGCGTGACAGAGTTGTGTATTCCGCGCCCCAAACACGATGATTAGACAACGCTATAACATCATGATTGGCCAGCCTGCGCAGGAAGGCTGACTAATACATGACGCCATTGCAATTGTGTAGAGTGTATGGACAGTTCTTTAAATATGGCCCTGTGAAGGGACAGCCATTGGAAACACAGTATTCCCCACCAATCATCGCTAATGGGGCACGGTATCCAGCACACTGTGGCACGCCTCTGGGAAATCACTAGGCAATGCAGATTCCATCCCTATCGCCTGTTCACATGCCAAAACCAGGGCAATTCATCTTCAGGGTTGCCTCTGGTTTTGAACAATGCTCTGTAACCGCAGTCGGGAGCAACTTCGAAAATCACCATCACTTTCCCCAATTACACGCCGCAATTTCGTAGCAATTTCAAGGCAACGGTGACGGAAATCACGATTGCCTCTCAGTTGCTACACCGTAGTTGCTGCATGTAAAGGTACCTTTAGAAAGATGCTTTCATAGGCTTTGGGGAGTGAGCCGGCCAGTCAGCTCTACAAGATGCAGAAGGGAAAAAAATCAAACTCTGAAGTGATGTTTTAACTCCTTCCCGCATTAATTACCATAATAGGACTCGGGCTCAAGCATGGAGAGTGCTCAGGAACTATTTTCTATCCACCTGTGACTGATACAGTTTACAGTACATTACATAACTGGCATTTGTCTTTAAAAGCCTCATTCACACATCTGTGTTTAACCCCTTTGCTCTAGATGATACTTTAATGCCAGTCCATTTTTTTTTGTTTAATTCTGATCAGTGTCACTTTAATAGGTTCTAACTCTGGAATAAGTCAATGGATTCCAGTGATTCTGGGAACATTCTTTTTCATGCCATATTGGTCTTCATGATAGCTGTAAATATAGAATAATATTTTTTTCATGTACTTGTGCAAAAAATTAGAAATTTGATGAACATTTTAAAAATGTTAAAATTTTTAATCTTTAAATAATTTTTATGCTCTTAAACCGGAGACTTTTGTCATGCAAAATAGTTAAAGGGAACCTATCACCCCCTTAGGGCATTTTAAAATGTGCCCACCAGCTTAAACATAATATAAATGGGGTTCTAGTAACGCCTGTATGTGCCCAGATGTGCCCCTCATACCTGATAAAATAAATTTATTCTCTGCCATCCTGCATGCTATTAGGTCTGGGAGGCTGCTCTGTGGTGTTGATGTATAAGGTCCTCGCCGCCCCTCCTGGCTGCAAAACCTGCCCTGCATTTTTTAAATTCCCGCCCCTCCTGTTGCCGGTGCAGTGAGTGACAGCTGCACTCACACCTGCGCAGTGAAGATTGTCACTGTTCTCCATTGAAGCTGGTGCTGAAGTCTCACGAGACTTCCCAAATCTTGCGCATCTTCGGTGCAAGTTTTGTGAGATTTGTGAAGTCTTGCGAGACTTTGGCACTAGCTTCAATGGAGCAAGCGTGACCAGCTCCACTGCACAGGCGGGAGTGCGGTTGTCACTCACCGTCCCGTCAAGAGGAGGGGCGAACATTTAAAAAAATGCAGGGCGGGTTTTGCAGCCCAGAGGGGCGGCGAGGACCTTATACATCAACATCACAGAGCAGCCTCCCAGACCTAATAGCGTGCAGGATGGCAGGGAATAAAACTTCTTTTCTCAGGTATGTGAGGCACATCTGGACACATACAGGGGTTACTAGAACCCCATCTACATTATGTTTAAGCTGGAGGGCACAGTTTAAAATGCCCAAAGAGGGTGACAGTTCCCTTTAATCAATAACATTTTCCACATGTCAATTTTACATCAGCATCATTTTTTAAACACAATTTTTTTGGGTGTTTTTTAAGTTGGAATGTTTCATAGTTTATCAGCAATTTTTCATTTATATTAGGGACCACATCACATTTGACGTGCATTTAAAAGGCCTATGTGACAGAAAATATCTCAATGTTATACCATTCAAAAAATGATGCCTCATTAACTGCTCAAAACCACATACAAGAAGCAAAGAACATTTTTTTTCCCCCCCAAAAAAATATTTTATCCCCAAATTTTGTATATTTCTCCTAAGTACATTGATACCTCATATGTGGTGAAAAACTAGCATTTGGGAGTCAGGCAGTCCTTGGAAAGCAAGTTGCACCCTTTGACATTTCAAACTCAAAATTGGCTGCCAGCGATAGTGGATGCCATGCCGTATTTGGACAGCCGCTGATGCGCTAAACAGTGAAAAAAATATAAAAGTGACCCCGTTTTGGAAACTAAATTTGTGAAGTAACTTATTTAGATGTGTAGTGAACTCTGTAAACCCTCAGGTATGTCACAGAATTTTAGAACAACAAGCTGGAAAAATGAAAAAATCACAAGTTCTCCACAAAAATGTTCTTTGAGCTCAATTTGAGTATTTTCACAAGGGAACGAGGAAAAAATGGATCCCATAGTTTATTGAGCAATTTCTCCTGAGTATGCCGATACCCTACCTGTGATGGAAAACTACTGTGTAGGGACATGGCAGGGTCCAGAAAACAAGGAGTGACGAGTGAAAAATTAGCTGGAATCATTTTCAGAAGTCATGTCATGTTTGGAGAGCCCTTGATGTGCCTAAACAGTGGAAACTGCCCACAAGTGAGTATATTATGGAAACTAGACCTCTGAAGGAACTTTTCTAGATTTGTTGTCAGCCATTTGAACCCCCAGATACTTCTAAGTTTGCTATGAAAATAAAAATAACATTTTCCCCACAAAAATGTTCTTTAAGCTTTGAATTTTTTATTTCCATAAGGGTAACAGGACAAAATGGACCCCAAATTTAGGTACCCCATGTGGGGTGAAAAACTACCATTTTTTGGCAGAAGGGAAGGAGCCCCATTTGACCATTGAAACTCAAAAGTGGCTGTAATTAATAGTGGATGCCGTTTTGCATTTAAAGAGCACCTGGGGTGCCTAAACAATTAAAAAAAACACAATTTACTCCATGTTTGGAAAAAAAGACCCTTCAAGTAACTTATCTGGATGTGTGGTAAGCACCCTGAACCCCCAGGTATCTCACAAAATTTTAGAAAGTTAAACTGTGAAAATTAGAAAAATCCAATTTTTCTCCACAAAAATGCTCTTTGAGCTCAATTTTGTTTTTACAACAACAGACAGAAGAAAATCGATCCCATAGTTTGTTGAGCAATTACTCCTGAGTATGCTGATACTCAATATATTCAATATACTCTTGGTCACATGGCATGGCTCAGAAAGGAAGGAGAGGCATTGGACTTTTCAAGCAGAAAATTGGCTGAAATCATTATTGGATGCCATGTCATGTTGGGGAGCCCCTAATGTGCCTATTACATTCCAAGCCATGTCACTGTATTTCTGTAGTATTTAAGTCTCCTGAGTTCTACTTGTAGATGCATATTCTACTTGCATATGCCTTGTGGATTTGCCTTTGATCCATTCTATTGAACATCATTGTTTTGTTCTCTTCCATCTATGGTAAGTTAACTGTCAAAACAATATCTATTACTCACACATGCAAACAGTAAATTAGCCTTTTGTTGGCGAATGACTGTGAAGCGCGGGGCTAAAATTTCCCTTCAAAACATAGTCTATGACATTCTCTGAGTCAACTGAAGTAGCAATATATTAGCTGTAACTTTTATGAGTAAAATAATCATTCTATTTTGTTATAACTAAGAACAGTTAGTTACAATGCCCTGGTAATAAACACCGGTAATAAATAATAATAAACAAAAGAATAAATAATAGTAAAGATAATGATAATGATGAATATGAAAATGTAAAAGCCCAAAAACTGATCCATAAAAAGAGCAGCATGTGAATGCCAAATAGTGGAATGCATTGACTTGGCTGGGACAGCCAACATCACTGCATTTCACTGCATTCCACTGCTAATAATGGATCCATACAAAGTGCAATAACGTACCATGTGAATGTAGACTTATACTATTGGGTGGTGAAAAAAAAAAACTTACATTTTTAACATTAAAATATTGTTTTGATTCAAGATTTTCAATTTTGATAAGAGAGGTAGGTACAAAAAGGGCCCCAAAATTTGTTACACATTATATACCGAACGTGAAAATACTCCACATGTGACTGTACAGGCTGTTTGGCCACACGCCAGGTTTCGGGAGGGGATGAGCACAGTTTGATCTTAGAAGCACACATTTTCCAAAAAAATTATTTGTGGACATCATTGCAGAACCTCCAAGTGCCAAAATAGCAGACACGCCCTCACATCATCACGTTTAGGAAATTACACACCTCCGGGAGTTCATCTATGGGTGTAGTGATGATTGAACCTCCGGAAAAACACCCATGGAGTCAAACACAGACAATGCTGCAGAATTAAAAATTGCAAAATAAACCTTGGCGTGCCCAGTGCATTGTTGCGCTCGTATATTGTGCTCAGCTTGTGTTGCTGAAGAAACACACCCCTTAAATTTAGTGGGCTTTTTCACTACAGCAAAGCCAAACATGTGGACATTAACTTTGGTTTAGACAATGTGGGGCTCAGTAGAGAAAGAGTCATTTGGATTTGGTACTGCAAGTATTGCTGGTTTTATTTTTGGGGCGTGAAGAGCCATAGTGCTTTTCCAGAGCCTTTATGCTACCAGTAACATGGAATCCCCATATATTTCCATTAACAGATGAAGGACCTTGATGTAGACTTCTTTTTTTTGTGGGTTACGTTTAATGCTATTGCTAGCAGTTTGGGTACAGAACATTTTGGATCGGTCCACATTTATCCTTTGCTCTATGCTGACCACTTACATTAGGTTTTTCAGCTACATCTCTGAAATACGTGAGTCATGTGAAACCTCCAATGGACCCATTCACTAATGAGGCAGCAAAGTTACTCTGGACTCTGTGTGCCCTCTATAGAGCGGTTACCTTCTTTTCGAAGGTGCACAAATCTATGGTTGCCAGCACTTTTGTCCACGCCTAAAAAGATGCCTAAAAAGGTGGACACCACTGCACCATAGGTCAGATGGGAGTTCAAAATGACACTACTTCTTGTATAAGAGTACAACGTGTCTCCACCTGATTACAGTGTATTTTTTATTTGGAATTTTGTCAGAATCACGTTTTTTAAAGTTTTATACAGAATTGTCATTGCAAGTGCTCAGCATAGTACGCAGGGTGAATTTGAGCCAAGTCGTACTGTGATGTGTGCGAGACTAAATAGAAAAATCAACTCCAGTTGAAGAATTGGCTTTATTACTATTTTTATGCCGTTCACCTTGCGGTATGAGTCATAAGGTGACTTTATTGCTCAGATTGCTATGAGTACAGAGATACCAGATTAATAGTTTTTTTTTTAAGTTTTGGCCAATTTCTAAAAACACTCTTTTACTAAATAAACTCCTTTTACATCACCAAAGTTTGAAGTATGTAGTTTTTTTTACTTTTCTGCCAGCGGAGTAAAATGATGGCTTGTTTCTTGTTAGATGAGTTGGAGTTTTTATTACTACTGTTTTGGGCCACAATGTTTTTTGCTCCCTGTTCCCTTCTTTTCTGAGGCAGAACCAAAATGAAACCAAAACTCGGTAATTGTTTTTTTTTTTGTTTTCTTATGCAGTTCACAATGCTGCAACATTGATAAGACAACTTTATTCTTCAGTACGAATACAGCAATATCACATTTATTTTTTCATGTTTTGCAACTTTTACAGGAATAAAACAATTTTACAGAAAAAAGAACTGTATTTGCATTGCTATATTCGGAGAGCTGTAACTTTTTTCGTTTTTTCACTGATGGAGCAATATGGTAGCTTCTTTTTTGCGAGACAAGATGACATTTCCATTAATAACATTATTATTTACGTGCAGCTTTTTCATTGGCTTTTATACCAGTTTTTTTGGCAGTATGATAAAATACCAAGATGTTTTTGCTATGTTGTTTTTTTATAGTATTAATGAAGGGGTTAACTAGTTTGACAATTTTATAGAGCACTGGCTCTTAACCCTTCACCCTCAGGCCATTTTCTGTTTGTTTTATTTTTTCTTCACATACTTCAGAGAATCATAACTATTTTATTTCTTCATCCATTTAGCCATATGGGAGCTTTATTTTTGCAGAATGAGTTGTACTTTTGAGTTACATCATTCATTCTACCACATAGTGTACTGGAAGACAGGAAAAAATATTCTCAAAAAGGTGCATTTACACAATTTTTCTTTATTCACCAAGTTTCCTATTCAGTTAAATTGACTTGACAGCAGGTGAGGTGAGTACATTAGACTGATGACAAACACGTATAGTTTTTTATAGTGTTAAAAAAAATTTATAGGTTCTGAAATTCATTAAAAAATGTGGTTATGTCACTATTTTCTAAGCACCACATCATTTTATACTTCAGGATATATGGCTGTGAGAGCTAATTTTTTGCTCCTTAAGTTGACGTTTTTACTAATAACATTTTGGGATACGTGGGATGTTTTTTCACCTCTTAGTGCTTTTTATTGCAATATTGCATCTGCCAGAAAACTGTAATTCTGGCATTTTGATTTACTTTCTCATTATTCCATTAACTAATTGGAATAACGTATTACATACTGTATATATTGATAGATAGTACTTTTACGAACACAGAGGTTTAAAATATGTATAATTTTTGTTTTCAGAAGAATCTGTCATGACAACACCAGATCTCCACGATCATGTTGCAGGCTCGCTGATGAACATGAAGAATGATGCTCACCATGCCGACATGTTAAATTCTGCAGTCGGAGACTGACAGCATCATTTACCAGGTTAACAGCCTTGGACAGAGCTGAATAAATCAGCTGTCATGTGTGGGGAAAGGGGCAGGCTTGACTTGCGAACAGCATTAAAAGCTGGGAAAAAGCATATGATGTAAATGTATTTAATAGGTTGTGAAAGGTAAAGGAATAAATGTCTGCTACAGTAATGTGGTTGACGTGCTATAGATATTTGTCACTTGTCCAATAGTGAATAAGATTTTTAACACTATGTGAAGCATAACAGCACGAGTCAGTAAGGGCCCTTTCACATCAGCGTTTTTCGTAATTCGCGGCAGATGCGTGAAAAAACCGCATCTGCCGCGTTTGCCGCATAACCGTTCCACTTGCGGCGCGGTTGCGGTTTTTCCCATAGGAAGTATAGGGGGACTTGCGGCAGATGCGGCAAGTGCGGTTTTGCACTTGCGCAGGTGCGGCAGCGAAAAAAACCGCGGCTGACCGCGGTTTTTTTCGCTGCCGCACCTGCCGCAAGTGCAAAACCGCACTTGCCGCATCTGCCGCAAGTCCCCCTATACTTCCTATGGGAAAAACCGCAACCGCGCCGCAAGTGGAACGGTTATGCGGCAAACGCGGCAGATGCGTTTTTTCACCGCATCTGCCGCGAATTACGAAAAACGCTGATGTGAAAGGGCCCTAAAAGGGGTTCAGAATCTTCCTAAATGTGGTCTAAAAGTACAATTTCTAATGCATTTATTTTTGTCAGAAAACAGGTATAAATAATTATACAGTGATAAATCTTCCCTTGTGAGCTCCAAAAACTCTACCGCTCTTTGTTTTGAAAATGATAAAGCTCTGGCTGACTCCAGCCTCCACCAAGGGGAGTTAAGTAGAAAAGAACAGAAAAGAATTAGCAAAATTCATTGCAGAACTCCATTAGTCGTAACTGTAGAAAAACCTTATGATCTTGTCTGAAAAAAGTAGAGTAGTTCAACACTGTATCTCCATCTACCTTACTATTTTTATTATTATTAATTTTTTTATAAAGTACCTTCTTTAGTAAGGCCCTTTCACATCTGCGTTTTTCGTAATTCGCGGCAGATGCGGTGAAAAAACCGCATCTGTCGCGTTTGCCGCATAACGTTCCACTTGCGGCACGGTTGCGGTTTTTTCCATAGGAAGTATAGGGGGACTTGCGGCAGATGCGGCAAGTGCGGTATGCACTTGCGGCAGTTGCGGCAGAGAAAAAAAACGCGGCTGACCGCGGTTTTTTTCTCTGCCGCACCTGCCGCAAGTGCAATACCGCACTTGCCGCATCTGCCGCAAGTCCCCCTATACTTCCTATGGAAAAAACCGCAACCGTGCCGCAAGTGGAACCGTTATGCGGCAAACGCGGCAGATGCGGTTTTTTCACCGCATCTGCCGCGAATTACGAAAAACGCAGATGTGAAAGCACCCTTATAGACATCATCATCACTCTCCCTATTGTGGCTCACAATCTAAATTCTCTATAAGTATGTTTTTGGAGTGTGGAAGGAAGCCAACACAAAGAGAATAATAACAATAATAATAATTTTTATTTATATAGCGCCAACATATTCCGCAGCGCTTCACATTCACAATACAAAGCTCACATTTAAACAATCATGAGGAACAATTAGAAAATACAATACCATGCCAAAAACAATACATTACAAAGCATAACATAATACAATAATTGGAGCAAAAAATGGCAACCCTGCTCATAAGAGCTTACAATCTAACAATGAGGTGGCGGTGGCAAGGTATAGGTGCTCATTTGCAATGAAAGTATTGTCAACTTGAGGAGATGGGGAACAGATTGGAGCAGAATAAGTGGCCACAACCCGTTATATGTGATCCACTTGAGGCGGAGCGGGTAGGCTATGTCTAGATGACTGACTAGGGATCATGATAGGCCGCCCTAATGAGATGTGTTTTAAGGGATCGCCTAAAACTATTTAAGTTGTGGATACCTCTAATTTTTTGGGGTAGAGCATTTCAAAGAATTGGTGCGGAGAAGTCTTGGAGCCGGGAGTGGGAGGTTTGGATTAATGCAGAAGTGAGTCTAAAGTCACTTCCACAGCGAAGAGAGCGGCTGGGGTGATAGACAGAGATGAGGAAGGAGATGTATGGGGGTGCTGCACTGTGAAGAGCTTTGTGGGTGAGAACAAGCAGTTTGAAATGGATCCTATAGTACAGTCATGGCCAAAAGTATTGACACCCCTGCTATTCTGTCAGATAATACTCAGTTTCTTCCTGAAAATTATTGCAATCACAAATTCTTTGGTATTATTATATTCATTTAATTTGTCTTCAATGAAAAAAACACAAAAAGATTCGTCCTAAAGCCAAATTGGATATAATTCCACAACAAACATAAAACAGGGGGTGGACAAAAGTATTGACACCCTTAGAAAAATCATGTGATGCTTCTCTAATTTGTGTAATTAACGGCACCTGTAACTTACCTGTGGCACCTAACAGGTGTTGGCAATAACTAAATCACACTTGCAGCCAATTGACATGGATTAAAGTTGACTCAACCTCTGTCCTGTGTCCTTGTGTGTACCACATTGAGCATGGAGAAAAGAAAGAAGACCAAAGAACTGTCTGAGGACTTGAGAAACCAAATTGTGAGGAAGCATGAGCAATCTCAAGGCTACAAGTCCACCTCCAAAGACCTGAATGTTCCTATGTCTACCATGCGCAGTGTCATCAAGAAGTTTAAAGCCCATGGCACTGTGGCTAACTTCCTTAGATGTGGACGGAAAAGAAAAATTGACGAGAGATTTCAAGATGGTGCGGATGGTGGATAAAGAACCTTGACTAACATCCAAACAAGTTCAAGCTGCCCTGCAGTCCGAGGGTACAACAGTGTCTACCCGTTCTATCCATCAGTATCTGAATGAAAAGGGACTGTATAGTAGGAGACCCAGGAAGACCCCACTTCTTACCCCGAGACATATAAAAGCCAGGCTGTAGTTTGCCAAAACTTACCTGAGAAAGCCTAAAATGTTTTGGAAGAATGTTCTCTCTTTTTGGGCAAAGGCATCAACATAGAGTTTACAGGAGAAAAAAAGAGGCACTCAAAGAAAAGAACAAACACGGTCCCTACAGTCAAACATGGCGGAGGTTCCCTGATGTTTTGGGGTTGCTTTGCTGCCTCTGGCACTGGACTGCTTAACCGTGTGCATGGCATTATGAAGTCTGAAGACTACCAACAAATTTTGCAGCATAATATAGGGCCCAGTGTGAGAAAGCTGGGTCTCCCTCAGAGGTCATGGGTCTTCCAGCAGGACAATGACCCAAAACACACTTCAAAAAGCACTAGAAAATGGTTTGAGAGAAAGCACTGGAGACTTCTAAGGTGGCCAGCAATGAGTCCAGACCTGAATCCCATAGAATACCTGTGGAGAGATCTAAAAATGGCAGTTTGGAGAAGGCACCCTTCAAATATCAGGGACCTGGAGCAGTTTGCCAAAGAAGAATGGTCTAAAATTCCAGCAGAGCATTGTAAGAAACTCATTGATGGTTACCGGAAGCAGTTGATCGCAGTTATTTTGGCTAAAGGTTGTGCAACCAAGTATTAGGCTGAGGGTGCCAATACTTTTGTCCGGCCCATTTTTCGAGTTTTGTTTGAAATGATCAATGTTTTGCTTTTTGCTTCATTCTCTTTTGTGTTTTTTCATTGAAGACAAATTAAATGAAGATAATAATACCAAAGAATTTGTGATTGCAATCATTTTCAGGAAGAAACTGAGTATTATCTGACAGAATTGCAGGGGTGTCAATACTTTTGGCCAACACTGAATATAGGCAGCCAGTGCAATGACTGGCATAGAGCAGAAGCGTCTGAGTAACGATTAGCTAGATAGGTAATCCTGGCTGCTGCATTAAGGATGGACTGGAGAGGGGACAGTCTAGTGCGGGGGAGGCCATCTAAGAGAGAGTTACAATAGTCAAGGCGGAAGTGAATCAGGGCCAGAGTGAGGGTTTTTGTAGATTCCAAGGTGAGAAAGGGTCGAATTCTGGAGATGTTCTTCAGGTGCAAGCGGCAAGAGCGGGCGAGAGATTGTATATATGGAGTAAAGGAAAGATCAGAGTCAAACATAACACCCAGACAGCGAGCCTGCTGACTCTGCACTATTGTGGTGCCGCACACTGAGAGAGAGATGTCATATTTAGGGAGGTTAGTGGAGGGTGGGACCAGGAGTAGTTAAGTTTTGGAAAGATTAAGTTTCAGGTAGAGAGCGGACATGATATTGGAAACTGCGGTTAGACAGTCATTGGTGTTCTTTATTAGAGCTGGAGTAAGGTCAGGGGAAGAAGTGTATAGTTGTGTGTCATCAGCATAAAGATGGTACTGGAAACCAGATCTACTGATGGTCTGTCCAATCGGGGCTGTGTAGAGTGAGAAGAGAAGAGGTCCAAGGACTGAACCCTGAGGGACTCCAATAGTGAGAGGAAGAGGGGAGAAAGTGGAGCCAGCAAATGATACACTGAAAGAGCGATCAGAGAGATAGGAAGAGAACCAGGAGAGAGCCGTGTCCTTGATGCCGATGGAGTGCAGCATAGCGAGTAGGAGATGGTGGTCAACAGTGTCAAAGGCTGCAGAGAGATCAAGAAGGATAAGCAGAGAGTGGTGACCATTACGTTTTGCCGTCAGAAGGTCATTGGTCACCTTGGTGAGAGCAGATTCTGTAGAATGTAGGGGGCAAGAACCAGACTGTAATGGGTCTAGAAGAGAGTGAGTGGAGAGGTAATGAGTGAGGTGGGAGTAGACAAGGCGCTCCAGGAGTTTAGAGATGAAGGGGAGATTGGAAACTGGTCTGTAGTTGTTTGTGCAGGAAGGGTCGAAAGAAGATTTCTTTAATAAAGGAGTGATGATAGAGTGTTTAAAGGAGGAGGGGAAGACGCCAGAAGAGAGGGAGAGATTGAAGATTTTGGTTAAGTGGTGACCACCGGAGAGAGAGACTGGAGTAGGTGTGAGGGGATGGGGTCAGCAGTGCATGTGGTGGGACGGGAGGAAGAGAGGAGCCTGGAGACTTCATCTTCTGTAACCGGGTCAAAAGTGGACAGTGAGCCGGAGGAAATGTGGGGAGAGGTAGGGGTAACAGCAATTTGAGGTTGGGAGTTAATTTCCTGACGGATGTTTTCTATTTTCTCTGTGAAGTGGGAAGCCAGATCATCCGCACAGAGGTCAGTGATGGGGGCCTGCACTTTAGGACTGAGGAGAGAGTGAAAGGTGTCAAAGAGTTTTTTTGGGTTGTTGGATAGTGAGGAGATCAAAGTGGTGAAGTAGGTTTGTTTGGCAAGGTGAAGGGCAGAATTGTAAGTTCTCAGCATAAATTTGTAGTGAATGAAGTTTTCTGGAGTGCGCCTTTTCCTCCATAGACGTTCAGCACTCCTAGAGCATCGCTGGAGGAATCGAGTTTGTGATGTGAGCCAGGGCTGTTTTGCTCTGTGTTTGGAGGTTTTGAGGGTGAGGGGCGCTACTTGGTCCAGGGTCCTTCTGAGAGAGTCATTTAAGTAGTTAACTGCCAGATCGGGACAGGAAAATGAGGAGATTGGGGACAGTGATGAGTGTAGAGAGAGAGTGTAGAGAGGAGAACATACAAACTCCTTGCTTATGTTGTCCTTTATGGGATTTAAAAGCAAGACCTCAGTGCTCTAAAACAACAGTGCTTAACTACTGAGCAGCTGTGCTAAGCCACTTTTTATTGTCTGTTTCTCAAAAAGGTTTGGGGAGTAGCTATTCTCTTTGTGGAGAGCTTTCTACCTGAAGAGACTTATAGTCCCTATGCTCCTCTCGGAAATATGCAAATTGTCACTTCAGTGAGGAAGTAGATGATCTCTAATGGTCACTTTTAGGTAGCAATTCTGAAAGTCATTTCTACCTCAAAAAAGTTTGACACTTCTTATACGATTGCATACTTTATGGTAGGAATTAAAGTGTCTAAAAAAAGCAGCAAAAAGTGTTTGCGAAGTGTATTAGTTTAAGGAAATACCGTATATACTCGCGTATAAGCCGAGTTTTTCAGCCCAAAAATTGGGCTTAAAGGTACCCCCCTTGGCTTATACGCGAGTCAATACGGCAGCCCCGGCAGCCCCAGCAGCCCCAGCAGCCTCAGTAATCCAGGGCCCCCCCAGCCTTGCTCCGGTAACCTGTAAAGTAAAATATACTTATCACTGTCCCGCTGCCTTCCGCGCCCGCCGCTGCTGACATAGCGATCCTCCATCTTCATGCGTCTTCTTCCGGTTTCCTGTGTTCGTCGCAGGCAATGACGTCATTGCCGGCGACGAACAGAGGAAACCGGAAGAAGACGCATGAAGATGGAGGATCGCGGTGTCAGCAGCGGCGGCGCGGACGGCAGCGGGACAGTGATAAGTATATTTTACTTTACAGGTTACCCGAGCAAGGCTGGGGGGGCCCTGGATTACTGGGGCTACTGTATACTACCGCTGGGGCTGTTATATACTACCACTGGGGCTGTTGGGGCTGCTGTATACTACCACTGGGGCTGCTGGGGCTGCTATATACTACCACTGGGGCTGCTATATACTACCACTGGGGCTGCTGGGATGCTATATACTACCACTGGGGCTGCTGGGGCTGCTGTATACTACCACTGGAGCTGCTGGGGCTGCTATATACTACCACTGGGGCTGCTGGGGATGCTATATACTACCACTGGGCTGCTGGGGCTGCTGTATACTACCACTGGGGCGGCTGGTGCTGCTATATACTACCACTGGGGCTGCTGTATACTACCACTGGGGCTGCTGGGGCTGCTGTATACTACCACTGAGCTGCTGGGGCTGCTATATACTACCACTGGGGCTGCTGTACACTACCACTGGGGCTGCTGGGGCTGCTATATACTACTACTGGGGCTGCTGGGGCTGCTGTATACTACCACTGGGGCTGCTGGGGCTGCTATATACTACCACTGGGGCTGCTGTATACTACCACTGGGGAGGCCTGTATACCACTGGGGGGGGCCTGTATACCACATTGCTGGGGGCTGTATACCTGTGCTGGGTCCACCCTCAGCTTATACACAAGTCAATAGGTTTTTCCAGATTTTTGGGGCAAAAGTAGGGGGGTCGGCTTATACACGGGTCGGCTTATACACGAGTATATACGGTAGGCAAAATGGAAAGGATGATTAAAATGTTGAAATTGTTACCAAAGATGTTTTTACATTAGCTGAGCATGTTTGTATGGACATATTTGTAAGATATAAGGTATAAATAGATCCCTGGGTTTAGAAAAGAAAAAATATGGTTGTGAGCGAATTGCTATGGCAAGTATGGTATAGATAGTATTTAACAATGACTCTGGAGTGTTCAAAAGATTGTATACTTCTTGTTCTGTTTAAAACCAAAATATCATTGTCAAAAAAAATATATTCATCTTCCAAGCTCCCTCTCTTACGTTTTAAGTAGATTCCAACTTTCCATTATTTTCCCTCTCAATTATTGTTGCTCTCTGTTAAGACTGGACTGGAAATGTAAGAACTGCTTCAAATAAGTGACCAAAGCAGTTAGTAACATGACACGAGACAAGCTGCTGCTGTCCGATCTGTGTATGACCAGAACAATGCAGTACACTGGTGCACAAAATGTCACATGTTGGTGGTAGTTTCTTTATGTAGGATTAAATTAGTGTTCCTAATGTCAACAAGATACATTTAATTGATGGTGTCATGAATTTACAGATGTTCTGCTCTACATTGAAAAAGAAGATGCCCCCATCACTCCATGGCCTTGGTAGATGCACACTTTTCTAACATGACAACGATCCAAAACACACATATATTGCATTTCTGAAGAACAGTGTTAAATTGATATAGTGTCCAAGTATATCTCCTGATCTGACCCCAAACAAAACATCTGTGGGAAATCTGATGAGAAAAGTTGAACACCCAGCATATTAAAGATGTCATCCTTGAAGAATGAAAAAAAGATGGATGTTACAATATGTTGCTAATATCTTTGTTCTAAGCCTAAAAGATTTGATGTTGTCTCAACAATCATGAAGCTGGGGATCATGCCAAATAGTAGATGCAGTAGTTTTTGATGTGAGGTGTATTCATTTTAGCATCAACTTATTTGAGTAAGGCTAGGGTCACATATGTGTTGTGACCCTAGCATGACGGAACCGTTAAAAACTTAGAAATTTCTGCCGCAGTGCATAGCGTTAATGCCTCATAGTAACCCACTGTTTACCTTAGTAGCCGGCCGCACACAAAGCTCCAGGAAGTGTGCTTTACAACAGCGCACAGGAAACGTGTCCTGAAGCGTTTTCCTGTGCGCTGTTGTAAAGTGCACATCCTGGGGCTTTGTGTGTGGCCGGCTGCTAAGGTATACAGTGGGTTATTATGGGGGCTTCGTTGCCTAGCAGCGCATAGTGTTAACGCTATGGCTGCGGCGGAAATTTCTAAGTTTTTAACGGTTCCGTCCTACTAGGATCACAACGCAAATGTGACACTAGCCTAAAACTGAAGATTTTGGAATGAAAGCTATATTATTAACATTACTTTAATATTGTGGGTTAAAAAATGTTTTATGAACTTGAGTTTTGTCAAAATACTGGAAATTGTTCTTGTATTCAGTGAGATATGAGATACTGATTAAATCTTAGTTTTCAAATGGAATACACTCATTTATGCTGAGCACTGTGTACATATAGTATAACAATATTTAACCTGACATGGTTTCACAAATTCATTTTAAAATCTGCTGAAAGTTAGAGTTTTTTTTTAAATGTTTTTAATTAAGGAGAAATTTTGATCTCATAGCCATGCTGTTTATAGACAGTGGCTATGCTGTTAGGTGACATAACTGAAACTTACAGGAACATGTAGATTGAGTGGATGTAGTCACTTTCATCATACCAGAAAGGGTCTTTGTCTTTCCATGTTAAATAATTTTTTCACCTTGTAAAAATGAATTTTCTTTTCATTGTTGTTAATATTTTTTGTATACAAATATCCTCATTTTTACAACAGCATGTAAAATATGTGCATATCTAATCATCTCCATAAGGTATTAATTTGCATGAACTGTGAAATTGAACATGTGGCACAAAAAATTCTAAACCACATCTGTTGTCTTAGAATTGCTCTTTTGTGAATAGTTTGAGCTAAAGACACTGCAATTTACAGGTAAATAAAATATTTTTTCGAACAATCTAAATACAGAATGTAAAGCTTTGCAAACCCATCTATAGAAATTGAACCTAAAAGAATGAAAATTGTGTGACAACATCACTGATAACATAAATCTTTCAGTATTTAGGCTAGGGTCAGACCTGCGTCTGCCCTGAGCCTGAGGATTCCGTCAAAAACTTAGAAAATCTCTGGCTCAGTGAATAGCATTACCGGCATGTAATGCTATGTGCTGCCTGTGTATAGTATCCCTATGGCAACTGGAATGATTACGCACCCTCCTCCTCTGCTCACAGCTCCCGGAAATGCACTTTTGATGAGCGCATAGGAAACGTGGTTTGTAGTGATGTCCTGTGCGCCCATCAAAAGCATATATCCAGGAGCTGTGAGTAGAGTTGGCGGATGCGTGATCATTCTGGTTGCAATAGGGATAGTATACACAAGCAGCGCATAGCGTTACATGCCGATAACGCTGTGTACTGAGCCTCAGATCTTCTAAGTTTTTGATGGAATCTTCAGGCTTAGGGCAGATGCAGGTCTGACCTTAGCATTAGAGAGCTATTCACACGTGCATGATCCATTGGTAAAAATTTATAATGAGCGAATAAACTTGTTATTATTCATTACTCGTATGAATAGTGACATATTCAGGTTATTCTTAATTTGAAAAGAGTAGCTGGTGCTCGTGAGTGATTTGTCGATTGCGAATGATCTGACACATATTGCCAGCTCCCTTGAATGAACAATGAAAGCTGGCACCCTAGTGAGAGCCATTTGATGTGAATGTTGTGAATGATGTGTTGTATACTGTGTAAACACAAAAGGAGAAGCCCACGCTCCCTCCACTGGAAATGCTGGTTTTAAGGCTAGCTATATGTGGGTGGAGACCATGACAAATTAATTTGCATTAAACTCGGTATTCAAGTTCAATACCCAAATAGTAAAACGTATTCAACTAGAATATTCTGAATATAGAAGGCTGCACTCCAAAGCATATAGAAAGAAGTAGACTTTTAGTTAGCCCATACGTGGCACGACATTTTGGTGTAGTGACACCTTTCTCAAGCACAGAGTAGAAAGATGAGAAAGGTGTCACTGCACCAAAACGTCATGCTACAAATGGGCTAAATAAAAGTCCACTTTTTTTGCGATGCTTGGATTTACTTCTTTTTTTATTCATGCTTTGGATATCGCAATACCAGGATTTTGCACCATACAGGTTTATATAAATTTGCTCTTTTCCATTTTTCTATTTTAGCATATTCTGACTACGGTCATCATTATACTCCTTGTTCTCCGGTTTATTGATACGGTCATCATTAGTCAGAATCCTCTTTTTGTGGCCAGAATAGAAAGAAATTAGACTACCTCTCATTTTGGAGCACATCCAGTCCCGCATTACATAAACAACCAACTGATTGGTTGTGGTCACAGAGGACAAACACCTTTTATTGTTAAAGGACAATTTTAAGTAGGAATTGTTCAAAATAGAAATCCCATTTGCTACACACATGTGCATAAGGCTTTATGTTTCCATTATTTGCGACCTTAAAAATAAACTCCATAACCAAACATTATAACTTTATTATGCAGCAAAATACCTTCAACCTTTCTATAAAAATTATATTTCAAATTGCTCTTTAACTGCTTGAATTCTAAGAAACAGAATACTAGCTTCTATTCCCTTTAAATTGTACTATATTATAAACTGATGCTCTGATTTGCTTATCTCCTGCAATGTCCAAAGGAGAAAGTCTATTTGATAATGCTAGCACTACCTTATACCAAAATTACATGAGCAAGTCTGTGTGGGTGGATTAAAGAATTGAAGTTCCACATGAGAAATGTCTCAAGAAGTAAAAGTCCAATACATTATTAAAGATACTATCTTATACATTAATAATAAATAATATATTAATAATAAATTTGATTCAACAGTGAATGTCTCACATATAAAACTATTAGACGACAAATTATAATATTAAAATCAAATTTATTACAGTGCTATTTTGCTCTTCTTGGAAAAGTATTTTATATGCAAAGATAACTTATAATTTATTGCAAAATTTCCATACCATATTTCATCATTAAGTTGGTAAATACTAGCACAGTAAATTTATCATAGCTAGAGTTAGCAAAGCAGCAAAACATTTACTGAGATACTTTTATTGAACTTTATACATAACCAAAGTTAAGAATTTACCTTTTTAAGCAAAAGGATTCCTTCCCTTGTTTCTTTATCCGTGGATATGGAAAACACACCATCTCCGTTGACAATGGAGTACCTGATATCAGCGTTAAGTCCGACATCCGCATCAACAGCCTTGATTTTCCCAACAGCCGAGCCAACTTGGGCTGATTCTGGAACATATAGTTGGTAATGTTCTGTGGAAAAATTTGTAAAGGAATAATGATAATTAAACATTCCTGGGCAGGTATACCGAACAAAAATGTTTAGAAAATAACAATTGTGCATGTTTCATTCAAACAAATAACCTTGTTCAAATACAAAAGAAACAAAAAAAAGTCTTTGGCAAAAGACTGTGAGTTTATGCATTCTCAATTCAACAAAGCAAAATTGTTAAAGAAGATGGTTCTCACAGTTTTGTCATTCAAATCGAATTAGTAATCAGAAATATATATATACTAGCTGTGAGCCCGATTCTAAAGAATCGGGGTCTAGAATCTGTATATAATTTTTTTAAGAGTTTTAAATAATAGACTTAAACACCAGATATATGACTAAGTAGGCGATGTAGGCAGAACTGTGAGGGTAGCAATATAGTGGAGGTGTAGAAAGAGTTAATGTCTGACTAACAGGACTATAACAGAGTAGGAACTTATAATGATATCAAAAATGTTATTAAAGGAGTTAATGTCCCACAGGCACTCCCACAACAGACTCAGCGCTGTAAATTATATCCAAAATGGTGTTCAAGGGGTTAATGTACCAGTGGCAGTAGTTATAAACACTACCAAATATGCAGTTAATGCTGAACTGGTATATAATGGGTTAATTTCGCAGTGTCATTACAACTATACACTGTGTAATAGAAATAACAACAATAATGGAATATAAGGGGTTAATGTTCCTACTGGCAGTAGTAATAGTGACTACAAAGTATGGAGCTAAAGCAGAAATGGTATATAAGGGGTTAACTTCGCAGTGGCAGTACAACTACACACTGTGTTATAGAAATTACAAATAAAACGGAATGTAAGGGGTTAATGTTGTTACTGTCATGAGTACAATGAGAGAAGCGAATCACTGGCCATTGAGATACATGGAGGAATTTGAGTTTGACTTTGAGTAAATTTGAAACTCAAAGTCCTCCATGTATCTCAATGGGAAGTGAGGCGCTATTCTCATTGGTCGCTGTGTGCTGGCGCCAACCAATGAGAATAGCGCCACACTTACAGCTGTAAATTTGAAACTCAAAGTCCTCCATGTATCTCAATGGGAAGTGAGGCGCTATTCTCATCGGTCGCTGTGTGCTGGCGCTGACCAATGAGAATAGCGCCTCACTTACAGCGGTAAATTTGAAACTCAAAGTCCTCCGTGAATCTCAATGGGAAGTGAGGCGCTATTCTCATTGGTCGCTGTTTGCTGGCGCCGACCAATGAGAATAGTGCCTCACTTACAGCGGTAAATGTGAAACTCAAAGTCCTCCATGTATCTCAATGGGAAGTGAGGCGCTATTCTCATTGGTCGCTGTGTGCTGGCGCCGACCAATGAGAATAGCGCCTCACTTACAGCTGTAAATTTGAAACTCAAAGTCCTCCATGTATCTCCATAGGAAGTGAGGCGCGAAGCTCATTGGTCGCTGTGTGCTGGCGCCGACCAATGAGAATAGCGCCTCACTTACAGCTGTAAATTTGAAACTCAAAGTCCTCCATGTATCTCCATAGGAAGTGAGGCGCGAAGCTCATTGGTCGCTGTGTGCTGGCGCCGACCAATGAGAATAGCGCCTCACTTCCCATTGAGATACATGGAGGACTTTGAGTTTCAAATTTAGCGCTGTAAGTGAGGCGCTATTCTCATAGGTCGGCGCCAGCACACAGCGACACGCCCACGGCCACAACGACGGAAGTAGTGCCGAAACTTACGGAAGTGCGTTAGGGGAATTATATATTAGATATGCTGATAGTAGAAATTACTGGGCACTATACGGTTATAATTGGGCTAGCCCTCTTCTAGTGACCCATTCAGTGCAGTCTCCACACTGTGTTGCTCCCAATAAATGAAGTGCGTAAACATCCACAGGTAGAAGAAAAATATGGCACTCACCGGAGATGATCTTTAAGCATTTATTCACACGTCCAAGTAGATTTCAGTGCAATAATGAGCGGGAGAGGGGGAGAGGACACGGCGGATGACGGCCTGCCGTTTCACGGTAACTACTGCTTCCACGGGTCCAGGATCGTCGTCCGCCATCTCCTCTCCCCCTCTCCCGCTCATTATCGCACTGAAATGTACTTGGACGTGTGAATAAATGCTTAAAGATCATGTCCGGTGAGTGCCGCATTTTTCTTCTACCTGTGGATATATATTTATATATTTATATGTTTTTCTTTTATTGTTTTCTTTCTTTTAATTTAATTATGGCATTATTTTTTTGAAATATCTCATTCTTTGTTAAAAATAAGAGTTACACTATAAAATCTTGTTGTTTCTGGAGATCCTTATGTACTGTATATAAGCAGTAATAAACAGAACCTGAACTTATCTTTTATATTGATTGAATCATCTAAAGAATAGGCATAGGTCATTTTAAAGGGAGTGAGTGTGGGGTCAGTTGTGAGATCATCTATTGTAAATTATGTACTTCTTGTGAAAAGCCGAGTATAGAGATTTTACCTGTCATTATAATTCTGCCTCTGATTGAGGATAAAGCCCTGCTGAAAACTTTTCTTGAAAGGACAGGAAGAATGAGTTTGGAATAGCCCCAATGCCCAGTGTGAAAAATAGTATGTAAGTAAAATAAAACCTCATTGAAGCACTTCTCAATATTTAATCACACATTCCCTTAAAGCGATATTTGTGACTCACGGTAAGCAAAGCGCTAAGTTGAAATTACTGATTTAGGTGAAGGTGGGTTTACACGCTTCAATCTCGTTCCGATATCGCAGTTCAATGGCGCGGGAGCGCGCATTTAGTGCACGTTTCTCCCGCATCGCATTGGATGTTTACACGCTGCGATATCGGAATACAACGTCCGTGCGATGTCTACGCCCCCCAATCCAGGATCACACACTTAACATGGGAGTGAATGGGTGACGTTTCAAATCGCATCGTAGTTGTGCGTTTACACAGCACGATCCGACTTCAATCTCCCTTCAATATCGGGGCATTGAATAGCACGCTCATTCAATCCCCGATATCGCATTGACATCGTTCCTGCATCGTATTGGACGTTCACACCATACAACGCAGGAACGATTTCGGCTCCAACGATTGAACCACGTGACTTTTCATTGAAATTGGACTACGATATCGCAACGTGTAAACCCGCCATGAGTCTTGCTTCAGAAGCCTCCATGAATTACCTATTATCAGAAAGGTATCTGACAACCATATATTCGACAGTCATATAATTCAATGATGTGACAGTCTTTACTAGACTGAAAGAGGTTTTAGGTTAGTAGTTGCCACTCTGATCAATATATAGCGTCCTAAGCGTAAAAATCGTTATTATGATGTTTATATATATAAAGGTATACATATATATGCATATATATTTACAGTATATATATATACATAATAATATACAGCATATATTATTTATATACACATAGCTATATATATAGTTATATGTATATACATTAAGAAAAAAAAACAGCACTTCCTTTAAGCTATTCAGCACAGGTACAAATCTATAGGACTGATGCCTGCCCATCACAACATTATATATATATATATATATATATATATATATATATATATATATATATATATATATATATATATATATATATATATAAATATTGCTCAAAAAATAAAGGGAACACTTCACCATCACATTGTATTGTTAAATGTTCCCTTTGCAAAAGTGAAATTTAAATCAAATCAATATTTGGTATGTCTTCAACATAACAAACAGCATTCATTTTTCCAGGTATACCTGCATATATGTTTTAAAGAACTTGTATAAACTTTTGGGGAACTAACCACACACAGTATCATTTGTGGAAATATGCTTGTGCGCACCCTTCTGCCTTTTCATTTATTGCCAGGCTCAATCTTGAGATCAGAGCTCCTTGAAAGCCATAGCATCACTACTAGCACTTGAAATAATTTTATACATTGAAGATAGTTGTTAATGACAATAGCTGCATATTTGGAGTTGTTGTCAACCTGCTATAGGCAAAATTGGGAGCCACTCAGATGCCTCGCTACACTGTCTGCAGAATTATTAGGCAAGGTGTATTGTAGAGGATTATTTTTATTATTGATCAACAACTATGTTCTCAATCAACCCAAATGTCTCAAATATCAAAGCTTAATATTTTTGGAAGTTGGAGTGTTTTTTTTTTATATTTGGCTATCTAAGGCCCCTTTCACATCTGGGTTTTTTTAAAAAATGCACCAGTCGCGGTAAAAAAAAACAGCATTTATCGCATAACGGCCGCACTTGCGGCACACTTGCAGCAAGCCCCATGCATTGTCTATGGGGCTTGCGGTAAGAGTGCGGCAGGTGCGACAAGTGCAGTTCCGGTAGTTGCGCCAGTTGCAGCTGCAAAAAAAAACGGGGTCAGCGGCATTTTTTTTCACGTCCGCAACTGCCGCAACTACCGGATCCACACTTGCTGCACCTGCCGCACACTTACCGCAAGCCCCATAGACAATGCATGGGGCTTGCTGCAAGTGTGGCCGTTATGTGGTAAATGTGGCAGATGCGGTTTTTTTTACCGCAATTGCCGTATTTTTCAAAAACCCTAGATGTGAAAGTAGTCTTAGGAGGATATCTGTTTGTGCAGGTAACTATTATGGTACCTTTACACGCCGCTACCGAAGGCAGCAACAGGTAGGCACCGCACGTGCACGCGTGCATTTTCAACGGTTGCTAACGGTACCTGATACCGCATATACACGCCGCCACAAGGTGCTCCACAGAAGGTATTTTCGTTCCCCGGAAGTGCCGACGGGTGCCGCAGGTTACCTTCTGTGGAGCAGCTTCCCTGATTTACACGCCGCTACAACAAGGGAATATGGGCATACGTATGGTGCTCCGTAACTACATAGGCATGACAGAGTAGTGTATTACGCGACGCTCGTACGGTGATTGGACAATGCATTAACATCATGATTGGCCAGCGCAGGGAGGCTGCCTAATACATGACGCTATAGCAAATGTGTAGTGTGACTGGTCAGATCGTTAAATATGCCGCCCTGTGCAGGGACAGCCAATGGGTACACAGTAGTCCCCACCAATGATAGCTGATGGGGCGTGGTATACATGACACTCAAGCACGCCCCAGGTAACTCAAATACCGTACCTGTGCCCCGATTACATGCCGCTACCATAGGGATTATACCTGCTTGTTTTTGAGCATGGCTGAAAGATAGGTATCCAAAGAGACAGGAAGGTACAACCTTAATTACTTGCTGCCACTTTGCGGTGATTTGAAGGTAAAAGGTACAATTGTCTCTGATACCTGCCGGTTTCTTCCTTTCAGTAGCGGCGTGTAAAGATACCATTACTTAGTGATGGGCGAATCCTAAATTACTCGGAATCGCTTGACTCTAGCGAGTCCGAGCCCAGGACTCGCTACTCGTTGCGAGTCTAGCGAGTCCAATGTTAATGAATGGTGAAGCGAGTAATAGCGAGTAGTGTGAGATTTACAAATCGCAGATGTGTCTCGGAAGCTTCAGCCTGAAGCAATCCTAGTTGTGTCATTTATTTGCATTGCTAGTTTACTTTGTAAGTAATCGCTGACTCGCACAGATAAGATCCTGTCTTCTCTGTGTTCTGGCTGCCCCAGCTCCAGGGTCCTAGAGCCTGCCTGCTCTGATGTAGCAGAGCTGAGATTGTTCTCAGTCTGCTCATTCCCTGTGTACAGACATGAATATCTGTGCACAGAGATGATGTAGCAGTGCTGAGATTGTTCTCAGTCTGCTCATTCCCTGTGTACAGACATGAATGTCTGTGCACAGAGATGATGTAGCAGAGCTGAGATTGTTCTCAGTCTGCTCATTCCCTGTGTACAGACATGAATGTCTGTGCACAGAGATGATGTAGCAGAGCTGAGATTGTTCTCAGTCTGCTTATTCCCTGTGCATAGACATCTATATTTATGCACAGGGGATGTAGCAGAGAGGACATCGCGTTTTGGACTGCGTCGGACGGAAGAGGATTTTTTTAATTAAAGATGGAGTCCCTAATGGCTTTTTTTTTATTTCTAATAAAAAAATTTTTTTAAAACAATTTAATAGAAATTCATGGCGGTCATGTCTAATATTGGCGTGACCGCCATAAATTTCGGGCTTAGGGCCAGCTGATAATACAAAGCTGGCCCTAACCTCTTTATTACCCAGCGTGCCATCGCTACCAGGGCCGCTGGAAGAGCGGGGTTCAGCGCCAGAGGATGGCGCTTCAATGAACGCGCCATCTTCTGGGGCGGCTGCGGGCTGCAATTTGCAGCGGGGGGTGCCCAGAAAGCTTGGGCATCCCTGCGCTGCGGATTCCAGCCCCCAGCTGCTTAGCTGTACCTGGCTAGACATAGAAATTGCGCGGAGCCCCACGCATTTTTTTTTAATTATTTCATGAAATTCTGAGATTCTGACTCTGAGACTCTGACTCTGAAATTCATGAAATAATTAAAAAAAAATGCGTGGGGCTCCGCGCAATTTCTATGTCTAGCCAGGTACAGCTAAGCAGCTGGGGGCTGGAATCCGCAGCGCAGGGATGCCCAAGCTTTCTGGGCACCCCCCGCTGCAAATTGCAGCCCGCAGCCGCCCCAGAAGATGGCGCGTTCATTGAAGCGCCATCCTCTGGCGCTGAACCCCGCTCTTCCAGCGGCCCTGGTAGCGGTGGCACGCTGGGTAATAAAGAGGTTAGGGCCAGCTTTGTATTATCAGCTGGCCCTAAGCCCGAAATTTATGGCGGTCACGCCAATATTAGACATGACCGCCATGAATTTCTATTAAATTGTTTTTAAAAAAACACAACACAAGGAAAATTTTTTATTAGAAATAAAAAAAAAAGCCATTAGGGACTCCATCTTTAATTAAAAAAATCCTCTTCCGTCCGACGCAGTCCAAAACGCGATGTCCTCTCTGCTACATCCCCTGTGCATAAATATAGATGTCTATGCACAGGGAATAAGCAGACTGAGAACAATCTCAGCTCTGCTACATCATCTCTGTGCACAGACATTCATGTCTGTACACAGGGAATGAGCAGACTGAGAACAATCTCAGCTCTGCTACATCATCTCTGTGCACAGACATTCATGTCTGTACACAGGGAATGAGCAGACTGAGAACAATCTCAGCACTGCTACATCATCTCTGTGCACAGACATTCATGTCTGTACACAGGGAATGAGCAGACTGAGAACAATCTCAGCACTGCTACATCATGTCTGTGAGCAGGCGGGCTCTAGGACCCTGGAGCTGCACAGAGAAGACAGCTGGACTCGGCTCGCAAAGAAACAGCAGTTATTTGCGAGTTTCCCTGCTATCACTGGCACAGTAGCCGAGTCTAATGCAAACAATGGCAATCCTAGTTTTGTCAGCGTTTCTGACAAAACTAGGATTGATATTGATTTGCATTGGACTCGTGCGAGTAATCACTGGGAAACTCGCAGAGTACCGAGTCCTGCGAGTCCCTTACTACTCGCCGAGTAACGAGTCCTAGCGAGTAGATTCGCCCATCCCTACCATTACTGTGCAGAATTATTAGGCAACTTAATAAAAAACAAATAAATTCCCATCTCACTTGTTTATTTTCCAATATAACTGCACAAAATTTAGAAATAAACATTGTTGACATGCAAAAACAAAACCCCCAAAAATTAGTGACCAATATAGCCACCTTTCTTTATGATGACACTCAACAGCCTTCCATCCATAGAATCTGTCAGTTGCGTGATCTGTTTATGATCAACATTGCGTGCAGCAGCCACCACAGCCTCCCAGACACTGTTCCAAGAGGTGTACTGTTTTCCCTCCCTGTAGATCTCACATTTTATGAGGGACCACAGGTTCTCTATGGGGTTCAGATCAGGTAAACAAGGGGGCCATGTCATTATTTTGTCTTCTTTTAGACCTTTACTGGCCATTGACGCTGTGGAGTAGTTGGAAGCATGTGATGGAGCATTGTCCTGCATGAAAATCATTTTTTTCTTGAATGATACCGACTTCTTCCTGTACTACTGCTTGAAGAAGTTGTCTTCCAGAAACTGGCAGTAGGTCTGGGATTTGAGCTTCACTCCATCCTCAACCCGAAAAGGTCCCATAAGTTCATCTTTGATGATACCAGCCCATACCAGTACCCCACCTCCACCTTGCTGGCATCTGAGTTGGAGTGGAGCTCTCTGCTCTTTACTGATCCAACCTCTGGCCCATCAAGAGTCACTCTCATTTCATCAGTCCATAAAACCTTTAAAAAATCAGTCTTTATATATTTCTTGGCCCAGTCTTGACGTTTTATCTTATGTTTCTTGTTCAAATGTGGTCGTTTTTCAGCCTTTCTTACCTTGGCCATGTCCCTGAGTATAGCACACCTTGTGCTTTTTGATACTCCAGTAACATTGCAGCTCTGAAATATTGCAAAACTGATGGCAAATGGCATCTTGGCAGCTTCACGTTTGATTTTTCTCAATTCATGGGCAGTTATTTTGAGTCTTTTTTGCCTACCACGCTTCTTGCGACTCTGTTAACTATTTGCCATGAAACACTTGATTGTTCAGTGATCACGCTTCAAAAGTTTGGCAATTTCAAGATTGCTGCATTCCTCTGCAAGACATCTCACAATTTTGGACTTTTCAGAGTCCGTAAAATCTCTCTTCTGACCCATTTTGCCAAAGGAAAGGATGTTGCCTAATAATTAAGCACACCTTATATATGAAGTTGATGTCATAAGACCACACCCCTCCTCATTACAGAGATGCACATGACCTGATTTACTTAATTGGTAGTTGGCTCTCAAGCATATACAGCTTGGAGAAGGACAACATGTATAAAAAGTATCATGTGATAAAAATACTCATTTGCCTAATAATTCTACACAGTGTAATGATATTTCAGCATGAAAGACACCAATAAATGGCAACTTTCAGGATCACAGATGCAGTAGTTAGCCATGTAGTAGAGCCATCAGTTTAAAACCGACAGCAACCAATATGATAAAGCTAAATTTATCTACTGAATTCTGACCCAAAGAGGCCTTCATTGAAGATTTGTGGCTAAAAAGTCATCCTTCTACATAAAAATATTGCAAATTGACTTAAATATTTACAAGAATATAGGAACTGGGTGTAAATTATGACAGGATATGCTCTGGACTAATTGAAAAATGACTGGACTGATTGAAAACTGTAAATATTTGATTTTAACAAAAGACAATTTCTTCTGCTGAAGGGCTGAATAAAGGAAAAAAAGAACAAAAAAGTTGTATTTTGGTCTCATGTGACCAAATCACCTTATTCAACATGCCATGTTGTGGACACAGCAAGCATGTGAAAGAAGGTGCTTTGGTCACATGAGACCAAAGTAGAACTTATGTGGGCTAAATGCAAAATACATTGTGTGGTAGAAAGCTAACAAGGCACATCATACTGAAAACTCCATCCCCATTGCCAAACATGCTGGTAGCAGAATCATTCTACGGGGATGCTTTACATTAGCAAGGGCAGAGAAGCTAGTCAGACGTGATGGGAAGAGTGATGGAAGCTAAATACATGGGCAATTCTGGAAGAAAACCCGTTAAATTCTGCAAAAATCTTGAGACTAGAGTGTAGGTTCATCTTCCAGCATTACAAAACCCTAAGCACACTGTCAGAGTTACATGGGAAAAGTTTGGATCAAAGCATATTCATGTATTTGCAAGGCTCAGCCCAGACATAAATCCCATTAAGAATCTGTGACAAGACTTAAAAATTGCTGTTCACAGACATTTGTCATCCAATCTCACTGATATAGAGCAATTTCCCAAAGAAGAATGGGCAGAGAGATCAGCTTCTAGATGTGCAAAGCTCATAGAAGCATACCACAAAAGACTTGCATCAATAATTGCAGTGAAAAGTGGTCTACAAAGTATTGGCTCAGGGGGTTAAATACAAATGCAAGTCAAAATTTTCAGATATATATCTTTAAAATATTTAGAAAGATTTTTTTCATTTCCTTTACACTTCACAAATACTTGCTACTTAGGTTTACATATCACATAAAATTACAATAAAATACATGAATTATTTTGCACCACTTTTTTGACCAACATGGCAAAACAAAAAAATCTAAAATACTGGCAACATGAATACTGTTACTATTTTCAGTTGTACAAATTTAAAAAAGCCCCACACTGTCTGCATAATCTAAATACACATGAGATATGGCCAATAAAAAAATCACAGCTTTAATATTGTAATCTCTTCTTCAGTACTGCAGACAGTGAAGTTTAATCAGTTACGTTAATTAGTGTGCTTAATGCACTGTAAGGGTCCAGTTACACTTGGCGACATTCCAGTGGTCCGACAACGATATGACCTGGTAAGGATCGCTGGAACGTCGCTATGTGGTCGCTGGTGAGATGTCAAACAGTCAGATCTACTGAACGATGCAGCAACAATACGGCGACCTTTATAACGACCTCGGCGGTCGCTGGGTCCCTGTCATACAGCAGCTAGTCTGAAGATTTAGACCTACGTGGCTGAGTTCCGAGTCGCCAACGAGGTCATTGTTAAGGCGTCAAACACAAAAAATGGTCCAGGCCATTTTGACACGATCGGCGATCTCACAGTGGGGGCCTGGTCGCTGCTGCATGTCAAACATAGTGACATCGCTGGCAATGTTGCTGTTGCATCACAACACCTGTGACGAAACAACAATCTTGCGAGCGATCTCTCTAGGTGTCACGGGGCTATAGAGTGACCAAGTCGCTTAGGCTACTTTCACATTTGCGTTCGGCTCCACTGTGTCTGGTTTGCAAATGGGAACGCAGTGCCAAACAAATGATTAATTGTGTCACTGCGTTCTCATTCACCCCAATGTATGATTTGTACACTTGAGAGCCGTGCGTACAAATCATACATTTTCGGACGCACGGAAAATGCAACATGTCGCGTTTCTGTGCCCCAAGAATCAGCACGTGTGGACGTGAATGCAGTCATCCACAGGCGACCGCATACATCGGGCGTCCCCATGTTAAACATAGGAGTGCATGATGGATGTGTCGCAGCATGCGTTCGGACGCTCACATACGCATCGGAGCTGAATGCAAGTGTGAAACCAGCCTTAGTGAACCACTTTGTTCACTGGATGAGCATGCTCTTTCACTAGTGATTAACAGTTAAAGCTTGCCTGAACATTTTTTGCAGACTTTGCTCAC
Organism: Allobates femoralis; assembly: GCA_033576535.1. Classification (NCBI taxonomy): domain Eukaryota; kingdom Metazoa; phylum Chordata; class Amphibia; order Anura; family Aromobatidae; genus Allobates; species Allobates femoralis. Next base: position 278,655,348 of record JARQOC010000005.1, on the reverse strand, counting down.
TCCAGGCAAGTCAGTAGTATAAATTAACAATGAGGGTGGTAATGCATACAGAGCCAGCTGGTACAATGATGCATCTATACTATGAAGAAGGATCATAATGTTGAAATTTGTACATTGTTTGTGGATTATTCAATAACAGCAGATTTTACTTTTTGGTTTTGGGAGCTAGAACCTTTTCATTCTTTCCCAATAGAGTACTTAGAACTTAAATATCTGATTTGGCTAAACTTCAGATTCTGTAGGATGGAGGCACTGATTCTAAACAGAAAGTGTGTGATTTTTGTAGTTGCTGTATTCTCAGTATTGGGTAACAGATGTCCTGTTTCTATTATCCATGTATAAACTTGCATGTACCCCTGTTTTTGGCCAAACAGTTTTGAAATACTACAGGCGCATCTCAATAAATTAGAATATCATCAAAAAGTTGATTTCAGTAATTCAATACAAAAAGTTAAACACATGTTATATAGTCATTACAAACAGAGTGATCTATTTCAAGTGTTTATTTCTGTTAATGTTGATGAATATGGCTTACAGCCAATGAAAACCGAGGTCATCACCTAAGAAAATTAAAGTAGGTACCACCTGAGGAAGGTAGCATGTCGCCATCGAAACATTGTGGAGTGCCAATAACGTTTAGTAAAGGTTTGTGCCTTTAATCATTTTTAATATATCTCCTTTTGCTTCAGCACTCCTAAAGACCGCAGTCTCTTTTTTACTCCCTTATACACGTCCCCCTTGTGGGTGCACTGCTGGAGCAGCTCTGAGTACAGCAACATCTCCTATCTGGCTAAAGGACCTGCGGTGACGTGAGTTTGGGTGACGCCTACCCATGGTCCTGTGATTGAGCCCTGTGATTGCACCAGGAAGAGCCATACGGCATGAATTTCCTCACCTCCATGCTAAAACTGGGGTTGTGCAGGTATGCACAGCCCCAAGAGGTGAGTAGCCCTTTGGTTCAAACTAAATCTTAACCACCTAGACCACCTGGTCCTGCTCATGTGCACTCCCTGTTCTTTTTTATTGCACAACCACTATAAAAGCATATCACGACTGCTGCAGTCCCCAGCATGGTGCATATTGAGTAGGAAGGATGAATGGTTAAAAATTGCACTGCTGTATTCCACGAGGCATCAAAGGGTTAATATAATATTGAGTTATTAGTCAATGCGTTTCAGGGCTCCTTAGCCCCTTCTTCAGGACAAATCAAAATCATATTGTCATGTTTCAGGTCATTTTTGGGAGCCCTGAAACACGTTGACTGATAAATTAACATTATATTCACCTTTTGATGTTTTGTGGAATTTAGCATCACAGTTTTTAACAATTCATCCTCACTACTCTAATTTTCTGAGATAATGACTTTTAAGTTTTCATTGGCTGTAAGCCATAATTATCCACAATTACTGAGACAAACACTTGAAATTGATCACTCTGTGTGTAATGACTCTTTATAACATATGCTTTTCTTTTTTGTTAATTTTGATGATATTCTAACTCATTGAGATGCACCTGTATATGTGCACGATATGGATGTGGGTGCGCTGTGTGACTTTTAGTTGCTTTTTTGTATTGCCTACTGAATGCCTTGTTTTAGCTGATGCTCTTACATGATGCTTACACCTCATTTGCAATCATGTATGATGCCATTAACCTTCCTAGCGGTATTCCCGAGCCTGACTCGGGGTTAACATTCACTGCCAGAAGCGGTAACCCCGAGTCAAGCTCGGGCTTACCTGCGGTCGCGGCAGATGCGGTGAAAAAACCGCATCTGCCGCACTTGCCGCATAGCCGCCGCACTTGCGGCGCGGTTGCGGTAATCGCCATAGTAAGTATAGGGGGACTTGCGGCAGGTGCGGCAAGTGCGGTTTTGCACTTGCGGCAGGTGCGGCCGCGAAAAAAACCGCACTTGACGCACCTGCCGCAAGTCCCCTTATACTTACTATGGCGATTACCGCAACCGCGCCGCAAGTGCGGCGGCTATGCGGCAAGTGCGGCAGATGCGTTTTTTTCACCGCATCTGCCGCGACCGCGGGTAAGCCCGCTTTTAGCACAAAATTCCTGACCTAATCATACCGCCAGGGAGGTTAATTCATATCAATGTTTATGTGTATTTCCCATATGCAGCATGGTGGCTCAGTGGTTAGCACTATAGTATTGCAGGGATGGAGATCTGAGTTCAGATTTCACCAAGGGTAATATCTGAAATAGGTTTGTATGTTCCCCATGTGTTTGTGTGGGTTTCCTCACACTCCAAAGATACACTGATAGAGATTTTAGATTTTTAGGCACAATTGAGGCAGTGATGATGATGACTGTGGGGTGATGTGCAGGTCATTGGTTCTATATAAGCAATAAAAATAAATTATTTTGCATGTAGTTTCTATATGGCAAGGTCCATTGATTTAGTAAGCATTTATACATCCATGTATGCTGGAAGTGTGAGTATATGTGTGGCACTGTACTGTATATGATTAGTGTGCATGTAGAATACATGCAAGTATGTAGAGACGTCTCTACAGGGTGGCACCTCAGATATAGGTATGTAGCTTGATATTTTTAAGTGTTAAAGATGAGTAGACAGGTACCAATTTAAAAATTGGGACTTCGAAAATTAATGTATTAGCATAGACCAAATTAACTCACCAATAACTATAAGACTCTACTTGATAAGAAGATTTTCTTTGGTACCATTGATGCAAAGGGAAAACTTGAAAGTACTGTATATACATAGAATGACCAGATTGGTGACTGGTCAGCAAACCATTTCATATGAAGAATGGTTAAAGGAATGTTTAGCTTGCAAAAAAGACTGAGAGGAGACATAATAGCTGTCTACAATTATCTCAAGGGCTTTCAGACTGTAAAGGGATCAGCTGTATTTTCATTTGCACAAGAAAAGACTAGAAGCAATAGGAAGAAACTGAATGGGAGGAGACACAGATTAGATATTAGAAAAAACTTTTTTGAGAGTGATCAATGAGTTTAACAGGCTTAGGCCCCTTTCACATCAGCGTTTTACGCTGATCGCGGCAGTTGCGGTGAAAAAACACAACTGCCGCGATTACCGCATAACGGCCGCACTTGCAGTTCACCTGTGGCAAGCCCCATACAATGTCTATGGGGCTTGCGGTAAGTGTGTGGAAGGTGCGGGAAGTGCGGTTTCGGCACTTGCGGTAGATACGGCTGCGAAAAAAATACGGCTGACCGCGTTTTTTTCGCTGCCGCATCTGTCGCAAGTGCCGGAACCGCAACTACACCGCACTTGCCGCACCTGCCGCAAGCCCCATAGACATTGCATGGGGCTTGCTGCAGGTGAACCGCAAGTGCGGCCGTTATGCGGTAATCGCGGCAGTTACGTTTTTTTCACTGCAAATGCCACGATCAGCGTAAAACACTGATGTTAAAGCAGCCTTAAAGAGGTGGAAGTTCCCGTTTAATCAAAACAAAGGCTGGACAGACATCTGTTGGAGATGACTTTATTGACTTCTGCTTTGAGCAGGGGGATGGACCAAATGACCCAGGAGGTCCCTTGCAACTCCACCATTCTATGATTCTACATTGTAGATGTGCTCAGTGTTTTAGTTTTATCTTCTTAACACACTACAATGCCATTACTTTCCCATATAAACTTGGAAAAGGAATCTCCAAAGACTAAATTGAAAGACTTATAATTTTAGTTCTACTTTATTTTGAAATTAAGGCATTTTTAAGAAACTAATTTTCCCAGGCATACCTATTCATTGTCTGCATCATTATGAAAAATGCAACACAATAAATAACCTCCCTGGTAAATATAAGCAACTTTATTATAATAATGAAGCCAAACCAAATTATTTTCTGCTTTAGAACAAAAACATTTGTTGTAATGAATCATTTATCATTCACTTGTGGAATGCTAATAGTTGAATATAAATTGTACTTTATTTGCTACATTTCCAATTTTTCTAAAGGAAAATAAAACTGTCATTAGGAAATACTTTTATTTTGATGTATTGCATAAAAGCTTCCTTTTTTACAGTTAAACCAAAAACAAAGTACCAAATCTAAATTGATACCAACTGTGACTAGCCATGAATCACAATCACACTATTAACGTTAAGCTTTAAAGTCTTTGTGAGGTATGCACCGGAATTACTCCACAAGATGAAATGAAATCATTTTCCACTACTGAGCCTGCATATATTACATTGGAATCTGCGGCACTGAATCCTGACTAAAAACTATGGCTCGATTATCTGAAAATATAGTATCACAGGCATCAGTTGCTGAATGATAAAGAAAAATGAGCTCAACTGGCACTGACTGCAAGTGATAAAATGTAGTTTAAAGAAAACACTACGAGAAAAAGAATCTCTTAGAACTTGGGACCTAAAATCTAAATTCCCTTTTGAAGTGTAAGAGGAAACTGACGTACCCAGTGGAAACCCAATTAAACATGAGAACAGACAAACTCTTGCATATGCTACAGTATTGACCACCAAAGTGAGTTACAGCTTACATTTTTTCACATCTATATATTACAGCTCCAGAAAAAATTAAGAGTCCGCTGCAAAATTTTCAGTTTCTCAGATTTTTCTCTTTATAGGTACATCATAATGCAAAGAAAACGAGTTCTTATTCATTTAGAAACAACAATACTCATGTTTTAATTCAGGAAGAGTTCAGATATCAATATTTGGAAGAATAGCCATAATTTTTAATCACAGCTTTCATGCGTCTTGGCATGCTTTCCACCAGTCTTTCACACTGCTTTTGTGTGACCTTATGCCACTCCTGGCACAAACATTTAAGCAGTTCTTCATTGTTTAATGTCTTCTGACTGTTTCAAGTCATGTAAATCTACAAAAAAAAAAGCCTTTCATCAGTGAGAAGCAAAGAAAGCCAGACTGAAGTTTGCCAAAGACCATAAGGATTGGACCATAGACGACTAGCGTAAGGTATTCTCTGATGAGTCTAATTTTCAGCTTTGCCCAAACACCCGGTCGTCTATTGGGACCTGGAGAGGTGTATAAGCCACAGTGTCTTACACCCACTGTGAATTTTGGTGGAGGATCACTGATGATCTGGGGATGCTTCAGCAAGGCTGGAATTGGGTAGGTTAATTTTTGCGAAGGATGTGTGAATCAAGCTGCATACAAGGTTATCCTTGAAAAACACTTGCTTCCTTCTGCTCAATGTTGCTCAACTCTGAGGACTGGTGTTTCCAGCAGGACAATGCTCCATGCCACACAGCTAGGTCAATCAACAAGGAGCACCACATCAAGACCCTGTCATGGCAAGCCCAATTTCCAGACCTGAACCCCATTGCAAACCTCTGGAATGTAATCAAGCGGAAGATGGATAGTCACAAGCCATCAAACAAAGACGAACGGCTTACATTTTTGCGCCAGGAGTGCCATAAGGTCACTTAAAAGCAGTGTGAAAGACTGGTGGAAAGCATGCCAAGACGCATGAAAGCTGTGATTAAAAATCATGGCTATGGCCAGGGTCACATCTCCGTTTTGACCCTAGCCTGCCGGATTCCGGATTTAACTTAGAACTTTTTCCAGCACCGCATAGCGTTACCGCTATGCGGTGCTGGAAAACGCTGCCCTTAGTTACCCTATGTTTACCTTCACTACCTGTCTCACAGGCAGCGGCTCGGAGTGCGCTTTACAGCGCTGCACAGGAAACGTTGCAGACAGCGTTTCCTGTGAGGCGCTGTAAAGCGCACTCCGAGCAGCTGCCTGTGTGACAGGTACTGAAGGTAAATATAGGGTAACTAAGGGCAGCGTTTTCCAGCACCGCATAGCGGTAACGCTATGCGGTGCTGGAAAAAGTTCTAAGTCAAAACCGGAATCCGGCAGGCTAGGGTCAAAACGGAGATGTGACCCTGGCCTATGCCACCAAATATTGATTTCTGAACTCTTCCTGAGTTAAAACATTATAATTGCTGTTTCTAAATGAATATGAACTTGTTTTCTTTGCATTATTTGAGGTCTGGAAGCACTGTTTCTTTTTTATTATATTGATGATTTCTCATTTGCTGCAAATAAATACAAATTTTTTACCTTTGCATTTTGGAGACATGTTGTCAGTAGTTTATAGAATAAAACAACAATGTACATTTTACTAAAAAATACACCTATAAAGAGAAAGATCAGAGAAACTGAAAATTTTGCAGGGGTCTCTTTATTTTTTTCCGGAGCTGTATGGCCACGTGCACATGCTGAGTATTTGATGAGATTTTTACCTCAGGATTTGTAGACAAAACCAGGACTGGAGCAATCAGAGGAAAAGTCTAATAGAAACACCTGCACCACTTCTGTATTTAATTATCCACTCCTGGTTTTGCCTACAAATCCTGAGGTAAAAAACTCATCATATACTCAGCGTGTGCACGTGACCTATGTTACATTACTTTATCTATTTACGGATGCTTTCTAATCTGCATTTTTGCAAATTCGGCAGAATTCTGCCTTTTTTTTGCAAAAACTAGATGCAACACACTTGCGGTAAGGTAGCGCTTGTGCTAATGCATTGTAAAAGGACTTACGGACATGTGTGAAGACTTATGTTTTTGTGAGTTATCGACACTTCCAGCACTTCTGGCATGTTTTAAAACTGTAGCTAGCAGTGGTTTTCATCTGGCACCAGAAGTGCAGGATTGCAGGGAAAATATAAGTTTCCGCACATGTCCGGAAGTCAATTTACAAAACATTAGCATAAGCACAACCTTGCCAAAAATATTCCCCAGTGGGACACACCTGCTTTTTGCAAAAGAGGGGCAATTCTGCCAGAATTGCAAAACGGCAGATCAGTTAAACCTGAAGTTGAAAAGTTCAGGTTTGCCTTATATCCCAGAAGTGAAAACACCACAGATGTGAAAGCAGTCTAACACTGGTCAACTTTTGCTATTTATGAAAATCTGGAGAAATAAAGATAAAGTAAGGAAGGACACATCTTTATATTCTTAGAAGAGTTCCTGCTTTCCTTTTTTTAAAGGCATTCTGTCAAAAGATTTATGACTCAAACCCCTTCATGACCAAGGACGTATATATAAGTCCTTGGCCATGTCCTGCCCTCTGATGTGACTCCACGCTGTGAGCTTGCATGCTCTGACACACATCTCGGCTGATATGATCAGCAGAGATATGTAGCTATCACCACTGATCGGATCAGTGATCCGATCAGTGGTCTAAACCCTTTGGATTGTGCTGCCAGTAACTGACAGCATGACCCAAAGCTCCGTGGCGGGGATCACGCTGTTCCCCGCCATGATCGTAGGTCCTGTGAAGCAATCACAGGACTTCTGCTGTTACCAGCTCAGCCTGGGGTCCTGTAATGATCCCAGAAGATGTATGAAATCACTTCCTGCTGGCGATGACCCAGTGACATCGCCAGCAGAAAGTGATCCCTTCCTCTGTGTTCAGATAGACTGTAGCCCATTGAAACACAAGGTCAGTGATCAGACAGTGGAGCACTGAGGCCCTCTAGTGGTCACAGTAAAATCTCTTATAGACTGTGAGCCCTCGTGGGAAGGGTCCTTTCTCCTCCTGTACCTGTGTGTGCCTTGTATTACTCATGTTTATTGTACTTGTCTATGTATGCCCCTTTTCACATGTAAAGAGCCATGGAATAAATGGTTCTATAATAATAAATAATATTAAGCATTAGTAATTTGGCCTGATTTTGGGAAATATAGCAGTCTTTTCTTGTTAAAGAGGTGGGGGAGAAGCCAGCTATAGGTGGTTTCTAACAAATCATGTCTATCATAATAGTACTAGTATGGACAACTATGCCTTTAGTTTGGACAGCAATAGTTGAGTTACATGTTCCCTCTTGATTGTTATGCATATAAATGAGAAATGTGCATGGATCAGTAAATGCAACTGTATACTACAGAGACATTAGCTATGTACCATTAGTATACTGTGACAAAGTGTTACAAAGGTGACTTTATAAAGACAACAGAAAAAACTACAGTACATAATAAAACTTTAAATGCAGATTTTGCCATTTTCCTATGCAGTCATAGACGTACATAAAAGTAAAATAATTGACAATTGTACTGGTGGATTATTATTATTTTACTAGGGTGATTAAATGCAGCTAGACCTTACGTGATGCTCATATGCATAAAGATGTAGCAGTCACTGACTTGAACATTGTAGTACACTGGGAATATAGTATTGCACATTTGTGCTATTTAGTACATTGACATTAGTTCAAAATGGATAGCAATTTCCTTGTTGTTTGATAGAGCGGGTCTGAGCTTTAAAATGAGCAACCAACTGTCAAGTTAGCATATGCTACATCTATGATCCTGTAAAGTACTTAGTTAAAATTCCACAAAAGCTTCTATATTTTCACATAATCTTTGCAGACAGCAACATATATCTCAATTTGCACAAGGGATTCGTTGGCGATACTACACATCTTCAATTTTTTTTTAATTGACACTGCCTTTTATCTAATGTTAAAGCATGCTTTTCTAATATAGGAAATTGCCTCAAAGTTGTCTTTTAAGCATTATGAATCCAGTAGACTATATTGCGAAAAATATCTTTATAGAATATAAACAGCAATTTATAAATAGAAAAAATCCTCAAGGCTTTAATAACCAAATGCTGCTAAATATTGATGGCCAGAGGTACAAATAATACTTAACATTTATCCATGCATGTAGCTTGAGTTCAAGAAACAATTCATACTTTGCATTTAACAAAAAGCAGTATAGTAGTAGCCTAAATATTTCTGTTTAGCTTCCACATATTCTATAGTATTGCATTATATAATTTTGTAAAGGACTGAGATAAAAATAAGGATGTGCCATAATGTTTTATCATGAGTCGTGTCACTAGATTGTGATAATACACACCTGAGCATACAGTATTTTTATTGTTGAAAAGGTATACTTGTCAAAACTAGAGAATACCAACTTATTATAATTAAAATTATCTTTAGAGTATATAAAGGAATAATATGGAGGTGTTATGCATAGGCTGAAAATTAGAATAAGAGATCATACATATTTACCATCAAGATTCACACGTTTCACACGTTGGAATCCTGGTGGGCAAAAAGTTCATGACCTTCTAGTCTATGGTTATTCTTCTGTAAAATTACATGTGCTGAGCCCCAGAATTGTATATATGTGTATATGTTTGTCTAATTATTTTGGTCCTGTCATTTTAACCTTTTTGATATAAACAAAAAGATAATTTTAATTATAATAAGTTGGTATTCTCTAGTTTTGACAAGTATAAATTGTCAATACCTCCTATAATAATCATTCACATTTTGATATAGACGTTAATTATTGTTGAAAAGGCTCAAATGATATCTCATAACCTATACATAGAGTACATCGTGAAGGAAAGTCTTCAACAAAGTTCCTATATCCCATACATAAAATAACTAAAGTTGTTTCTTCCTTTGGCAATATATACAGTGGGGAAAAAAAGTATTTAGTCAGCTACCAATTCTGCTAGGTCTCCCACTTAAAAAGATGAGGTCGGCCTGTAATTGACACCATAGGTAGACCTCAACTATGACAGACAAAATGAGAAAACAAATCCTGAAAATCACATTGTCTGATTTGGAAAGAAATATTTTTCAAATTTTGGCGGAAAATAAGTATTTGGTCAATAACAAAAGTTCATCTCAATACTTTGTTATATATCCTTTGTTGGCAATGACAGAGGTCACATGTTTTCTGTAAGTCTTCACAAGGTTGGCACACACTGTTGTATGTTGGCCCACTCCTCCAAAACGCAAAAATATACAAACAGAAAATGTAACAGTTACAATACTTGAGGAAAGGTGTATTCACCCTCTTAAGTACACAATGTTTCAGCTCAGCTATGTCTTTCTCAATTTACTATTTCAAGAGGTATACTAATATATATGTATATATGTATACAGGTAGTCCTCGGGTTACGACGGTCTCGACTTACGTCGTTTCATGGTTACGACGATGTTTACGACGGCTTAGTCCGACTTACGCGGTTTTGCGACGTAAGTCGAAATACGTGCAGACGGCTCAGTCCGACTTACGCGGATTTGCGACGTAAGTCGAATTACGTGCAGTGGCGGAGGAATATACAGTAGTGTAGTCCAGTACTGTACACTGTAGCTGGTTACAAGAGGAAAACTAGTCTCCTGCATGCCATAGGACCCTTCATTATGGCTCCCAAACGTAAGCCAGACTCAGCTGACCCTAAAGAAAAGGATGCAGCAAAGAAAAGGAAGGCCATCACCATGGAGGTGAAAGTGGACATCATAAGGCGATCTGATAAGGGGGAAACACCAACAGAAATTGGCAGGTCATTACAACTTAGTCATTCGACTGTCGCTACGATTATTAAGGATAAAGATCGTATCCTTGAACATGTGAAAGGATCTGCTCCTATGAAAGCGACAGTGATAACAAAGCAGCGTAGTGGGCTCATTATTGAGATGGAAAGATTATTGGTGCTGTGGTTGGAAGACCAAAATCAACGCCGTATCCCTGTGAGCCTTATGGTTATTCAGGAGAAGGCTAGGCGACTGTTTGAGGTGTTGAAAAGAGAAACGGGAGAAGGAAGTGCAAATGAAGAATTTGTGGCGAGTAGGGGTTGGTTTATGAGGTTTAAGGATCGTGCCAATTTTCATAACATTAAAGTGCAAGGTGAAGCTGCAAGTGCTGATGTGAAAGCAGCAACTGAGTTTCCTAAATCATTGGCTGAGATAATTGAGGAGGGTGGTTACTGTGCTCAACAAGTGTTCAACGTGGACGAGACAGGCTTGTTTTGGAAACGTTTACCCAACCGTACATACATTGCCAAGGAGGAGAAGTCAGCACCAGGTCATAAAGTAGGCAAGGAGAGACTGACTTTGCTTCTTGGGGGAAATGCTGCTGGCGACTACAAATTGAAGCCCATGCTGGTGTATCAGGCTGAGAATCCCAGGGCACTCAAGGGCATTTCAAAGGGTGAACTACCAGTCATCTGGAAGTCTAATAGGAAGGCATGGGTGACAATTGCAGTTTTTGATGACTGGTTCACCAACCATTTTGTGCCAGGTGTGAAGCGGTATTGTACCTCCAAGGATATCCCCTTTAAGGTGTTGCTAATTCTGGACAATGCCCCTGGACATCCTGCCCATCTGGATGACTGTAACCCTAATATCAAGGTGGTTTACCTTCCACCTAATACCACTTCCCTAATACAGCCTATGGACCAAGGAGTAATTGCTACATTCAAGGCCTACTACCTCCGAAGAGTCATTAATAATGCTTTAGCAGCAACTGAAAAGAATAAGGACTTGACTCTTAAGGACTTTTGGAAATCATACAACATCCTGGATGCTGTGAATAACATTGCTTATTCCTGGGATGAGATTAAGCAGAGCACTATGAATGGTGTGTGGAAAAAACTGTGTCCCCAGTTTGTGAATGATGTCACAGAGGTCCAAGAGTCAGTGACTAGTGTCATAAAGAACATTGTTGATGTGAGTCAGACAATGAATCTGGAGTTGGAGGAGGATGATGTGACAGAGCTACTGGCATCTCATGGAGAGGAGTTATCTGCTGAGGACCTTATTCAACTGGAGAAGCAGATGATAGAAGAAGAGGAAGACATACCAACCCCAGAGCCAAAGAGATTTACAAGGCAGGGCTTGGCAGGAGGTTTTGCCCTGATAGAGGAAGGGTTGTCAAGGTTTGAGGCTGAGGATTCCAACATGGAGAGGTACACTAGGGTTGCCAGAGGAGTAATGGATTCCCTTAGGTGTTATAAGGAGATATTGGAGGAGAAGAAGATGGTCTCCTTCCAAAGTAACCTGCAGCAGTACTTCAAGAAGGTAGACAGGCCTGCAACAGAGCCTGCAGCAGAGCCTCCAAGAGATCCTGTACCTGTACCCTCTAGCTCAGCTGCCCCTCTTAACTCACCGACCCCTCTTGACTCACCTGCCCCTCTTGACTCACCTGCCCCAGTATCTCCAGCAAGTTCTGTAGCTTCCTCCCAATAAGCTGTTCTCTCTTTGGCATTGTTATTTTTGCTTATTACAGTACAGTACACTGTTTATTACTGTTACAGCACTTACAGTACTGTATAGTACAGTACAGTATTTCATTATTAAACTTACTTTTCTGCACAATATTTTACTGTTTTTATTGATAATTATGTATTAGAATAGGTGTATGGATAGGCTAAGTGTTTGCAGTACAGTACAGTACTGTTATTATGCTACAGTACTCTGTATACATGTATGATCCGACTTACGTCGAAATTCGGTTTACGACGCCGCGTAGGAACGGAACACCGTCGTAAGTCGAGGACTACCTGTATATATATATATATATATATATATATATATATGTATATATAAATATATATATTTATACATTACATACATACCTCTTAAAAAAGTAAATTCTGAAAGACATACCGTATTTTTCGCTTTATAAGACGCACCGGATTATAAGACGCACCCAGATTTTGGAGGTGGAAAATAGGGAAAAAAATATATGAAGCAAAAAATTACTTTGATATGACAGTCAGGTCCTGCGACCAGTCAGCGCTGGCATCTGTCTCCTTCGGATGCAGGAGCAGCATGTGAGCAACACCAATAACTTCTTGCTCCAGTGTCTGATGGCGGGGAGACAGACGCCAGCACTGACTGGTCGGAGGGCTGAGTCTCATATCAATGTCACATGGGAGATGACTATGCAACTTCTGACAATGTTGGAACCGCTGCAGCATCGGGGGTAAATATGGTCTTTTTTAGGCTGGCTTCACACTAGCGTTCCCCTCCGCCGCTTCCTGTGGAGGGGGACCACAAGCTGAGTGCAGGCACCGCAAGTCCCTATGTTTAACATGGGGACGCGGGTGCCTGCGCTCGGGTGCAGATTGGCATGGCACCCATTCACCGCCATATATGATTTGTACGCATGCGTATACTTGCGCACAAATCACACACTTTCGTCCGCACCCTGAATGCGACATGTGTTCCTGGTGTGGACGAGACTGTATGATTTGTGCGCATGCATCCGCCTGCGTACAAATCATACATTGCAGTGAATAGGTGCGCACGCCAATCTGCACCCGAGCGCAGGCACTCGCGTCCCCATGTTAAACATAGGGACTTGCAGTGCCTGCGCTCAGCTTGCGGTCCCCCTCCGCAGGACGCCGCAGAGGGGGACGCAAGTGTGAAGGCAGCCTTAATTTTACAAGGGCCAACAAGGTGAATGAGATGGGATTTGTTCATGTAGTGGCAACCCCTTTAAGAACTATAACTCCCAGCATGTACTGTAGATCCTATAGCATGCTTGAAGTTCTAGTTAAGCACAGTATTGGTAGTGTTAACTTTATTAGTGGTTATGTTACATATACATGTGCACTCACTTTAATGTATCCTGCTTTGCCATCACCCTACTGAAATGAAGGAAGTGGCCATAGTCTGCAGATCAAGTTCTGATGTGATGTCCTGTAAGAGAGAGGGCCAGGGAGGGGGGCTGTACACTGCTGAATTACCATGCTCCAGCCCTGTCTCCTTACAATTCATCACTACAGAGCTTGACCTGTAGATGCAGGGCCAGGGGAGCTGTACACTGGCGTTATGCAGGCTCCAGCCCTGCTCTCCATACACTGAAGCTCCTCAACTGCAGTCAGCATTCCTGGATTTCTGCACTGTGTCAGGGCTCAGCAGGACTTACAATTGTGAACCGCCGCGACACTACTATGTTCAGGAATAAAGTGAATAATGAGTAGCACCAACAAGACAAGGATCTGTGAATATGTTTCAATTGTGTACTGCAGAAACTCCCCTTTGCTATATATATGAAATCGGAGAACTTAGTCTCATTAGTAGCTACTAGGGATTAAGCTTGGCATCCACATCAAGGAGTCTCCATTGCCAAGTCCTATCACTATGCCTAATGAAAATGGTATGAGGTGGATGGATTTATATGTCCTAGGTGTGATTAAAAACGACGTACAGGTGTGAACTAGGATCTAGCAATGGTGTCCTATGTGTGGTTACCAAACTAAAGAAAATGTGGAATATGGGAAAAAATTATAAAGTGGGAGCTCAGTCCAAATAAGCAATATATAAGAAGAGTTAAGACTGGCATCGACCACAGGCGTAGGTGCTAGCAGAAAAAACATTATACTTACAATTGTGAACCGCCGCGACACTACAATGTTCAGGAATAAAGTGAATAATGAGTAGCACCAACAAGACAAGGATCTGTGAATATGTTTCAATTGTGTACTGCAGAAACTGCCCTTTGCTATATATATGAAATCGGAGAACTTAGTCTCATTAGTAGCTACTAGGGATTAAGCTTGGCATCCACATCAAGGAGTCTCCATTGCCAAGTCCTATCACTATGCCTAATGAAAATGGTATGAGGTGGATGGATTTATATGTCCTAGGTGTGATTAAAAACGACGTACAGGTGTGAACTAGGATCTAGCAATGGTGTCCTATGTGTGGTTACCAAACTAAAGAAAATGTGGAATATGGGAAAAAAATTATAAAGTGGGAGCTCAGTCCAAATAAGCAATATATAAGAAGAGTTAAGACTGGCATCGACCACAGGCGTAGGTGCTAGCAGAAAAAACATTATACTTACAATTGTGAACCGCCGCGACACTACTATGTTCAGGAATAAAGTGAATAATGAGTAGCACCAACAAGACAAGGATCTGTGAATATGTTTCAATTGTGTACTGCAGAAACTGCCCTTTGCTATATATATGAAATCGGAGAACTTAGTCTCATTAGTAGCTACTAGGGATTAAGCTTGGCATCCACATCAAGGAGTCTCCATTGCCAAGTCCTATCACTATGCCTAATGAAAATGGTATGAGGTGGATGGATTTATATGTCCTAGGTGTGATTAAAAACGACGTACAGGTGTGAACTAGGATCTAGCAATGGTGTCCTATGTGTGGTTACCAAACTAAAGAAAATGTGGAATATGGGAAAAAATTATAAAGTGGGAGCTCAGTCCAAATAAGCAATATATAAGAAGAGTTAAGACTGGCATCGACCACAGGCGTAGGTGCTAGCAGAAAAAACATTATACTTACAATTGTGAACCGCCGCGACACTACTATGTTCAGGAATAAAGTGAATAATGAGTAGCACCAACAAGACAAGGATCTGTGAATATGTTTCAATTGTGTACTGCAGAAACTGCCCTTTGCTATATATATGAAATCGGAGAACTTAGTCTCATTAGTAGCTACTAGGGATTAAGCTTGGCATCCACATCAAGGAGTCTCCATTGCCAAGTCCTATCACTATGCCTAATGAAAATGGTATGAGGTGGATGGATTTATATGTCCTAGGTGTGATTAAAAACGACGTACAGGTGTGAACTAGGATCTAGCAATGGTGTCCTATGTGTGGTTACCAAACTAAAGAAAATGTGGAATATGGGAAAAAATTATAAAGTGGGAGCTCAGTCCAAATAAGCAATATATAAGAAGAGACTCCGTGATGTGGATGCCAAGCTTAATCCCTAGTAGCTACTAATGAGACTAAGTTCTCCGATTTCATATATATAGCAAAGGGCAGTTTCTGCAGTACACAATTGAAACATATTCACAGATCCTTGTCTTGTTGGTGCTACTCATTATTCACTTTATTCCTGAACATAGTAGTGTCGCGGCGGTTCACAATTGTAAGTATAATGTTTTTTTCTGCTAGCACCTACGCCTGTGGTCGATGCCAGTCTTAACTCTTCTTATATATTGCTTATTTGGACTGAGCTCCCACTTTATAATTTTTTCCCATATTCCACATTTTCTTTAGTTTGGTAACCACACATAGGACACCATTGCTAGATCCTAGTTCACACCTGTACGTCGTTTTTAATCACACCTAGGACATATAAATCCATCCACCTCATACCATTTTCATTAGGCATAGTGATAGGACTTGGCAATGGAGACTCCTTGATGTGGATGCCAAGCTTAATCCCTAGTAGCTACTAATGAGACTAAGTTCTCCGATTTCATATATATAGCAAAGGGCAGTTTCTGCAGTACACAATTGAAACATATTCACAGATCCTTGTCTTGTTGGTGCTACTCATTATTCACTTTATTCCTGAACATAGTAGTGTCGCGGCGGTTCACAATTGTAAGTATAATGTTTTTTCTGCTAGCACCTACGCCTGTGGTCGATGCCAGTCTTAACTCTTCTTATATAGGGCTCAGCAGGAGACGTTACAGAGAGCAGAGGGAGGTAGGCACAACACTGTGATAAGGTACCGATCTCCCTGCTCTGCCCCTGTTTTGACATGGCAGTGAATCAGCACAAAACTCAGTGCTGATTCACTTACAGCAGCTGTGCCCCGCTCCTCTGTTCTCACTATCTCCAGCACACAGTCTCCCCAGCAGCTGCAAGAAGCTGGGGAGAGACCATGTGTGCCGGCTAAGCAGCTTCTCTTGCTCCCTGTGCTCTCACCTCCTCCTCGCTGTCTTCAGTGCAGAGAGGTGGGTGGGGAGCAAGTGAAGTGAATATTTAATTACTTAATGAGCCGGGACATGTGGTGCTCCTGCCACCTGATTCTTCAGCAGGGACCATTCCCTGTCACTTCTGTCCCCAATTCACTGCTGTCCCCCCCTCCCAAGCAACTGATGATAGCATGTTATATTCCTTTTATAAGACGCACCCCCACTTTCCTCCAAAACTTGGAGGAAAAAAAGTGCGTCTTATAAAAGGAAAAATACGGTAGCGGAGTTGAAACATTGTGTACTTAGGAGGGTGAATGCGCCTATTATAAACCTTTCCTCAAATCCTGTAGCTGTTTCATTTTCTGTTTTCATATTTTTGCATTTACTTAAAATTAGCAGATCTTTTGAATTTTTAACTTGCTATATTTCCTGAATTTACCTACAAAGAGTAGCAAATGTCAATGCTGGTAAGTCTCTAATTACTCAGGAAAATACACATTTAACACTAAGAGGCCTTCTAAGACTTTATTGAACCACTAATAAGCTGTTTAGCACAAGCACAGTCTTAGGCTAGGATCACACTTGCTAAATTCTAAGTTCCCTGCGTGGTTTGCAGAGAACTTATAATTTTTTTCTCCCTCCACAGCCTTCACGCAGGCTGCATAGCGGAGAACGCATCCCCTAGCAACCCGCTGTGTATCATGGATACCAGCCACACAGCGGGCTGCGGGGAGTGCGATTTTCACCACACACAGGGGAATGCATCATGCTGTGTTTCCCTGTTCGTGGTGAAAATCGCAATCCCCGCTGCCTGCTGTGTGGCTGGTATCCATGATACACAGCGGGTTGCTAGGGGCCGCATTCTCCGCTCTGCAGCCTGCGTGAAGGCTGTGGAGGGAGAAAAAAATTATAAGTTCTCTGCAAACCACGCAGGGAACTTAGAATTTGGCAAGTGTGACCCTAGTCTTAGGCTGGGTTCACATTTGCATTCGGAATGCAGCATAACTGAACGCAGCCAAATGCATGCGCACTGCATTCCTATGTTTAACATGGGAAAACAATACTTGCGTTGGCTGTGTATAGGTGTGTTTGTGTTTGGATGCACATAATCTGTGCACCTTCCGAACACAACATGTTGGATTTTTTTTGCTGCTTGTTTTGTACGCAAGCAGACGGATGCACACAAAGAATGAATGGCAGCCTATGTGTGCGCAGTGCCATCTGCAAGCAAGTGCAATGAAAACTGCAGATGGTGACTTCATTCAGAGCTCCTCCTGATGCATCCAGTTATGGCCTCTCTCTCTCTCCCAAGCCCGTATTATAATGATTTCCCATGGACACTATTAGGATATGTGCCCACTGGAAGTTTTAAAGTCGGTTTATCAGCGAAAAACGTCGACGTTTTATCATAGGTTTTATGTTAATTTATGTTAATCCTAACCAGCGGTTGGCTTAACATGGTAGTCAATGGATTTTAGAAAACGCTGTGTACATTACAACGTTTTTGTTTGTCTCCTTTCCACTTTCTTCACCGGTTTTCCACCGGTTTTCAAAGATAGAGCAGGTGAATTCTTTTGAGCGTTTTTCCAGCGGTTCCAGCTTACAAGTGCTCAAAAAAACGTCTGTAAAACGCTAAGAAAAACCGCCAGAAAACCGCCGATAAAACGCTGTACAAATGCTATAAAACAGCTCAAAAACCGCTCAAAAAACGATGGACACTGCTGAGGTAAAAAAACTCAGTTTCTGCAATTCTCCACCGGTTTTCTGACGGTCTGCAAAGATGCAGAACCGTCCAGTGGGCACATACCCTTATGTGAACACATGGAGAAAATCACCGCTGCGTTCACATAAAAGTGTCTGCATTCGGCACAGCGTGTGCGAATGCACACCATACTCTGTGCTGCTGAACGCAAATGTGAACCTAACCTAACCAAAGCGTAGGTGACTGCAACATGTTTGGTTAGGCAACAACAAATAACCATTTACCTTACAAAATATCTCAAAAACTCTCGTGAATGGTTCTATTGATATTTTAAAGTGAATCTGCACACTAGTTTTTTAAGTTGGCAAAAACACATTACTTTATTGTTTAAAATATGATTTTATAAAAATACAGTACAATTTAATGACATATTAAAGGGCTCACAGTCCCCTTATACACTTGTACAGGGTAGGCATTTAAATACCTAGGGGTACACTCCTATTAGGCTTGTATATACACCATATAAAACTTTTCATAAAGCACTGTGCCTTTAATATTTGCCCAGGAATCTTTCTCAAACTCCTAATAAAGATATTTTCTTAGTGTGCTAAGCAGACCAGCTGCCATTGCCACATTACCACAAATTAAGTTCAAAGTTTGCAATAAACAAATACCTGGTATACAGTGCTCCTATGGTGGACGCTTATCCCTTGCTGCCTCTATATCCCCTGTTACACCACCACCGCAAACGCACGTTTAAAAGTTGATGAACTTCTTCCTCAGGGCTTAATTTGTAGTAATGTGGCAATGGCAGCTGGTCTGCTTAGCACACTAAGAAAATATCTTTATTAGGAGTTTGAGAAAGATTCCTGGGCAAATATTAAAGGGACAGTGCTATATGAAAAGTTTTATATGGTGTATATACAAGCCTAATAGGAATGTACCCCTATGTATTTAAATGCCTACCCTGTACAAGTGTATAAGGGGACTGTGAGCCCTTTAATATGTCATTAACCACTTCCCAACCTATGACGTAGGATGACGTCATGGGCCGGTGAGGGGGCTTTGATGTGAGCTCCAGCGCAGAGCTCACATCAAAGCACCAACATCTCAGCTGATCTCATTAGCTAAGGCTGCTTTCACACAGCGTTTTTGTGCTGTCCGAGGGGATCAGACTTTTTGCTGCTCCCCTCGGACAGCATCGGATCCAAACTGATGACTGCAATCGGATGCCAAATAGGCATCCGACCCGATATTTTACAGCATCAGCTGGATCCTGTCCCTGCTCCTCCTGTCATCTCGTCCCCCTTCTCTCTCCCTCCTGTCACCTTTGTCCCCCTGTGTCTCCCCTCCTTGTCCCCCTCTGTCTCCCCTCTTTGCACCCCCTCTTTGTCCCCCTCTGTCTCCCCTGTGTCTCCCCTCTTTGTCCCCCTGTGTCTCCCCTGTGTCTCCCCTCTTTGTCCCCCTGTGTCTCCCCTCTTTGTCCCCCTGTGTCTCCCCTCTTTGTCCCCCTGTGTCTCCCCTCTTTGTCCCCCTGTGTCTCCCCTGTGTCTCCCCTGTGTCTCCCCTGTGTCTCCCCTGTGTCTCCCCTGTGTCTCCCCTGTGTCTCCCCTGTGTCTCCCCTCTGTCTCCCCCCTCTTTGCTCCCCTGCTTGCAGACCTTAAAAAATAAAAAAATCTTCAGTCTCACCTCTCCGCGACACCCGCGCAGCAGGCTGCGATTTTGGGCACAGCAAAAAAAACGGCCAGGATCGCATCCGACAAAAATCGGATGCCAATAATGCCAAATCCGATGTGATCCGTGCCCATAGGATAACATGGGGCCAAAATCGGATCCGTGGCTGTCCGTTTTACAACGGACAGCCACGGATCACAAAAAAACGCTGTGTGAAAGCACCCTGAGATGTCGGGGTAACAGCGCCGATCGGATTCAGGATCCGATCGGCGCTGTTAACCCCTTGGATCCCACTGTCAATCACTGACAGCGGGATCCAAGGGCTGCGGCGGGGAACGCGCCGTTACCCGCCTGCTCCGGAGATCCCGCGATAGTATCATGGGATCTCCGGCGCTCACATGACAGCCCAGGGTCTTGGCTAGACCCCGGATGCTGTAACAGCGCAGTTTCCTGCTGTGGTTGGCAGGCGCTGCCAACCACAGCAGGTCCGCGATTGTGGGAGATACAGATGAGCTGCAGCTCATCTGTATCTCCCTTAAGCGATCGGACTGTGCAGCAAGGAGCCTCTTAACCCCTTCCCGACCTATGACGTCGTGGGACGTTATAGAAGTCGATGCGTTCCCGACCTGTGACGTCCCACGACGTCATGGCAGGATCGCGTTCCCGCGGCACCGGTGATCGGGGCCGGTGACATGTCACTGGTGCCACGGGAACATGAGGACCTTTACTTTGTCCTGGGGGGTGGCTATTTCCCCCTCGTGGCTGAATTCGCTCTGATTGGCAGTGTAAACTGAACTACCAATCAGAGCGATTCTCCCCTCCAAATCTGATTGGATTTCTCCAATCAGGCTTGGAGGGGTGCATGCGCGGGTGCCCTCCCCCTTCTCAGCCCCTCCCACTCCAAGTTAACCCCCCCGTCCCTTCCCAGGCTGCAACCACCGGCACCGATCGATCATCTCTGTGCCCCCTCCCGCATGCTGGCGCCAGCGCTGTTACAGGCGCTGGCGCCGGTGCAGGCACCAGCACTGGCCAGCGCGCGCCGGTGGGTGCCTAGTGCCCCTCAACCCTCCTGCCCGGGATCCCACCTCCATTCACGACTGACTCCCCCCCCCTTTCCCGTGTCCCCTCTCACCCATCCTCCGTCGTCCTCCGTGGTGCCGCGGCTCCTCGGTGTGGTGCTCATCCTCTTCTCCCAGGCTCCTCCAGAGGATCTTGAGAGAGAGGTAGGTATGTATGTATGTGTGTGTGTATGTGTATGTGTACGTGTTCATGGGTGGATGCATGGGTGCGTGCATGGACGCATGAGTGGATGCATGTGCGCATGGGTGCGTGCATGGTCGCATGGGTGCGTGCATGGGAGCATGGGTGCGTGCATGGGTGCATGGGTGCAAAGATGGATGAGTGCGTGGATGGATAGGCGCATGGGTGTGTGCATGGATGGATGAGCGCATGGGTGTGTGGATGGATGGGCGCATGGGTGCGTGCATGGATGCGTGGATGGATGGGTGCATGTGTGGATGGATGGGCGCATGGGTGCAACAAGGGATCAAGCATCCTCTTGTTGTAGTCTCTGGGGTCAGAGTCTTGGTGCACGGTACGGCAGATCATTGCCATACAGTGCACCATGACTGACCCCAGTGACTACAACAAGAGGACACTTGATCCCTTGTTGTAGTCTCTGGGGTCACAGTCATGAAGTACTGTATGGCAATTATCTGCCGAACTGTGCTTCATGACTGTGACCCCAGAGACTACAACAAGAGATCAAGCGTCCTCTTGTTGTAGTCTCTGGGGTCGGAGTCTTGGTGCACGGTACGGCAGATCATTGCCATACAGTGCACCATGACTGACCCCAGTGACTACAACAAGAGGACACTTGATCCCTTGTTGTAGTCTCTGGGGTCACAGTCATGAAGTACTGTATGGCAATTATCTGCCGTACCGTGCTTCATGACTGTGACCCCAGAGACTACAACAAGGGATCAAGCATCCTCTTGTTGTAGTCTCTGGGTCAGAGTCTTGGTGCACGGTATGGCAGATCATTGCCATACAGTGCACCATGACTGACCCCAGTGACTACAACAAGAGGACACTTGATCCCTTGTTGTAGTCTCTGGGGTCACAGTCATGAAGTACTGTATGGCAATTATCTGCCGTACTGTGCTTCATGACTGTGACCCCAGAGACTACAACAAGAGATCAAGAGTCCTCTTGTTGTAGTCTCTGGGGTCGGAGTCTTGGTGCACGGTACGGCAGATCATTGCCATACAGTGCACCATGACTGACCCCAGTGACTACAACAAGAGGACACTTGATCCCTTGTTGCAGTCTCTGGGGTCACAGTCATGAAGCACAGTACGGCAGATAATTGCCATACCGTGCTTCATGACTGTGACCCCAGAGACTACAACAAGGGATCAAGTGTCCTCTTGTTGTAGTCACTGGGGTCAGTCATGGTGCACTGTATGGCAATGATCTGCCGTACCGTGCACCATGACTCTGACCCCAGAGACTACAACAAGAGGGCGCTTGATCCCTTGTTGTAGTCTCTGGGGTCACAGTCATGAAGCGCCGTACGGAAGATAATTGCCATACAGTACTTCATGACTGTGACCCCAGAGACTACAACAAGGGATCAAGTGTCCTCTTGTTGTAGTCACTGAGGTCAGTCATGGTGCACTGTATGGCAATGATCTGCCGTACCGTGCACCATGACTCTGACCCCAGAGACTACAACAAGAGGACGCTTGATCTCTTGTTGTAGTCTCTGGGGTCACAGTCATGAAGCACAGTACGGCAGATAATTGCCATACAGTACTTCATGACTGTGACCCCAGAGACTACAACAAGGGATCAAGTGTCCTCTTGTTGTAGTCACTGGGGTCAGTCATGGTGCACTGTATGGCAATGATCTGCCGTACCGTGCACCGTGACTCTGACCCCAGAAACTACAACAAGAGGACACTTGATCCCTTGCTGCAGTCTCTGGAAGTAGCAGAGGTGATCGAGCGTCGTGGGACCTTCGTTGTGGACTACGTCGGAGGCGATCAAGCGTCGTGGGACCTTCATTGTGGACTACGTCAGATCTTTATAATAAAGATGGAGTCCGAATTTTGTTTGTGTTTTTTTTTCAAATAAAAAGATTTTTCTCTGTGTGTATTTTCTGACAATTTACCAGAGATTCCTAATGGCGGGTCTAACATTGGCCCTATATTATGAATCTCGGGCTTAGTGCCAGCTGCCAATAAAAAGCTGGCATTAACCCCTTTATTACCCAGTTTGCCACCGGCACCAGGGCAACTGGAAGAGTCTGGGTACAGCGCCAGAAAATGGCGCTTCAATGAATGCGCCATTTTCTGGGGCCGCTGCGGGCTGCAATTCGCAGCATGGGGAGGTCCAGAACACTTGGGCCTCTCCATGCTGCGGATTCCAGCCCCCAGCTGCCAAGTTGTACCTGGCTGGACCAAAAATATAGTGAAGCCCACGCCATTTTTTTTTCTAGAATTAGTAGTAGAAAAAAAAAAAAGGCTTTGCTGTATTTTTGGTTGTCAGCCAGGTACAACGAGGCAGCTGGGGGTTGCTGGCAGTCCGTAGCTGCCAAGTTGTACCTGGCTGGACCAGAAATATGGCGAAGCCCCACATCATTTTTTTTTGTATTCTACCAATAAAATGACAAGGAGCTTTGCCTTATTTTTGGTTGCCAGCCAGGTACAACTTGGCAGTTGGGGGGCTGCAATCCTCATTGTGGAGAGACCCAAATGTTGTGGCCCCCCCATGCTGAAAATTGCAACCCACAGCCACCCCAGAAAATAGCACATTAGAGGAGCCATTCTCTGGTGCTGTACCCCAACTCTTCCAGTTGCCCTTGTGCTGGTGGCACACAGGAGCACTCCATACGCGACATGATGTCCGCTAACAATTCCATATGTTAGCGGACACCATGTCGCGTATGGAGAGCCCCTGTGTGCCTAAACATTGGAGCTTCCCTACAAGTGACCCCATTTTGGAAACTAGACCCCCCAGGGAACATATCTAGATGGGAAGTGAGCATATAGAAGCCTCAGGTGCTTCACAAATTAATGGGAAAAAAAACATTTTGTGGAGAAAAAGTTATTTTTCATTTTTACAGATCAATTTGTGAAGCACCTGAGGGTTCAAAGTGCTCACTATGCATCTAGATACGTTCCCTGGGGGGTCTAGTTTCCAAAATGGGGTCACTTGTGGGGCATTTGGAGAGCCCCTGTGTGCCTAAACATTAGAGCTCCCCTACATGTGACCCCATTTTGGAAACTAGACCCCCACTGGAAACTTATCTAGATGGGTGGTGAGTATTTTGAATGCCCCGGTGCTTCACAAATTAATCTGTAAAAATAAAAAAGAAAATTTTTGTGAAAAAAAAGTACTTTTTCATTTTTACGGATGAATTTGTGAAGCACCTGGAGGTTCAAAATGCTCACCACCCATCTAGATAAGTTTCCTGGGGGCTCTAGTTTCCAAAATGGGGTCACTTGTGGGGCAGCTCCAATGTTTAGGCACACAGGGGCTCTCCAAACGCGACATGGTGTCCGCTAACAATTTGAATGGAAAATCAGCTCAAATTGTTAGCGGACACCATGTCGCATTTGGAGAGCCCCTGTGTGCCTAAACATTAGAGCTCCCCCACAAGTGACCCCATTTTGGAAACTAGAGCCCTCAGGGAACGTATCTAGATGGGGTAGTGAGCATGTTGAACCCCCAGGTGCTTCACAAATTAATGAAAAAAAAAAAATTTGTGGAAAAAAAGTACTTTTTCATTTTTACGGATGAATTTGTGAAGCACCTGGGGGTTCAAAATGCTCACTATACATCTAGATAAGTTCCCTGGGGGGTCCAGTTTCCAAAATGGGGTCACTTGTGGGGGAGCTCCAATGTTTAGGCACACAGGGACTCTCTAAACGCGACATAGTGTCCGCTAACAATTTGAATGGAAATCAGCTCAAATTGTTAGCTGACACCATGTCGCATTTGGTGAGCTCCTGTGTGCCTAAACATTGGAGCTCCCCTACAAGTGACCCCATTTTGGAAACTAGACCCCACAGGGAACTTATCTGTATGGGTAGTTAGCATATTGAATCCCCAGGTGCTTCACAAATTAATGAAAAAAAACATTTTGTGGAAAAAAAGTACTTTTCATTTTTACGGATCAATTTGTGAAGCACCTGGGGGTTCAAAGTGCTCACTATACATCTAGATACGTTCCCTGGGGGGTCTAGTTTCCAAAATTGGGTCACTTGTGGGGGAGCTCCAATGTTTAGGCACACCGGGGCTCTCCAAACGCGACATGTTGTCCGCTAACAATTTGAATGGAAATCAGCTCAAATTGTTAGCGGACACCATGTTGCATTTGGAGAGCCCCTGTGTGCCTAAACATTGGAGCTTCCCCACAAGTGACCCCATTTTGGAAACTAGACCCCCCCAGAGAACTTATCTAGATGGTTGATGAGCATTTTGAACCCCCAGGTGCTTGACAAATTGATCTGTGAAAATTAAAAAGTACTTTTTTTTCACAGAAATTTTCTTTTAGCCTAAATTTTTTCGTTTTCACATGGGCAACAGGATAAAATGCATCCTAAAATTTGTTGGGCAATTTCTCCTGAGTACATCGATACCTCATATGCGGTCATAAACCACTGTTTGGGCGCACAGCAGGGCTCAGAAGGGAAGGAGCGCCATTTCACTTTTTGAATGTAAAATTAGCTCCAAAATTCAAATTGCGCTCCTTCCCTTCTGAGCCCTGCCGTGCGCCCAAACAGTGGTTTATGACCACATATGAGGTATCAATGTACTCGGGAGAAATTGCACAACACATTTTAAGATCCATTTTACCCTGTTGCCCATGTGAAAATGAAAGAATTGAGGCTAAAAGAACATTTTTGATAAAAAATTAAAATATCCATTTTTTGTTTCCACGTTGCTTTAGTTCCTGTGAAGCACCTGAAGGGTTAATAATCTTCTTGAATGTAGTTTTGAGTAGTTTGAGGGGTGCAGTTTTTGTAATGGTGTCACTTTTGGGTGTTTTCTGTCATGTAAACCCCTCAAAGGGACTTCAAATGTGATGTGGTCACTAAAAAAATGGTTTTGTACATTTTGGTTGAAAAATGAAAAATTGCTCATGAACTTTGAACCCTTAACTTCCTAACAAAACTTTTTTTTTTTCCAAAATTGTGCTGATGTGAAGTAGACATGTGGGAAATGTTATTTATTAACTATTTTGTGTCACATAACTCTCTGGTTTAGCAGAAAAAAATTCAAAATTTGAAAATTGCTAAATTTTTTACATTTTTGCCATATTTTTGATTTTTTCACAAATAAACGCAAAAATGATCGACCTAAATTTAATACTAACATGAATCCCAATATAATTAAAAGAAAAAACAGATATTGCGCCACACTGCAACTGGAGGAACTTAATACACGGTTTTACTATGTTTGTACTAACCTTTACTGGTTGTGCAACACCCCGCACAACCAGACTGATGGCTTAATGTGGATCACTGTAGTGAAAAGGGCCAATAATCCCTCCTCCTCAGATACTCCGGGCCTGGTGGTCGGCTCCTTAGTTCCTCTGGAGATGGAGGTGGGCTCCTTCACTCCTCCACCCGAAGAGGCAGACTCGCTGCACTGGCTTCCGTCCCAGCTCCACACTGTGTATCAGTTGATCATTCAAGGGTGGGTCTTTATGATGTACTGCCAGGTACTGTGGATCTTAGAGCAGCTCACACACCGCACTCCCAACAAGGGAGAAGGGGATTAGCAAATAGAAAAACAAGCGGTGTCAGAGGATTGGAGCGCTAAAGAAACCACGGGTTGGTGATTAGATTACCGATAATTTATTGCACGAACAGCAGGGGTCCAGTATGCCACAACGCGTTTCGACGCACAGATGCGTCTTTCTCAAGTGGATCCACTTGAGAAAGACGCATCTGTGCGTCGAAACGCGTTGTGGCATACTGGACCCCTGCTGTTCGTGCAATAAATTATCGGTAATCTAATCACCAACCCGTGGTTTCTTTAGCGCTCCAATCCTCTGACACCGCTTGTTTTTCTATTTATGAATCCCAATATGTCACGAAAAGACAATCTCAGAATCGCTAGGATCCGTTGAAGCGTTCCAGAGTTATTGCCTCATAAAGGGACACTGGTTAGAATTGTAAAAAATGGCCAGGTCAGGAAGGCCAAAATAGGCTGGGTCATGAAGGGGTTAAAGAGGCAGTGTAAAAATAAGAATCAATGAAAAAATTTAAAAAACCTGTAAAAAAAAAATATATAAAAGTTCAAATCACCCCCCCTTTACCCCCAATCACAATAAAAGTATATAAAAAAAATACACGTTTGGTATCGCCGCGTTCAGAATCGCCCGATCTATCACCATATTAAGTCCGTTAATGAGAGCCATAAACTCTGTAACAGAAAAAATGGTCCAAACGCCAACATTCCGTTTTTTTGGTCGCCGCGTTATTGCTATAAAATGCAATAACGGGCGATCAAAACTACAGATCCCAACAAAAATTGTATAATTAGAAACGTTAGGTCAAGATGCAAAAAATAAGCCATCACCCAGCCCCAGATACAGAAAAATGAGAACGCTACGGGTCGCAGAATATGGCGCAAAAAGTCCGTTTTTTTTTTTTTCAAACTTCTGAATTTTTTTTTACCACCTAGATACCAGTAAAGGTATACATGTTAAACAAGAGAAAAGGGGGGGGGGGGACAAGAGGCGCAATAGGGCCCATATCACTAGACACTGATGGGTGTAATGGTGAGTAATTAAATCTTCTCACCTGGTCCAGTTGTGAGACCCACAACTGGTTTGAAGGCTTATTGGTAATGTCCTGATGGCTGCTGCTGGACTCCCACCGGCCACACTCACGTGTAGGTTGTAACAATGCTTAGGGAAAAAAGGTGTGCTGTAGTCCGCGCTGCCAGGATCACTCACTCCAATAAATGCACGAGCAGAAAATGTTCATCACAACCTCCTTTATTCTCCTACGCGTTTCAGTGCCCTCCTGGCACCTTCATCAGGAGGTTTTGATGAACATTTTCTGCTCGTGCATTTATTGGAGTGAGTGATCCTGGCAGCGCGGACTACAGCACACCTTTTTTCCCTAAGCAAGGTATACATGTTGGGTGTCTACAAACTCGTACCGAAGCGAGGCATCACCCTGTTGTGTCGGTTTTACCATATAGTGAACATGGTGACTAAAATACCCAAAAAACAAACGTGTCATTGCACTTTTTTTGCAATTTCACTGCATTTAGAATTTTTTTTCAATTTCCCTGTACACTATATGGTAAAATAAATTATTGCATATGAAAGTACAACTCGTCCCGCAAAAGACAAGCCATCATATGTCTATATTGGCGGAAAAATAAAAAAAGTTATGGCTCTTGGAAGCAGGGGAGTGAAAAAACAAAAATGAAAAACAAAAAATTCCCGGGTCATGAAGGGGTTAAATTGTACTGTATTTTTATGAAATAATATTTTAAACAATAAAGTAATCAGTTTTTGCCAACTTAAAAAACTGGTGTGCAGATTCACTTTAAAATATCAATAGAACCCTTCACGGGAGTGTTTGAGATATTTTGTAAGGTAAAGAGTTTTATGGTGAAGCACGATAGTAAAAAGGGACTTTTTATGTGAACAAATAATAACCAGTAGCAACAAATGGTCTAAATAACATACTCCTTCAGACGTTTTAGACTGCCTAAATTGTAAAAATGGTCCAAAATTGTCCCTTTCTGTGGGCAGTGATCTAGCTTGCTGGTGCTAATTCAAATAAAGTGCAAGCAAAATAAAAAATAGCTTTTTCACATGCTGTGATCAAAAGATTATAGAGCTTTTTGAGTACAAAGAGCATTTTACTTTGATATGCCTAGAAGCAATAGCTTTTTCACAAACTGTTCACAAAGTATCCTTTCTTTACCGGGCCAAAACAGGTGTGCTGTTTTAAAAATGAAATAGTAATGGCTTCTCAATGAGGATTGAGAAAAGGGAATCTATTTTTTGAGTCACACAACAAGTTTAATAATCTCAATATAGTAAGCAAAAACTGAGGCTTTTCATCAAGCTGTCCAAAAATTTGTGAAGAAGCAATGGCTTGTTAACAAGCTATGAAAAAACCCCAAAAAACATTGGGTCCAATTTTAAAAGCTGTTTAAGGCTAGGGTCACACATAAGCCCTTGGTCCGTTTTTGGCATCAGTTTTTGCACTTTTTTTTCTAAGTCCAAAAACTGATGGAAAAACAGATTATATATAATAAACACCCTATCCGTTTTTTTCTGCACCTAAAACATTGCTAGGAGCATTTTTAACCCAAAAACGTTGCTAGCAACGTTTTTGGGTGCAGTAAAAAAACTGATTTTTTTTTAACATGGGGCCCTATGGAAAAACAGATCCGTTTTTTCTAGCATTTTTTTTGCAAAAAATGACTAAGTCCAAAAAACGTTCAGGGGCACAGGAAGCTCAAAAAACACCCCCAAAAAAAAACACTTCCAAAAACGGATTGCTATGTGTGACCCTAGCCTAACTTGGGTGTATCCTTAAGGGACAATACTTTAAAACACTAGTAATGTTCAGCTGTACAACACTCTGGACATACCAAGATGAGAGTTTGTGTCTTGCAGCAGTGGCACTATCAAAAGCCAACTGGTCTAATAATATGGCAGATCAGACAAGAGATGTCAAAGTAGAGCCAGTAATGGCAGTCCTGGCTGTAGCAGTGTAGTGTAGAGCTAAGAATAGAGTGGAAATCAAGGAGATATGTGGTTGTCATGACCTTGCAACGGCAGCAAAAGCCACACAGCATAAAACTATGATTAGGCAAGCAAGGAGATATCTGGCAGTGTATGGCCAGTAATAATAATCCCAGAAGCACCAGCAATAAATAGCACAGTGGGCAGCAAGAAGATATTTAGCTGACGTGATTGTGCACCGACAGGATATCAGCAGAAGCCGCATGATAGAAAAATAAGATGGAGCAGTCAAGGAGATGTTTGACAGGGTAGGGCCAACAATAGCATCTCCATCAGCAGCAGCATAGATGCTATGATGTCCAGGAAGTAGATTCCTGGTTGAGCATGGGACATCAGCTCTCTCTTGCATATCTGTATTGAAGACCAACAACAGACACGCAAAGCAAATGGTGTGAATGATAAAAAAAAATTGCATGAATCATAGATAAATAAAATTTGGCATGATCCATGCCTGATTTTAAATGTAATAAAATGTAAAATATTCCACTCTTGCAGTGCATAAGCTTTGTCTGGTTGAATCTGCTTAGCTAGATCTATCTCTGCTCACAAAAGTATATCATATTGTCGCAATGACAGATAGAACATCTGGTCCATCATGTCAAATACACTGAACATACTATTGAAGCAGCTACTTGTTCCAGGGCTAAACACAGATGAAGAAGGGTTTTATCTTCAGGAAACACAGAAACATTTTCAGATCAGTTGAACAATCAGCAGTAGTGATGGGCGAATCCTAAATTACTCGGAATCGCTTGACTCTAGCGAGTCCGAGCACAGGACTCGCTACTCGTTGCGAGTCTAGCGAGTCCAATGTTAATGAATGGGGAAGCGAGTAATAGCGAGTAGTGTGAGATTTACAAATCGCAGATGTGTCTCGGAAGCTTCAGCCTGAAGCAATCCTAGTTTTGTCATTTATTTGCATTGCTCGTTTACTTTGTAACTGTAATCGCTGGGAAACTCGCACAGATAAGAGTCCTGCTTTCTCCTTTGTGCTGGCTGCCAGCTCCAGGGTCCTAGAGCCTGCCTGCTGCCTGATGTAGCAGTGCTGAGATTGTTCTCAGTCTGCTCATTCCCTGTGTACAGACATGAATGTCTGTGCACAGAGATGATGTAGCAGAGCTGAGATTGTTCTCAGTCTGCTCATTCCCTGTGCATAGAGATCTATATCTATGCACAGGGGATGTAGCAGAGAGGACATCGCGTTTTGGACTGCGTCGGACGGAAGAGGATTTTTTTAATTAAAGATGGAGTCCCTAATGGCTTTTTTTTTTATTTCTAATAAAAAATGTTCTTTGTGTTGTGTTTTTTTTAAAACAATTTAATAGAAATTCATGGCGGTCATGTCTAATATTGGCGTGACCGCCATAAATTTCGGGCTTAGGGCCAGTTAATAATACAAAGCTGGCCCTAACCTCTTTATTACCCAGCGTGCCACCGCTACCAGGGCCGCTGGAAGAGCGGGGTTCAGCGCCAGAGGATGGCGCTTCAATGAACGCGCCATCTTCTGGGGCGGCTGCGGGCTGCAATTTGCAGCGGGGGGTGCCCAGAAAGCTTGGGCATCCCTGCGCTGCGGATTCCAGCCCCCAGCTGCTTAGCTGTACCTGGCTAGACATAGAAATTGCACCGAGCCCCACGCATTTTTTTTAAATTATTTCATGAAATTCTGAGATTCTGACTCTGACTCTGACTCTGAGACTCTGACTCTGAAATTCATGAAATAATTAAAAAAAAATGCGTGGGGCTCCGCGCAATTTCTATGTCTAGCCAGGTACAGCTAAGCAGCTGGGGGCTGGAATCCGCAGCGCAGGGAGGCCCAAGCTTTCTGGGCACCCCCCGCTGCAAATTGCAGCCCGCAGCCGCCCCAGAAGATGGCATGTTCATTGAAGCGCCATCCTCTGGCGCTGAACCCCGCTCTTCCAGCGGCCCTGGTGGCGGTAGCACGCTGGGTAATAAAGGGGTTAATACCAGCTTTGTTATACAAGCTGGTATTAAGCCCGAGATTCTTAATGTCAGGCCACGTTTGACCCAGCCACTAAGAATCTCCAATAAAGGGTTAAAAAAACACAGAGAAAATGTTTTATTTGAAATTAAAAAAAAGCCATTAGGGACTCCATCTTTAATTAAAAAAATCCTCTTCCGTCCGACGTAGTCCAAAACGCGATGTCCTCTCTGCTGCATCCCCTGTGCATAGATATAGATCTCTATGCACAGGGAATGAGCAGACTGAGAACAATCTCAGCACTGCTACATCATGTCTGTGAGCAGGCAGGCTCTAGGACCCTGGAGCTGCACAGAGAAGACAGCTGGACTCGGCTCGCAATGAAACAGCAGTTACTTTGCGAGTTTCCCTGCTATCACTGGCACAGTAGCCGAGTCTAATGCAAACAAAGGCAATCCTAGTTTTATCAGCGTTTCTGACAAAACTAGGATTGATATTGATTTGCATTGGACTCGTGCGAGTAATCACTGGGAAACTCGCAGAGTACCGAGTCCTGCGAGTCCCTTACTACTCGCCGAGTAACGAGTCCTAGCGAGTAGATTCGCCCATCCCTAATCAGCAGGTGTCTAAGTGACAGCTTGACAGATCAAGTAACACAGCTAACCCTGGGAATGATAAAGTTTGGACTCCCTTTGACTTGAAAAGCAGAGAAAAGCCCCCATTTTGCTTTTTATGCTAGGGTTTAAATACTCGTCTTTCCAGTAATCAAGTCTTTAAAGTTAGTAATTCTCCTCTCATCCTCAAAACATTCCAGTATAAAGCTTGCCTTGCTCGCCAGAGCTTCTGGTGACCCTGTAAAATTACTTCCTTAACCCCTTTCCTAGATGTATGTCATGGTCAGTATCATTGAAGAGACAAAAAGAAGAGAGAAGCGCTCCCTATGAGAAATACAATGGTGGTCTAGTGGGGAACAATTTAGTGCAGATGGGGGGTTAGCCTGTCACCTTTCGAGGTTGTGCACCCTTGCTCAACCTGTTATAGCATGGCCAAAACCAAGAGGATGTTTCTTGATATCCCACGCTATTGAGTGCAGTTCTTTTATTTTCTTCCTAAATTACATAAAAATGCCCCCCACGGTGCTCTATTATATTGGGTATTAATAACTTTTAATCTTTCACATTACGTAGATTTATTGCTTCAAATGTATGTTACGAATCTTGTTCGCACTTAAAGGACTCCTCATCACTCATTAAGCTAGTGAGACTTACCACCTAGGAAAAATAGTTTTTTTTTTCTCAGCTAGACATAACTGCCTTAAGCTAGGGTCACATTAGCGCTGTGATTCCGTTCAAAGGGGTCCATTAAAAAGATCTAGCAGCATTAACGCAGCGTAACCATAAGGGAAAGATGCGTTAACGCTGTCAATATAATCCTATGAGTGACGGACTCCCGGGAGCAATCAAACACCAGCATCTAAGTGCTGGAGTCTGACATCTCGCGCTATTTCAAAGCGCATCACATGACGTGTGCTGACACCGTTCTTCACCAAATGGAAACCTCAATGCCACTGGATATCTGAAATTGCACCATGCATTGAGGTTTCCATTGATGAAGAATGGCCCCACTATCTTTGTACCCCATATACCACACCATACCATCAATTTTTGTGTTCCAACAGTCTTGGAGGGATTTATCTACTGTGGGTTAGTGTCAGACCAATAGCGGTGGTTTTGTTTGTTAACTTCACCATTCACAAAAAAGTTTGCCTCATCACTCATCTGAAGGCAATTGTCTATGCTGTGAAGATATGAGTTGTGCAGCATCTGAAACAACAGATACTGGAAGCCTGTGCTTGTCTTTCTTCTGCGGTGTTGCTATCAATGTGTCAAGAGTGGGAGAAGAGTGTTGCATTGAAAATCCAACACAATGGGCATCAATTTGAACACATTTTATTAGTGTTCATAAACTTCTAAATAACTCATGAAAGAATAAAATTATGTTGAAATTATCGATAAGTTTGATGTGTCATATGACCCTCTTCCCATTGAAAAACATAAAGTTGGATCCAAAATGGCCGACTTCAAAATGGCAGCAATGGTCACCACCCATCTGGAAAGGTTTTCACCCTCCCACATACTAATGTGCCACAAATAGCCAGCAGCAGCAACCAATGAGCGCAGAATATGCAAAACAGCGCTACACTCACATAGCGGGCGGGAAAGCCGA
This sequence comes from Allobates femoralis, assembly GCA_033576535.1. Classification (NCBI taxonomy): domain Eukaryota; kingdom Metazoa; phylum Chordata; class Amphibia; order Anura; family Aromobatidae; genus Allobates; species Allobates femoralis. The sequence goes on along the minus strand of JARQOC010000005.1, from coordinate 278,621,578 downwards.
CTTCACTGTCGGCTCTCCCGCCCAGCTATTTGAAATGAACAGCTGATGCTTCAGCATCAGCTGTTCATTCAGAGTAGTCGCCTGATACCTCCCCGCTGCGTTCACCTCCACTCGCTTTCCCACTCCTGCTGTCACAGAGGGTGAGGAAGGATCCTGTTCCTCCTCCCCTCTGTGACATGTGTGACAGCCCCATTTGATTTTGCAGTGTATTAATATACACTGCGAAATCAAAATTAAACAAAGTCAGAGGTATGAAAAATAATAAATAATTCATACTTACCTTTCCGACGCCTTTTCGCGGTCTCCGGTGTAGAGGCAGGCGATGTACAATCCTGACAGGACCTGCCGTGATGTCAGAGGGGTGTTCTCGGCGCTGATTAGCCGCTCGCGGTCATGTGATACATTTGACATGACCACCCCTCTGACATCACGTTAGGTCCTAGCAGGTCAATTCCTACGGCGGCTTCCGGCTGCCAGACACCAGAACAGCCGTCGGAGGGTAACTATTCATTCTTTATTATTTTTCATTTATTTGACTTTGTTTAATTTTGATTTTGCAGTGTATATTAATACTCTGTGAAATCAAATGGGGGCAGTCACACATGTCACAGAGTGGAGGAGGAAGCAGGATTCTTCTTCCCTTCTGTGACATCAGATTCAGCAGCGCCGACCCCTATGGGAGAAAAGACAGGAGCTGCTGCGTAAAGAATTAACATGTCAATTCATTACGCAGCAGTGTTTTCTCTAATAAAAGCGCTCACCTCAGCTCAGCACTGCCTCCCCAGCTCAGCACCCAGTCACCCCGGCTCAGCACCCAGTCACCCCCGGTCAGCACCCAGTCACCCCCGCTAAGCACCCAGTCACGCCCGGTCAGCACTCAGTCACACCCGCTCAGCATTCACTCACCGCTTTCAGCACTCACTCACCCCCGCTCAGCACCCACTCACCTGCTCAGTATCCACTCACCTGGCTCAGCACCCAGTCACCCCCACTCAGCCCCACTCAGCACTCAGTCAACCCCACTCAGCCCCCAGTCACCCCCAGAGGAACAATGTTGGGGTGAGTGGAGCCTCCTCCATCCTGCTATTCACCCCCAACTACACCTGCTCACCCCTCTCATCCCACACAGAAGCCACACTGCCCCCACACTACCCACACTGCCCCCTCTCACCCCACACTGTGCACTGAACCCACACTGCCCCCACTGAACCCACACTGCCCCCATTGAATCCTGCTCAGCACCCAGTCACCTCCGCTCAGCACCAAGTCACCTCCGCTCAGCACCTAGTCATCCGTCTCAGCACCCAGAAACCCCCACTCACCTGCTCAGAACCCACTCACCCCCGCTCAGCACCCACTCACCCCCGCTCAGCACCCACTCACACCCGCTCAGCACCACTCAGCAGCCACTCACCCCCGCTAAGCACCCACTCACCCCTGCACAGCACCCACTCACCCCCGCTCAGCACCCACTCACTCCTGCTCAGCACCCACTCACCCACTCAGTATCCACTCACCCCGCCTCTGCACCCACTCACCTCCAGCTCAGCACCCAGTCACCCCGGCCAGCACGCAGTCACTCGTGGCCAGCACCCAGTCACCCCCGGTCAGCACCCAGTCACCTCCGCTCAGCACCCAGTCACCTGTCTCAGCACCCAGTCACCCCCACTCAGCACCCAGTCACCTCCACTCAGCAGCCACTCACCCAAGCTCAGCATCAGCTCACCTGCTCAGCACCCAGTCACCCTTGCTTAGCACCCAGTCACCCCTGCTCAGCACCCAGTCACCATCGCTCAGCATTCACTCACCCCTTTCAGCACTCACTCATCCCTGCTCAGCACCCAGTCACCCATCTCAGAACTCAGTCACCTGTCTCAGCACCCAGTCACCCTGTCTCAGCACTCACTCACCCGCTCAGTATCCACTCACCCCAGCTCAGCACCCAGTCACCCCGGCTCAGCACCCAGTCACCTCCACTCAGCAGCCACTCACCAAAGCTCAGCATCAGCTCACCTGCTCAGCACCCAGTCACCCTTGCTTAGCACCCAGTCACCCCTGCTCAGCACCCAGTCACCCCAGCTCAGCACTCAGTCACCTCCTGTCAGCACTCAGTCACCTGCAGTCAGCACTCACTTACCCCCGCTCAGCACCCAGTCACCTGTCTCAGCACCCAGTCACCCCCACTCAGCACCCAGTCACCTCCACTCAGCAGCCACTCACCAAAGCTCAGCATCAGCTCACCTGCTCAGCACCCAGTCACCCTTGCTTAGCACCCAGTCACCCCTGCTCAGCACCCAGTCACCATCGCTCAGCATTCACTCACCCCTTTCAGCACTCACTCATCCCTGCTCAGCACCCAGTCACCCATCTCAGAACTCAGTCACCTGTCTCAGCACTCAGTCACCCTGTCTCAGCCCCCACTCGCCCGCTCAGTATCCACTCATCCCGGCTCAACACCCAGTTACCCCGGCTCAGCACCCAGTCACCCCCGGTCAGCACCCAGTCACCCCTGGTCAGCACCCAGTCACCTCTGCTCAGCACCCAGTCACCCGTCTCAACACCCAGTCACCCCGACTCAGCCCCACTCAGCACCCAGTCACCCCCACTCAGCACCCAGTCACCCTCACTCAGCACCCACTCAGCGCCCAGTCACCCACGCTCAGCATCCACTCACCCAAGCTCAGCATCCACTCACCCAAGGTCAGCACCCACTCACCCCCACTCAGCACCCAGTCATCCCCGCTCAGCATTCACTCATCCCTTTCAGCACTCACTCACCCCCGCTCAGCACGCACTCACCCCTGCTCAACACTGCTGTACACCAACACCGCTGTACACCAACACCACTGAACACCAACACGGCAGTACACCGACACTGATGCACACCGACACCGCTGCAAACCGACACCACTGAGCTCCCACAGTGCTGCACACCGACATCAGTGTACACCAACACCGCTGAACACAGGCAATGCTTTACACTGACACTGCTGCACACCGACACTGCAGCACACTGACAGTGCTGCACATCGACACCACTGCCCACCGGCACCACTGCCCACCGACACCACTGCCCATCGACACCGCTGCCCACTGCCACTGCTGTACACCAACACTGCTGTACACTCACACTGCTGCACACTGACACCGCTGCCCACCGACACCGCTGTACACCGACACCACTGCCCACCAACACGGCTGCACTCCAACACTGCTGCGGTGGTGACCAATCAGCGATATGGGCGCGGGATTTATACCCAGCTTCGCATTGCATTATTCTTACAACTTCATAAATAAACTACTATAAATACATATTCTGGAATACCCGATGCATTAGAAACGGGCCACCATCATATATATGTATATATTATATATATACACATATATAGTTGAAACTAGAAGTTTACATACACTAGACACATGTTCATGTTTTTGTCACTATTTGTAGTGAAATCAGAATAAACCTTTCCCGTTTTAGGTGATTCTTATAATTATTTATATTTGCCAAATGCCAGAATAATGAGAGACAGAGACTATTTTAAGGTATTTTTATTATTTTCTGTTAAGTCAAAAGTTTAGAAACATTTCATTAGTATTTGGTGTCATTGCCCTTAAACTATATGACTTGGGTCAAATGTTTTGGATACCCTTTCACAAGCTTCTCACAATAGTTTGTAGGAAATTCAGCCCATTCCTCCTGGCTGTACTGGTGTAACTAAATCATGTTTTAGGTCACCTTGCTCACATCTGCCTTTTTAGATTTGCCAATAAATTTTCATAGGATTGAGAACAGGGCTTTGCGATGGCCACTCCAAGATATTAACTTTGTTGTCTTTAAGCCACTTTATAACGAGTTTGGCAGTATTACAATATTCCTCCAATCTTTTGATATTCCACCAAACCATGATATCATTTTTATGTAGGCTAATAAAGTTTTCCACACAAAGCCTGTAAGTCATCATTAACTGATTAAGTAAGGTGGAAAACAAAGGAAACCTGACTATTCTATAATGCCTACTTTGCCTCAAAGTCGAATGCCATGAAAATAAAAAATTTACATATGCATGTAAAGAGTGCTCACTGATCCAAAAGGGGATACCCCATATGTGGTAGAACACTACTGTTTGGATGCACAGCAAGACTCGGAAAGAAATCTATTTAATTTTGTAGCACCATTTTAGCTGGGGTGCAATTAGGAAAATTTCAGTGCCATTTTAGCTGGAGTGCATTTGAGGGAGCAATTTTTTAAATGGGGCAATGTGTAGGGGTTACTGCTGTTTTGGCATGTCAGTGGCATGTCACATTTGAAGAGCCCCTGACATGCTAAAATAGCAGTAACCTCCTACATGTTACCCCATTTAAAAAGTGCACTCATTAATGAATGAATCTAGAGGTGCAGTGAGCATATTTACACCACATGTACATGTGTCACAAAATTTTATAATGTTGGGGAGTGAAAAATAATAATTACATTTTTTACCAATAGATTGTAGTTTTAATGCTAGATTTCACATTTTTACAAGGACAATAGATAAGAAAAAGCCCCACAATGTTTTACACAATGTCTCCTGAAAGTGGCAATACCCAACATGTACTGTATTGCTTAGCCAAACTGCAGGGATTGGGAGGGAAGGCATATCATTTGATTTTGAAAAGTGGAGTATCCTAGGTTATCCTAGAATAGTTTGCTTTCTCCATTTCCAAAGCACCCAAGTGCCAAACAGCTGAAACCCCGCTCATGTAAACACACTTTGGAAATTGCACCCCTATGAAATTGCACCCCTATGAAAATGTATCTATGGGTGTAGTGATAATTTTGTCTCTGTAAGACATCCATGAAATCAACTGCAGTTAACAATGCAGAATTTTAAATTGCAAATATATCCCTACAGTGACCAGTACATTGTAGTGCCTGTAAATTGTGCCCAACTTGTGCTTCCATAGACCCTGTCATGGGGACTGCAGAGAAAAGGGAAACTGGGGCACCTGATCTGCCCCTCCAGCTAGTGAGCACTAAACTATCGTTAATTCAAGGGTACTCCTGATGGTGGAGAGGCAAGAGTCTCCGCCCTGGCAGTGCTCCTATGCAGCCCTGAGCTGATTTCCCCTCCCCCTGGATCTGGGAAGTTAAAGAACCCACAGATAAAGACAGACAAGGGTGGACAAAAACACAAGCCCACAGCACACACAGATAGGAAGAATATAACAAGTAATACCGAAAAAAACAAGTAAAAGTAAAATTACAACAAGGACGTTTTCAACAAACACCAAACAAGTTGCAATTGATACCAGATTACTGGAACAACAAGGAAAGGACCGGCATTGCTTGAGCAATGCAGAAGTTATAGGCAGTATAAGAAAACAGACTCCATAATCTTAAAAAGGCAAGGAGCAACTGTGGTTGGTCTCCCAACATGAGATCATATAAATATTAACTTCTGCTAGCCCAATCACTACTGAGAACACAGCTGGTCAATATTCTAGTCTGCCTGTGGAACTCAGAAGCATGAGAAAAACCTCAGTGAGGAGTGTCCGAATCAGAAGTGTGAATAGAGCCAGATGCCGCCATGACACGCTGTGAGCTTTGAGCAAAACACTGTGTGACACACCCTGTACATTAAGCAGGCTTCCTCACTACAACATTGCCCAACGTGTGGACATTAGTGCCCCATGCCCATGCAGAAAAGTGGTCGGTTTGTAGTACCAGAAATTCTGCAGCAAAACTGCATCCATTTTTATAAAAAATACAACAAAATCGCATTGCATTTTTGAAGCATTTTATGCGCTGCATTTTAGCAAGCATTGAAGTGCAATTTTGCAAGAATTGTACACTACAACGAACTGTGAATGAAGATGCTGGAATACTATTGAATTTTTTTACTGGAAAATGCGGCAAAGAACATTTAAAAAGCAGAAAACACAGACTGTATGACTACCAATTAATTTCTGATGCTTTTTTTTATTTTATTACAGTGGGGTCAATGCAGAAAATGCTGGAGAAAAATTAATCATTAATTGACATGCCCAAACTTTTTCTGAAGGAGTTTTCTGCACAAAAACAAGCCAGTCAAAAATGCAGATGCGGGCACAGCATTTCTAAAATCTCATAGGCCCAGTGCACATCTAAGGCTGGGCTGCGTTTGGCTGCATTTGCGTTTGTATGTGTTTTTTACCGCTAAAAACACATTCAAACGCAACCAAAAATGCACACATAGGGTTCAATGCAAAACGTATTGCAAACGCAAAGCAAAATGCACATCATTTTGCAAAAAACGCAAAAGGCATGCATTTTTACAAGCGCAGCCCAAAACATTGTAGTCCTCGTTTTGGGCTGTGTTTGCAAAAATGCATGCGTTTCGCGTTTTTGCAAAGTGACATGTGTTTTGCATTGCGTTTGCAATGTGTTTTACATTGAATTCTATGGGTGCATTTTTAAGTGCGCTTGGATACGTTTTTAGCAGTAAAAATGCATACAAACGCAGCCAAACGCAGGTAAAACGCAGATGTGAAAAGGCCCATATTTTGATAACGTAAAATATTTTTGTACCGTGTTAGCTAGTACATAGGAAACTAAATATTAGAATCTGAGAGTCCTCAGTCATTGATACCTTTTAATGGCTAACTGAAAAGATGGTAAGAACAAGCAAAGCAAGGTTTTGAAACTCTATGGCCTCTTCATCAGGCTCATAATGACACAATGTTTGAACACACACATATATACACATGTACAGGGTTGGATGATGCAGTAAATAAACTAAGTTTGGTGAAGTGTAACCAGTGCCGGGACAAGGCATTTTGGTGCCCTAGGCAGGTAAGGCAAACGACGCCCCCCCTTTCCCCCCCGAAATATGTCTGGGAATAAAAATGTCAGCATACTTTGAAAGTAAATTTTATTTAACAGGGACCTATAAAAGGTTCGTCCAACCACACTACAGAGACATACTGATAGGTTGTTTACATTGTGAGCCCCAATGGGGACAGTGTTCATGATGTATGTAAAGTGCTGTGGAGTTCATAGTGTAATATAAATGCAAAAAGTATTATTCTTAATATTATGTCACAATACCAGGATCTGAGGATCTTCTATTTCGAGGTCAGGGACTCTCTGATGCCATGTTGCTGCTTGTCTCGCTGTTGTCCTCTTTTGAAACTGCAGTGCGGTGGACAAGAGAGCATTAACTGGTTAATAACAAGAAGTATGGAGTGTGTACTGAGCCATAAACCCTCCCCTTACCATGAAGTATGGAGTGTGTACTGACTGAGCCATAAACCTCCTCATACCATGTCCAGCAGACATTGTAGGATTAATACCCATATATACTCGTGTATAACCCGACCTGTGTATAAGCCGACCCCCCTACTTTTGCCCCCAAAACCTGGGAAAACCTATTGACTCGTGTATAAGCCGAGGGTGGACCCCAGCACAGGTATACAGCCCCCAGCAAAGTGGTATACAGCAGCCTCTCCAGTGGTATATACAGACCCCAGTGGTAATACAGCAGCCCCAGGGGTAATACAGCAGCCCCAGGGGTAATACAGCAGCCCCAGGGGTAATACAGCAGCCCCAGGGGTTATACAGCAGCCCCAGGGGTAATACAGCAGCCCCAGGGGTTATACAGCAGCCCCAGTGGTATATACAGGCCCCAGCAGTATATACAGCAGCCCCAGTGGTATATACAGGCCCCAGCAGTATATACAGCAGGCCCAGTGGTGGTGTATACAGGGCCCAGTGGTGGTGTATACAGGGCCTAGTGGTGTATACAAGGCCCAGTGGTGTATACAGGGCCCAGTATGCGGGGGCCGGGGGGGAAGCGCGCCTTTGCACACTCACGCGGCCGCCGTCACCGTGCGTCTGCTGTAAGGCTGCTTTCACACTGCGTTTTTCTGTGATCCGTGGCTGTCCGTTGTAAAACGGACAGCCACGGATCAGATTTTGGCCCCATGTTATCCTATGGGCACGGATCACATCGGATTTGGCCTTATTGGCATCCGATTTTTGTCGGATCCGATTCTGGCCGATTTTTTGCTGTGCCCAAAATCGCAGCCTGTTTCGATTTTTGGCACAGCGGGTCAAATCGGACCGAATTGGATCCGACCTGATCCGTGCCAAATAAGGCTGCTTTCACACAGCGTTTTTGTGCTGTCCGAGGGGATCAGACTTTTTGCAGCACCCCTCGGACAGCAACTGATCCAAACTGATGACTGCAATCGGATGCCAAATAGGCATCCGATCCCGATGTTTTGCAGCATCAGTTTGGATCCTCTCCCTGCTCCTCCTGTCACCTTGTCCCCCTCCTGTCACCCTCCTGTCACCCTTCTCCACTCTGTCTGCCCTCTGTCTTCCCTCTTTGTCCCCTCTGTCCCCCCACTTTTCAGCCCCTCTTTGCAGCCCCTCTTTGCAGACCCTCTTTGCCCCCCTCTTTTCAGCCCCTCTTTGGCCCCCCTCTTTGCAGCCCCTCTTTGGACCCCCTTTGCCCCCTCTTTGCTCCCCTCTCTGCAGACCCTCTTTGCCCCCCCTCTTTGCCCCTCTCTTTGCAGCCCCCTCTTTGCTCCCCTCTTTGCATCCCCTCTTTGGACCCCCTCTTTGCTCCCCTCTTTGCCCCCCTCTTTGCAGACCCTCTTTGGACCCCCTCTTTGCCCCCCTCTTTGCAGACCCTCTTTGCCCCCCTCTTTGCAGCCCATCTTTGCCCCCCTCTTTGCAGCCCCTCTTTAGACCCCCTTTGCCCCCTCTTTGCTCCCCTCTCTGCAGACCCTCTTTGCCCCCCTCTTTGCAGACCCTCTTTGCCCCTCTCTTTGCAGCCCCCTCTTTGCCCCCCCTCTTTGCTCCCCTCTTTGCCCCCCTCTTTGCAGACCTTCTTTGCCCCCCTCTTTGCAGACCCTCTTTGCCCCTCTCTTTGCAGCCCCCTCTTTGCCCCCCCTCTTTGGACCCCCTCTTTGCTCCCCTCTTTGCCCCCCTCTTTGCAGACCCTCTTTGCTCCCCTCTTTGCAGACCCTCTTTGCTCCCCTCTTTGCAGACCCTCTTTGCTCCCCTCTTTGCAGACCCTTTTTGCCCCCCTCTTTGTCCTCCTTCTGCAGAGCTTAAAAAATAAAAAAAATCTTCATTCTCACCTCTCCACGAGGCCCGCGCTGCTTCCAGCTTCTCTTCTTCTGATGCACAGGACCTAGCGTGATGTCACAGTCACATGACCGGTTACCGCGGTAACCGGTCATGTGACTGCACTGTGACGTCAGGCCAGGTCCTGGAAGCACAGAGCTGAGCGCAGGAGGCATCGCTGGATCGTGGAGAGGTGAGGATAATGATTTTTTTATTTTTAACCCTTTTATTTCACAGGATATCACTTCTGCAATGTATGAATATACATTGCAGAAGTGATATTATGGCACAGAGTGATTTTAGTGTACTGAGCATGCTCAGTACACTAAGATCGGGTCCGAGGAACTCAGCTGTTTCCTCGGATCCGCGCTCCATAGGCTCCATGTTGGAGGAGAGGAGGGGCGGGCACCGGGCAGAGCTGCAGGACAGGAAGTCCCCTCCTCCCTCCTCTCTGGCCGGCGCGCCCGCCGGCGGTCAGCACGGGGCCCTCTAGGGGGCGGGCAATGCGCCCTCCACAAGATGGCGCCCTAGGCGATCGCCTAGGGTCGCCTACCTATCGTCCCGGCCCTGAGTGTAACACAGGACTTGGCAGGGTTGAGAGGGGGGAGAGAGCATCTGGTTAAGTGAAAATCAGTGTCCTGAGATAAGAAGCAGATAGTTTTATGTCCATTGATAAGTTGTTTCTTCAAGATTTGGAGATTACTCAATTAATGTAAAAATACATAAATCCTCGCGACACAGTCATTCCCACTCTGAATATGTCAAACTCTATTGGGTACAGCCAGGCCATCAGATACAATCGGATATGTTCCTACACTACAGATAGAGACCAATCAGCTTGAGGGCCTCAGAAAGACCTTTTTAAATTAGGGCTACGATTCAAGAGCATAGAACAAATTTTCACTACACCAGATGCTCTCTCCCCCTCCCAACTCTGCAAAGTCCTGTCTTGCACTTCACCAAACTTAGTTTATTTACTGCATCATTCAACCTTGTACATGTGTATATATGGGTATGTTCAAAAGTTGTGTCATTATTAAGCCTGATGAAGAGGTCATAGTGTCTCGAAAGCTTACTTGTTCTTACCATCTTTTCAGTTTGCCATTAAAAGGTTTCAACCACTGAACTCTCTCAGATTCTAATATATATTTTTAAAATCTCATAGACTTTGCTGACCTCTCAAAAAATTGATCCGATTTTGGTGCATATTTCACCGAAAACACAGCACAAAAATGGTCAAAAATACAGCATGGGCACAGGGCTTTAGTATGGTTTAGACATTGTGGCCCTCATGTGTAAAGGGGTAATTAGATTTGAGAGCGGAGGTTTTGCTGTTTTTTTTAAGGAGGGTGAAGAGCCATAGCACTTTCCTTGAGACTTTGTACTACCAGTAACATA
>JARQOC010000005.1:278589734-278600446 GCA_033576535.1 Allobates femoralis | reverse complement strand
ACATCTCATACAGACTATGTCTCCGGGTGAACAACAAGTGTGTCCAGGTGATTCATAAGGAGACATGTTTTTAGCATCAGCATGGCTGACAATGTCCAATGGAAGTCTTAAGATACGGTCACACGCCGCAATCTCGCCTGGAAATCTGAAAGGTGATGTGTCGCCCCGGCAAAATCGCCGTAAAATTGCCTCATGGTTGCGGCGTGTAATTGGGCGATTTCGCGGCGATAAATCGCCCATCAGCTGTCGCCAGATTCCTGAACAGTGCTTAGTAATCATGCGCAATCGGTAAGGCGATATTTTCATGTTTTACGTGTGACAGGGCAATAGTGATGGAAAGAGCATTCTCTGATTTCCCGTAGGCGTGCCTCAGCATGCTGTAGTCCGCGCCCCGTCTGATTGGTGTTGGCTACTGTGTTCCCATTGGCTGTCAGTTGACACCGCACCATATTTGAAGAGCTGTCCATTCAGCATCACACACATTTTCTGCTACACAACCGTCCGCAAACTCATTGCAATTACGCTCACCATTGAATAGCGCAAGCTATGTTGTCCGCGTGTATTAGGTTGCTCTGTGTGGAGTATAGTGCCACACATGACAGCCCAGATGTTGGGCTACACATCGCAGTGTACACATTCTTAGTGTAATCCACTGTCCTGCACAAGACCGCTCATATGTGACACTTTGGTGCCTCGAAAGTGTGTTGCAGGAGCCACAATTGAGAACACGAGGGTGTATTTGTGACAAATTCCCAGAGACAATAGCGTCATGTATTAGCCAGCCTTCCAAAGAAGGGTTTGCAGCTCCGGAAAATAATGTGATATAGTAAGCGCTAAGGTACACACAAGGACTCGGCTCATAGATGTATTACCTCTCAGCTTTAATCATCAAATGGATCCCTTTAGCCACAACGCGTTTCAACGCCAATTGCGTCTTTTTCAAGTGATTGTTTTGAATCACTTGAAAAAGACGCAATTGGCGTTGAAACGCGTTGTGGCTAAAGGGATCCATTTGATGATTAAAGCTGAAAGGTAATACATCTATGAGCCGAGTCCTTGTGTGTACCTTAGCGCTTACTATATCACATTATTTTCCGGAGCTGCAAACGTTTTCTTCCCCGTCGGGAAGCGTGATAGACAGCAGCTTTGGTTCACAGGACCTGGCAGAAGTCATTCCACCACTCCCCTGGAGCAGTCACGTGCATTGAGAGACACGGAGGGTACGTGCAGCTTTCACCCTGCCGCTTACAGCTCAATAAGGAGAGCCCAGCAGAGAATGTCATTAATCCAGTTGTGCGGAGAGGCACAACATTAGAAGGTGAGCGGAGGGGATTAAAGACCTACCCCATTAATCATTTGAAAGCAGTCCGGCGCAAACCTTTGTGTTTTTTCCAGAGAAGGGTGATCTATCATAACGCTGTTGTGTTGTCTAATGAGCGTGTATGGAGCGCGGTGTAAACCACTGTGGCACGCCAGCTACTCGCCGTGCAGAACATATACGCCCACATTGCCTTTGAGATTTTGGCGTGTGAAGCAGCGATGGAATGAGGCAAGATTGGTTCCGCTGTAGGTGAGGTGATTTCCGGAGCGACATATCGCCTTAGCTTCAGGGCGAAATTGCGGCGTGTGACGCCGCCACCGGCAATCTGAGGCGGGCAAGAAAAACGCCACAAATCACCAGCCGAGATTGCGGCGTGACGGTACCTTAAGGGTCTAGGAAAAACACCTATGGCACACATAACCCACATGCGATCACCAGTGCAATGTGCATGACTCAGAGACCCTCAACAGCGGTAATGAAACGGACATCAACATTCTTCAAAGGCAGTGGATGTCGCACAGCATGACCCCGAGTGATATGGTGACCCTGAACAGCAGTATCGTTACTGATGTCACTGATTTTCAGGTGCTCTGGGTCTCACGTAGTGCATTGTGATCCTGAACTGCCTGTAAGCAAAGTCTATAGCATGTTAGAACAATGTTTCATAGCCTTTGTCGTCAGAATCCCTGGACTACGATGAACCAAGTGGGAAAGTTTTTTTTCCTTTTGAATAACATGGTGAATGAGAGTAAGGCTGGTTTCACACCAGCACCTTTTGTAAATTCAATCATAGATGATGACTGTCTGTGACAGCGTCTGTGATTGGCTGTTGCTCTCAGACTGCCCCTCATAATCTGTGCCAGTGCCTGTGGTTGGTTGCCATATACATTGGTGTATGGCAACCAACCTGCTGTCATAGTGTGTAACATAAATAAATAATGGGGAAAAAATGCATAGGGGTAACCCATATTTTTCATTCTCAGCAAAGGTAAAGCAGACAGCTATTGGCTGCCACTTCCAACTGACTAGTTTACATAGTTTCATAATAACATAGTTTTTAAGGTTGATGGTAGACTTTAAGTCCATTTAGTTCAACCCATAGCCTAACATGTTGATCCAGAGGAAGGCAAAAAAACATGTGGCAAACACTAAGCTCCACATTGGGGAAAAATGTTCCTTCCTTACTCCACATATGGCAATCAGACAAGTTCCCTGGATCAACACCCTATCAAATAATCTAGTATACATAGCCAGTAATATTATATTTTTCAAGAAAGGCATCCAGGCCCTTCTTAAATGTTAGTAGTGAATCACTCATCACAACATCAGACAGCAGAGAGTTCCATAGTCTCACTGCTCTTACAGTAAAGAATCCTCATCTGTAATTATGATTAAACCTTCTTCCTTCCAGACGTAGAGGATGCCCTCTTGTTCCAGTCTCAGGTCTAGATGCAAAAAGATCACTAGAAAGGTCTCTGTACTATCTCCTCATATATTTGTACATTGCTCTAAGATCCCCCCTAAGCCTTCGTTTTTCCAAACTAAATAACCCTAAATTTAACAACAATGTCTTGGTATTGTAGACCCCCAATCCTCTAATAACCTTGGTCGCTCTTCTCTACACCCGTTCTAGTTCACTAATATCATTTTTATACACTGGTGACTAGAATTGTACACAGTATTCTAAGTGTGGTCACACTAATGACTTGTATAGATGTAATACTATGTTCTCCTCATGTGCATCTATGCCTCTTTTAATGCATCCAATTATTTTATTTGCCTTTGCAGCAGCTGCCTTACACTGGCCACTAAATGTCAGTTTGTTGTCCACCCATAGAGCCAAGTCTTTTTCTGTGGCAGCTTTGCCCAGTGATTTACAATTAAGCACATAATTATACATTTATTTTTTCTGCCCAAGTGCATGACCTTACATTTATCTCAATTAAAGCTCATTTGCCATTTATCAGCCCAAGCTTCTAGTTTACATAAATCTTCCTGTAATATAAAATTGTCTTCCTATGTATTGATTAGCCTGGAGAGTTTAGTGTCATCTGCAAATATTGAAATTCTAATCTGTTATTAATAAATATGTTAAAAAGAAGCAGGCCCAATACTGACCCCTATGGTACCCCACTGTAAACTGTGACCCAGTAAGGGGGTGTTCAATTAATAACCACCCTTTGTTTCCTATCACTGAGCCAGTTCTTAACTCAGTTACACATATTTTCCTCTATCCCCATTGTTCTCATTTTATGTATCAACCTTTTGTGTGGCATCATATCAAAATATTTTAAAAAGTACATATACACCACGTCCACTGCATTTCCTTTGTCCAGTCTGGAACTTACCTCTTCATAAAAGCTACTTAAATTAGTTTGACAGGAACAGTCCCTTGTAAACTCATGTTGATACTGGGTCATGAGGTTGTTATTCTTCAGATACCGCAGTATAGCATCTCTAAGGAAACCCACAAGGATTTTACCTTGGCTTGCAACCAAAAATACAAGGGAGACCACTATTATTATTTTTTTCATTATTTAAAAAAATAGTGAAAAAAAATATTTGGGCTTTGCCCTATTTTTGATTGCCAGCCAAGGTAAAGCCAAGTAGCTGGGGGCTGGTATCCTCAGGGTAGTTAGTTAGGCAGCGGGGAGATGGTTGTCAATCAAGATAATGTTGCCTGTGATGCAGATCGACAGGGCAGAGGATAAGCTCCAGCTCTGTTGATGAGACATCACAGGAAACAGCAAAATTCTGGCAGGAGCAGTCACATGACTGCTCTGAGCCAGGTGAACCAGAAAAGAAGGGCTTATGACAGATTCAAGTAGGTAGCTAGCATTCGTATCAGTGAAGCCCAATAGTGGGGAAAAAAATAAAGCCAGATAACCCCTTTAGGTATTGCTCCCAGAAAGTTATTGCAATTTCACGTTTTTTGATACACATCGAAATGATGTCCAATTTACCTTTTTTTCTGTGCTTTTTTATCTAATACACACAATGTAAAAAAATGTGTATAACAAAACAATGCATAATTGCAATAATTTTCAGAAGAAATATGTTCTTTTCTGGAACAATTTCAATGGTGCATACGCTTTTGGCCATGACTATAGTCATACAGAATTTGCATAACTAAAAGTACACAGGTCCACTGTCAACTCTGGTTTTTGGACCTATTTTAGTAAACTACATAAAAGAAATAGTCTCTCACAATAGACTCTTTCAAAAAGAGAGGTCTATTGGACATATGGGAGTCTCTTACACAAATGAGCGTATTAGATGTCAAAAGAAATTGAACCCATTTAGTGACCAGTAATACATCTTTTTAATGACCTGAAAGAAAGAGAATAGCATACCCCGATGAATGAAAATGCAGCAGCTGTCAGCTGTACACCATAGCTGAAAATCTGCTGCATCAGCCCTGATTGATTTTGGCACCATAGCCTTTTACCCCTTGGATGCTGCTGTCTATAGTGACTTCTGCATCTAAATGATCAGAACATGTCTTGGATCTTATCTATAACTGCACTGGCATCCTGAGGTCGTGATTATTTTGTCCTGTGGTTGGCATGGCAATCGATGGCCAATAAATGGCCTTAGAATCTGTTGGATGTAGTGGCCTGTTCAGAAGTTAGTACTAAGGATTCACTGAAATATGTCGGTTTTTAAGGAGGGTGCAGTTTTTTCTGGGTGTTTTCATGTCTTATTAGATATTTTTCCTTAGTACATCCATCTCCACTTTATTTATAGTTGGTGAACCATGTCCTTTGTTTTCAAGCAAGGGCCAAGGCTTCTTTCTGTACTGACATCAGAAACTCTATCTACAGACTGTGGGTGAGCTGACTTTAATCCTCTCTTTAGCTTTATCACAATGTAGGTGGTAAAAACTATATTCTTTTCTGTCATTTCACTTTGCATTAATTCCTGAAAAGCAGCTGAAAGTTTAATAAACTACCTGACAGCAGTTCTGAATATGTTCAGGGGCACTGTTTTTAAAATGCTATCTTTTTTTTTTTTTTCCTCCAATAGGCCATGTCCACACACCTGCGCTGTCAGTATTTAGCGGAGAAGCGCAGGTGCGTGTGTGGGGGGGTTTATCTGCGGACGCAGCCCGTGGTTACCCAATGTGTATCGTGGTAACTACTTCACACAGCAGGCTACCTAGTGTCCGCTTTCCATGAGCGCACAGGGAAACGCTGCTAGCAGCGTTTCCCTGTGGCTCGGCTTAAGTGGACACTAGGCAGCCTGCTGTGTGAAGTGGTTACCACGATACACATTGGGTAACCACGGGCTGCGTCCGCAGAAAGCCCCCCCACACACGCACCTGCGCTTCTCTGAAAAAACCTAAGTATTTAGCCAAACACCGCTAAATACTGACAGCGCAGGTGTGTGGACATGGCCTACATATTACCTCCAAAACTGTACAGCTCTGTAACATGCACACTGCATGCACATATAGACACATACAGTTCTGCTAAATGCACATATAGACACACAGAGCTCTGCTACATGAACATACAGACACATACAGCTCTTCTAGATGCACACCACACACAGCTCTGCTACATGAACATATAGACTGTATGGATCCCTAAAACTGTATGGGTCCCTAAAAATAAGTTTTGTAAATTTCTTTGAAAAAATTATAACTTGCTGTTACATGTTTAAAGCTTTTAATATCCTAACAAGATAATAGGACATTTTACAGAGTACACTTCTGTAAAGCAGACATGAGGGAAACTTTATTTAGTAACTATGTTGTGTGGTGTGACCATCTGAAATAAAAGTGATAATCATTCAAAGAGCGAAAATTGCTAATTTTCTTTTTTATTTTCAAAATCTCGAAATCAACCAAAATTTACCGTACCTTTATCATAATATACAACGTGACTTGAAAAAAGAATTTCAAAATTACTAAAATATGTTTAAATATTTCAGAGTTATTGCAACATAAAGTGACACTGGTGAGATTTATAAATGTTGGCCTTACAACTAACAAGTTAATAATCCTTAACTTTTTTAAACCAGATATTAATTTTCTATTCAGTGATCTATCCTTTAATCCTCTGTTTTGTAAACCATGTTTGCTAAAGTTTAATTATTTCAACCTGGAATCATAATATTTCAAATTACAGTATGTATATTTATTTCTTTAAAATGTTCTCTTATTACCCCATGCTATTGTGTAACACCTGGCCATTGCCACAAAAGAAATCACAGAGCTGCTCTGTCCCAGCAGCATTCAAGAATGTGAGATTGTCAGCTGATTGATGAGACTACTGTGTATTGCTTCTCCACCGATCAGATGTTAATATCCTAATCCAAGAATTGGCCCTCAAGAATAAGTACTGGCCAAAGGCAGCCCATTTTTCTCCCTTTCCAAAAACTGATTCCAATTTTGGAAAATCCTATGTTTGCATCTCAAAACGCTATACATTAACGCATGCATTAATGCATGCTACCTATATGTACCATGCGTTAACAGATGCGTTTCCATAGGGTCCCATGTTGAAAAAAAGGTATGCGTTTTTTTTTACTGCTCCCAAAAACACTGCTAGCGTTTTTGGTGCCCGTTACAAAAAAGCATAGCGTTTTTTAGTGCACTTTTCACAATGCGTTTTTTTGCATTGCAGCCTATGGATCCGTTAAGGGATCCATCCATTTTTCACAACATTCTAAGTTGAAAAACGGATGCTTTTAGCAGATACAGGGCTGTGTGACTGTAGCCTAGGGCTTTAATGTGACCTGCTTTCCAGAACTGTATTTATATGCACCAAGTTTTTTTTTAAAGACGCTTGCTTCCAGCTATTAATTTACAAAAATTACTTGCTCGAAAACATTGAAAACAAAATACATTTGATCATATTATAGTAATGTGTGATTGATTGAATTGTATTCTTTTACAGTCTTCATTGTTAATTTCATGAGATTTAAAGCTAATTGAAGTTTGACCTATTACAACAACCTAAATTGTATTCACATATGCATATTGGCTTGTGTTTCTTTCTGTTACCTATCATCATCAAATATGTACTATACAAATATTCCAGGACTTGTTTGGACTCTCTTATTATTTTTTAAAGGGAACCTGTCAGCTCGTTCTACCTCCCTAACCTATCACTACCTGTCCCTGCACCTTGCTAGATGATCCCTAACCATCCCTCTCTGAGCTAAACATGCCCTTTAAAATTTAAGAGAATCGTATTATAACCTACAAGCAGTCTCCATCCGGAGACTGGAAAGTCAGAGTCCAGGGCTCCATTCTCCCCTCCTCGCTGGCTTTCAGCATGCCCCACAGAGCATCATCAGTATTTCTGTTGTTCCACCTCTTTTTGAAATTCCCACCTCCTGTGCTGCTATTATGAGCCGGCCAGAATGTCAAATTCAATCTGTGTATCTGTATATGCATTATATGCATTGTCCATATAGTAGAGCTGTTTGTGTGTATCTGCAAGTGCATTATATGTATTGTCCATGTAGTGGAGCTGTGTGCATCTGTATGTGCATTATATGTATTGTCCATGTAGCAGAGTTGTGTGTGTATCTGTATGTGCAATATATGTATTGTCCATGTAGTGCATTATATGTATTGTCCATGGAGCAGAGCTGTGTGTGTATCTATATTTGCATTATATGTAATGTCCATTTAGTAGAGCTGTGTGTGTATCTATGTGTGCCTCATATGTATTGTCCATGTAACAGAGCTGCGTGCTTCTTTGTACATGTATTGTCTATGTAGCAGAGCTGTGTGAGTTTGTGTGTGCATGTATTGTCCATGTAGCAGAGCTGTGTATATCTGTATGTGCATGTAGTGTGCATGTAGCACAGATGTGTATGTAGCAGAGCTGTATATGCAGTGGGCAAGTAGCTGTGCTGTGTGCTTCGGTATGTGCATGCAGAGTGTATGTAGCAGAGTGTATGTAGCAGAGCTGTGTGTGATGTGCATGTGACAGAGCTGTGTGTGTCTATATGTTCATGTAGCAGAGCTGTGTGTGGTGTGCATGTAGCAGAGCTGTATATGTCTGTACATTCATGTAGAAGAGCTCTGTGTATCTATATGTGCATGTAGCAGAACTGTATGTGTCTATATGTGCATGCATTATGCATGTTACAGAGCTGTATGATGTCTATATATTTATGTAGCAGAGCCATGTATGTCAATTGTCATATAGCAGTGCTGTATAATTTGCAGAAAGACACAATAGATTTATTTCTTCCATATTCTACTCTAGTATATTAAAATTAGCACTAATGGCCACTCCATTTTACATTGCCAGGGAAGCTTCAATTAATAGGAAGAAAGTGTTTCTTATTTTCAGCTGTTTAAACTTTAAGTGTGGCTTAAGGTGGACATGCAGCACTGGTCAGGGATGGGTACAGTGTTAAAGAGGTCCACTGAGACTCTTTCACTGGGGCCCACAAAAACCTGGAGCTGGCCCTGAGCTATCTCTTCTTCAGGGGTACTCCTTGTGGTGGAGAGGCCTGAGTGTCAATCCTGAGCCTGCTCTTGTAAAGCCCTGAGCTGATTCCCACTCCCCCTCCCCAAGTGAAGGAAACCACTAACAAAGACAGATAGGGGAGAACCAAAAAACAAGCTCACAGCACTAAAATACAGGGAGAGGGAGAATACAATAAATAAGGAGGAAACAAAGAACAAGCTGGAGTTAATAATACAACAAGAAAGTACTAACTAAACTCCTAACAAGCAGATACTGATACCAGATTATTTAAACACCAAGATAAGGACCAATATTGCCTGAGCAAAGCAGAAGCTATAGTCAGCACCAGAGACCAAATCACACCATCCTAAAAAGGCAGGGAGGAACTGTGATTGGTCTCCCAGAACACGTGATCCAAGAGGCAGGGGCGGAACTACACTGGTGCAGCCTGTGCAGCTGCACCAGGGCCCCGACCAGTTGGTGGCCCCTTCAAGCCTGGAGGGAGGCCCCTAGCCGACCCCCGCAAGCCGCCGCCAGAGGAGAGGAGGGTCAGGCAAAGGAAGCAGAGAACTTCCTGCTTCCCTTGCCTGATCCCGCCCCTCCTCTCCTCTGCTCCTCCGGCTCGTAGAAACACTTCAGCGCGGCTCCCAGGTAGGCTCCCTGTGGCTCCCAGCGGCACCCCCCCCCTTTCCGGGCCGCGCCGACGGCCAGCGGCACCCCTCCCCCCCAGGCCGCGCCGACGGCCCGTAGCCCCGCCCCCCTCCGGTCATCTCCTGCACCAGGGCCCCCGGGGGTGACGGTCCGCCCCTGCCAAGAGGTAACCAGGAGGTATACATAGATTAACTGCTAGCCCAATCATTACTGAGACGAGAGCTGGTCAACACCCAAGCCTGCCTGTGGAACTCAGATGTATGAGAGAAACCTCAGTGTGGAGTGTCAGAATCTGAAGTGTGAACAGCGCCAGATGCCACCCTGATACAGTAACCTTTTGTAATTCACCGTTTTGGTATTGATTGAAAACAACATACTAGTATAATATTTGCCCCAAATCTGAATTTATATTTTTTTCATTTGATTGATTTAACAAAATTGTATTTCAAGTTATCTAAAGTATAGCATTTAGTTTTAGTTAAAAATTAAACACAAAAACACATTTGGTTTTGTTTTCATTTCAAATGGATGCTAGCAAATACCTGTTAATAATTGCATTTATATTTTATTTAAAACCCTTGAACTTTTGTGCTTTTACTATGGTATACAAATATTCAAAGGAAAATAAAGGCTTTGAAATATGAACAGTTGGTAGAAATGTCGTTTACGGATATTTCCAAAGAAATAAGCTGCTTCTAATATAAACAATTAGCTTTTCTTTGTCCCTTTTTTGATTGCCAGTTTGGCAGCATAAAGAAAATTTTGAAAAAGCTTAAACTATTAGGCTGGTTTCACACCACGGCAAGAGCAGGTCAGGGGCTGTACGGTATGAACCTGACAGCCCCGGACCCGATATTGTGGTAAAGCAGCCCTATGGGGCCGGTTGGAGCCGGATGGCAACTATTTGTCTGGGAGGATCCAGGAGAAGTCAGATTTTCTCCCGGTAACAAAAACGTTGCTTCAGGCGTTTTTGTGTCTGGGGCAAAAATCGGACAAAATCGGATCCTCCCGAATCCTCCAGAATCTGTCGCGATCTGGCACCCCCTAACATGGGAGTCTATGGCACCGGATCACCAGCGTCTGTCAGCAGTGTGTGTGCGTGGCCAGTGTGTCTCAGCAATGTGTGTGGGCGTGCCCAGTGTCTTTCAGCTTTGTATGTAATTTCCACAGCACTGCTATCAGTATGTCTGTATTCAGGCATGCATCTCAGTCTCAGACACAAGCGGCCCGAACACTAATGTGAAACCAGCCTAACACACTGATAAAACCGTCTCTCTGTCTGTGTATAAAAACTATGGGGGTCA
>JARQOC010000005.1:278459848-278589634 GCA_033576535.1 Allobates femoralis | reverse complement strand
TAGTATACAGCAGCCCCAGAGGTATATACAGCCCCAGAGGTATATACAGCAGCCCTTAGGTAGTATACAGCAGCCCCAGTGGTGTATACAGCAGCCCAGAGGTAGTATACAGCAGCCCCAGAGGTATATACAACCCCAGAGGTATATACAGCAGCCCTAGTGGTGTATACAGCAGCCCCAAAGGTAGTATTCAGCAGCCCCAGAGGTATATACAGCAGCCCTTAGGTAGTATACAGCAGCCCCAGTGGCGTATACAGCAGCAGCCCCAGGGGTGTATACAGCAGCAGCCCCAGGGGTGTATACAGCAGCAGCCCCAGGGGTGTATACAGCAGCAGCCCCAGGGGTGTATACAGCAGCAGCCCCAGAGGTATACAGGCCCCCCATCAAGATCCAGCCCCCCCTTGCGCGGCAAACCTGTAAAGTGAAATCATACTTATCACTGTCCTGTCGCGCCGTCCCGCCGCTGCCGACATGGCGATCCCGGGCTTCATTCAGCATCTTCCGGCGGCTTCCTGTGGTCGCGGGCAATGACGTCATTGCCCGCGACCACAGGAAGCCGCCGGAAGACGCTGAATGAAGCCCGGGATCGTCATGTCGGCAGCGGCGGGACGGCGCGACAGGACAGTGATAAGTATGATTTTACTTTACAGGTTTGCCTCGCAAGGGGGGGGGGCCTGGATCTTGATGGGGGGCCTGTATACCTCCGGGGCTGCTGCTGTATACTCACGTATAAGCCGAGGGGGGACTTTTCAGCCCAAATTTTGGGCTGAAAAACTCGGCTTATACGCGAGTATATACGGTACCAATTTTACTGTATCTGGTCAAACTACTTCATATTTAAATTTGACCATGTCACGTAATGTTACAGTAATAAGATATCATTAAATACAGTACATAATGTCTCCCATTATATATATTATTAATAAGGTGCAGATTTGATAAGGTGCCAGATATAAAGTTTCACAGTGCATGTGTTACAGGCAGCAATAATTAAGATGTGCATGCAGACTCATTCGTTCATTACCCATATCGCCAGTAGCCATGCACAATGCAGGGAGTACCCGGGTAGGTGGACCCATTGTGACATAATATAGCATCCCCACAGGTAAATTCTCACACTAAACCATATTCCCAAGTTCCCACAGTTGTGATACCAAACCTAGAATACGGGATAAGAGCCTTATAGTATCCCTAATCCAGAATACCACAGGTGTTCATATCATAGTGCTTACCCATGCTAATGTCGTAACCGGTCTACTTCCACTGGGGGGAAGGCTCTTATCCCGTATTATAGGTTTGGCATCACAACTGTAAAAACTTGTGACTATGGTTTAGTGGTGAAAATTTACCTGTGGTGGTGCTATGCTATGTATAGCCCATAGTATTAAGATCCACATCATGTATTTGTGCTCATTATAGAATCCCAGCTGTTGCTTCCAGTTTACTGATATGTTCCAGCATTAAATCACGGGTTGTTGATAAAATTCATACCCATGTATTTTGTACTATTGTACCCAAATCGGAGAACTCTGTGATGGGAGATTACATACAGTTTGTCTTCTGTTTGTCATTTTTCATTTGGAAATGGATATATGTTAACCCAATAAGGTGTTGCTATGTGTGTTCACTGCCTGAAATTTGTAATATCTTTTGTATCCTTTGTATGATGACAATAAAGATAAAAGATTTTTAAGACTAAAAAACGGAGTAGTGCTACTTATACAACTATTAACTATTGGTAATATAGGTGAAAAACCTCCATTTGGGTTTTCCAAGTGTATAGATGTACAGTATATAGAAGGAGGTACTTTGTCAGCCCATTGGAAAGCTACACTGCCTGTGGCTAGCCCTATATTTGAAAACATTCTGAGGGTAAGTTCACACATACAGTTTTAACCTCGGTTTAGCAGCGAAAACCGCCGGCGGTTTAGCATAGGTTTTATTTAAATTTATGTAAATCCTTAGCAGCTTTAGGACTTACATGTAACCCTATGCAATTTAGAAACCGCTGTGCACACATAGTCGGTTTATGTGAGCGGATCCGCCAGAGGTTGAGCGGTTTCCGAGCGGTTTAGCAGCATACAACATGTCAATTCTTCCGAGCGGTTTTGGATCAGTTCCATGAACAAAATCCTTCATAGAAAACCGCTGGAAAAACCGCTGGGAAAAACGACTATAAACCGCTGTGCACACGCTGAAAAAAACCGCCGGAAAACCGCCGGAAAACCGCCAGAACACAGCTGGAGACTTCAGAGCTCAGAATTGATAATTTCCAGCGGTTTTCTGACGGTTTGAACGCCACTAAACCTTCCTGTGTGAACTTACCCTGATAGTATTGGTTACAGAACAGTTGCTAAACTACCGAAGTTTCCTGCTGTGGAGAGCTACCAAAAAACAAAAGTCCAGTAGAAAGAACATAACTTCATTATAAACTCGCCACAACCAGATACTCCCCACAATATTTCAGGCAGAGGTGTGAAAAGAATTTTCAGAAGAGTTATCCAAGAGCCAAGGACCACCAGTGGGGAGTGGAAAGCTACAGAAAAGACGTGGAATCAGCATTTACAATTATTTCAGAAAAAAAAAACAAGCAATGTGATCAACGTCAAAGGCCTGTATGCACACTCACTGCGCAAGACTCGAATGCAGAACAAAAAGCATGTTCAAGTGTATTTTAATTTTTCTCAACAACGCTTAGAAAAGCCTGTAAAATACTGGAAGAATAAACAGTTAAAACCAGAAATTTGCATACACTATATAAAAATGCACATTACACGTGCATGTTTTTCTCACTATCTGACATGAAATCATAATAAAACTTTCCTGTTTTAGGTCAGTTAGGATTACCATGATTATTTATATTTGCTAAATGCCAAAATAGGCCAGGGTCACACATAGCAATCAGTTTTTCCCATTTTCAAACCCTGATTCTATTTTTGAGAAATGCGATCTTTGCATCTAACAAACGCATGTGTTTCCCATAGGGCCCCATGTTAAAAAAAAACACTATGCATTTTTTGAAAACACCCAAAAACACTGCTACGGTAGCAGCATTTTTGGGTGCAGTAAAAAAAACGCATAGCGTTTTTTTAGCAGTGCATTTTGCCACTGCATTTTTTGCATGGGAGCCTATAGATCCGTTAAAACCATCAGTTTTTCAAGAGTTCTAAGTTGAAAAACTGATGCTTTTAACGGATCCAGGGCTCAAGTGTGACCCTAGGCATATTCAGGCTCTTTTAAATTTGGCACTCTTTGTTTCATTGCAGTTATTAGGTAAATTCAAAAACCACTCAAAGGCATCGTCATCGCCTATTTACATTAGGTGACGCACAGGCCATGTCGGCGGTGATAGGCCACGCCCCTGCGTTGCCTATAAAATCGATGCCGATATGGCCTCGTGTGACGTTACCCTTACTATTTCTTTATTTACCCCAAACGTCTACACTATCAAACCACACTTTTTTCTTTAAATTATTTTGTAATAAAAGTCTGTCATGAGATTACTCTTAAGCTATCATTTGAAAAACAAATCATTAAGGTTTTCTTAGCCTTTAACAAAGTGATCACCATCTCACAGTTGGAAGAAGGTGTCAGTTTGGGAAGAAAGAAATATGAAAAATTGAGCAGTAAGACATTGATCCTAAGATAACGATCCCATGTTGTGTTTTTTTATTAACGTTTGCTATCGTATACTTCTCATAGAAGTGTGTATAAATGTTGTAGGGATCAGGCTCTATAGCAGCAGCAAGTAAGGCAGTGACACTCAGGCTCAGTCCAAAAACAAGTGTGTTTTATTTCACACAATGGCAAAACAAACAAAAAACAGTCCTTACATTAGGATAAATAGCGTCGGCCCTAAACCTGCTCCTCCTGGAGCTTGCCGAGGGGTCCTACCCCACCTTGGGGTCCGGTACACGCTCCCTGTGCTCTCACAGGCTACTTTTTTCCCCAGACTGAACTCCTCTCCAGTCTGATCTGATCGCCCAACTCCTTCACAGCCGTCTCTTCCGGCCTAACATTTCTCACCTGTCTTTCCCTCCAGCTACTTCAGAAGCCCGGGGCGGGAGATGAGGAATGGAGGCCCACCCAAAAACCTTCCCCCATTCCTCATAGATGAGGTCCCATAACAGGCTTTACCAACAGCCACCGTTCTAAGTAACTGTGGCCACACCTACCTCACCTATGCTCATGTAAGCATCTCCTGTCCCATACATACAGTAGCTCACCATCCTTGTGGAAACATAACGTCCCTCTACCACCATTCCCCTTGCTACCTCACAATGTATTTTTCAAATTATGAACAGTTTATTGTGCATGGATGCTTATTATCTGCTTTCAGGTATGATTTTCATATTTCCCATTCATGCTTCTTGCTACAAGTGAGTATGAATGAGCATCACTTGCTTGAAACAAAGTTGTTTACCCACAATTTCAGAAAACTGTTAATTTTGTCCAGACCGTTTTAGGGGTTTTGTTTAAAATTATGCCCAATTTGACTTTGTCTTTCTTTTTTCTGGGTTGTTCCAATACACTTAAAGGACAAAAAAGACATACGCAAGTGTATAACAAATCATGTGTACTTGCATTTATTTTTTGGGAGGAAAACTTATTTTTCTGGAAAAATATTAAGGATTCCAACAATTTCGGCAATGAGTGCATTTCCTGGTTCCCTAATGTATTTACAGCTATACTACTCTGCTACTTTGGAATATACTGTCTTGAGGGTACACAGATATGAAACAGATGGCATAATATATTTGCCAAAAAAATTGACAAGCCATTGCTTCCTTGCTCCCAAAACAACTAACCTGTTCCTACTCACTCAATAAGGGGTCAATTTTGGGGCAATCTTTGAAAAGTTATTGCTTCCTCATTAAGCAAAGTTTAAAGCTCTCTTATGTCCTCATACTAGTATCATTGTGTACCATCCCATGTGAAAATCCATGACATCATCTGTTTACACCGTCTGTATATTAACAACAGCAATGTAGGGGCCAGTATTACAAAAGGAGAAAAATATCCAATTTATATGCTTCTTGACCACCCCTAAATTTTAAACGTATGGATGGTCCCACTCCTACTTTGCAGGAACATTATAGACTGCACTAAGTAGTTTCTGAGATACAAGTGATTTTGTAGCTATAGGAGCAGGGATCCAGCTGTCAGAGAAAGCCAGAGTACCCATAAAGATGGCACAGATGGTTTGTTACCATGTCTGCATTTTCAATCATTAAACAAGTGCTGATTATGCAGTAATGGGAAGTGTTAATGATGTTTCCTTTCCCATACACAACTGTCATGTTCTTTCTGTGTATAGGGAGGGAGCAGAAGACACAGACCCCTCTGCTATGCAGCCAGCAGGCATTTACTTATAACTGGAGCTATAAAAATGGGAATAAAAAATTATACATTTTTAAATTCCCCCTGAAGTCTTTTATGACCTTATTTGGGTCACAAGGTGTAAAACAAATAAAAATGACTAAATAAAATAATAAGTAGAAATTAAATAAAATATATAAAAAAAAATGCTACTGTTAATCCATATCACTGTTACTATCACCACACCATTCAATTTTTTTTTAATTAAAAAAATAAAATTGTTACAGAATTGGATAGAAACATTTAAATATAAGTTTGTAAGTCTTTGTGGTAATAAAAAAAAAAGAAAAACAGACATTTGTTTCTGCACTGCTTTAGAGCAATATCAGAAAAACAACAAAGGCGGCCGTCACACGCTGAGATATCGTGCAAGATATCGCTTGAAAGCGGCAGATTAAACATCGCGTAAGCGATGTCTGTGCGTGTGACGGCCAGATACGACGAGCGATATCTGATCAAATCTCTAAATCGTGATCTGAGGTTCGGTTCTCAGATCTGACGATATCGGCCAATTAAATACGCACAATCGACACGTGTAAATTCCCGACATCACACGAAACGTGTGATTTAAGCGATGGCAAAATCCATCACGTAGGCGTGTCAGGAGTTTCCTATTGCCTGACCTCCTCAGTGGTGATTCGTGCAACGAAATGGTTTCGGATTGGCTGCTTCACCACTAGCTCGCATTGGTGGAAGATGATGCGTTGCCATTGGCTGCCCTCACAGGGCGCCATTTTGAAAGCGCTGTCTTCAGCACCACACATAGGCGTCGGCTGCACAATATCTCCGAACTGTGCACCCAATTGCGTCAACTTGATAATCGATTCTGCGTGGTCCCCGACCCTGCTATATAGTGTCCACCTTGTCATATACCCACACAATGTTGGCGGGCGCGGCACACATAACGCGGCTGTACGTTTTGCCCATTGCAATTTAGTTATGTGCTACAGCACACATATACATTACGATCAATATCACAGGACATTTTGGGGATGAGGCCGCCATGTTTCAAAGGACATCTGACCCAATGAGGACGCAGTACTGAGCACCAATGGTGTAGTGAGGGGCGCAGCTTGGAGCCCATGTACCACGCCTATCGGCTCCAATTACGCCCACATTTGCTCCCACATCGTTTAGGAGATTTCTGTGTGACTTTAGCTGAACGATGTCCACTGCTGATAACTGCATCTCTCAGACGATCGCTGGATGGGTGGATCGGGGAATCGTCTGAGCGATGTCTGTGGGTGTAGCGTCGTGATGAGCGATTTTGCGCGTCGTTCGGACGATATGCAAATTTAACATCGTCTACGATATCTTTAGCGATATCTCAGCGTGTGACGGCCGCCAAAAAGAGAATATAGATAGTGCTATAAAAATGAAGACCCATTAAAAAAAAAGGTGCAAAAGTTACCTTAAATTAACAAACCCAAAGATCTACAACTGTTTTTACCCAGAGAAAAGACATGAAAAAAAAATTAAAAATGCTTGTTCTGGAAGGTTAGAAAATAACCTAGGCTTGCATAGGTTAAAGGAAATCTCTCAGTGAAATAAATCTTCCTAAGCCTTTATATGGGCATGTAGGTCATAGAACATTTAATGAAATGAAAAATATTAGAATCTGAGAGTCCTCAGTGGTTGATACCTCTTAATGGCTAACTGAAAAGATGGTAAGAAAAAGCAAAGCAAGCTTTCGAGACTCTATGGTTTCATCAGGCTAATAATGACACAAATTCTGAAGACACACACATATATATATATACTGGGTAGGATGATGCATTAAACATGACAAGTGACATAAAGCAGAAAATAGTAGTCAGTCTTGGGAGGGGGAGTGGAGCTGGGGAGGTTAAATCAAAGTTTCGAGATAAGATACACAGATTATATTATTGTTCTATGATTAGTGGATGGTCGAGACCTGAAAACTCCTCATTGAATGTAGAAAGCCATAAATCCATGTGAGACATTTATTGCTGCTTTAAGTGTGTCAAAGGTTATCACCAGTTTATATTACAACACTCTTCTGTCTCGCTGTGATCTGGAGTTACCTTTTAGAATTAATATTTTCATATCCAATATTGTCTGATCAGGCCTACAGAAAATGCCTAGGCACAGGTAAATCTGTCCTTCTTTTCTTTATTATATGGCGATGAGAGTTCATCCCTGTTTTGAGTTGTTGCCCTGTCTCACCTACATATAGATTCCTGCTCATACATTTAGTACACATAATTAAGTACACCACATTGCTTGTGGTGCAGCTGAAGTTGCCTGGGAGCTTGTAGTCCTGATGTGAGTCAGGAATATTTATCTTATCTGTTGTCATTATAGATGGAAAGGTTTTGCACCTGTTCTGATTGCAGGGAAAAGTTCCTGTTGCTGTTGGGGAGGACAGTGAGCTTCTGACAATGATGCTTTTTAGATGTAGGGGCTGCCTAAAACACAGAAGTGTGGGTCTGGAAATATTGATTATAGTCGGGCATCCTTTTCTAGTAGTGGTTGCAGTTTCCATGCAGCTCCTTTTAACACCTCCAGATTTGGATTGTAGGTGACTACAAGAGGGACCCGGTTGTTTTCTTCTTTAGATTTGTAATGTAGGAGATGATTCCTTGATGTTCTGGTGGCTCTTGTAATGTGGTTTTCAATTGCTCTTGGATGGTAGCCCTGATTCAAAAAGGTCTTTATGAGGCCCTCAAGGTGATTGTCTCTATCTGTAGGGTTGGAACATATCTGATTGTATCTGATGGCCTGGCAGTACACAATAGAGTTTTTTATGTGGTTTGGATGAAAACTGTCTCATCGAAGATATGTTGAACAGTCAATTGGCTTCCGGTACAGGGATGTCTCTAATTCATTGTTCCGCAGCTTGATGATGGTGTCCAGAAAGCTGATTTCAGTGCAGGAGTAGTTGAATGTTAAGTTGATGGTGGGATGAAACTGATGAAAGTGTTCATGGAACATCTTCAGCTGTTGCTCAGACTCCATCCAGATGACTAAAATGTCATCGATATAACAGTAATAGGCCAGAGGCCTGATAGGACAAGAGAAAAAAAGTCACATTCAAGCTTGGTCATGAAGAGATTTGCATATTGTGGTGCCATTTTGCTTCCCATTGCTATGGCAATCTCCTGTAAATATATGTTGCCTTTAAATGTAAAATAGTTGTGCATGAGGATGAATTTTATAAGCTCCACCACAGAGTCAGCATCAATCCCTGTGTTTTCCAAAAAGGATTTGCAGGCATTTAATCCATCCTGGTGTGGGATACTGCTGTACAGAGATTCCACATCCATGGTATTTAGAATTATTTCTTCTGGTAGAGGTCCTATTGTTGATAGTTTATTCAATAGGTCAGTTGTTTCCTCAATGTAGCTGGGTGTCTCTATGCCATAATCGGATATGTTCCAATCCTTCAGACAGAGTTGTGGAGCCCACTGGGATGGGGTACTCGGTACCGGAGCGGGGTACCGCTAGGGATATCACAGCGGTCTTGGTCCGGAATGTGTCCCGGGTTCCGCAAGTAATGGGGGTAATATATACAGGGGAGTTTGTCGTGATGCAACCCACGGGTTGTGGTCAGTAAGGGGACCACCGCTGCTGCAGAACCTCCGGGGATGATGTTGGGCAGCTGGGAATGTAATGGCTCTCCGCAGGTAGAGCTGGTTTCCCTGGGGCATTGGCAAAAATAGTCTATAGATGGTGCTATGGATATTGCAGGATAGGGGTAATAGTGGAGATGATGGTAGTTTGTGAGGGCACGCAGGGTTTGAGCACATGGATCACACACACTCATGGTTTTGAAGTTTTCCAAGGCTTTACTGGTTATGGTATTCAGTAGAGTACTGTCCACGGTGTCTGCACCGGGGCCAGGTTGCTCCCACCCTGTCTGGATCCTCAGCTTCCCACTGCTGCGCTGTGTGTGTTGCTCTGCTGCTGCTTCAGCTAGGCTGCTGGCCCTGTCTCTCCTCACAGGTACCCCCTTTGCTAAGCAACTTGAAATTTTCTATGTGCTTCTGACCCCGCCGTGTTGCTTTGCTGAGGTACAGTGTAGATCTCCAACCTCCACTATCCCGGTGTTTTCTGTGCTGCATGTTTCAGTCACAGATTCAGATCTGGTGTCCGGTCTCTGCGCTCCTCTGGGGCGAGTTATGAGGTAACTCAGTCTCCCAGATATGTTCCTCTGTTTCTTGTACTCCTATCCTCAGACCCTGGCTTCAGGCCTGAAAGTAGTCAGTGGTCCCTGTCAGAAGATCAGCACTGCTCCCATTTACAGGTCCTCCTCCTAGTGCTCCCTGCACTAAACTGAACTGTCAACTCTCAACTAACTACTTCCTCCTTAGATCAGAATATATCAGGCAGCTGCTTGACCTCCCCATTCTGGCCTAGAGGTGCTAATGCAGTGTCCAGTGTTGTGTGGGGAGTTAACCCTTGTAATGTTACTGTGGCACATTAACCCCTGGGGTGCCACAGAGACAATCACATTGAAGGCCTCAGAAAGACCTTTCTGAGTCAGGGCTACCATCCAAGAGCAATTGAAAACCACATTACAAGAGCCACCAGAATATCAAGGAATCAACTACTACATTACAAATCTAAAGAAGAAAACAACCGGGTCCCTCTTGTAGTCACCTACAATCCAAATCTGGAGGTGTTAAAAGGAGCTGTATGGAAACTACAACTACTACTACAAAAGGATGCCCAACTAAAATCAATATTTCCAACTGCCATCCCCTCCACCCCACACACCACACAATCTGTGTTTTAGGCAGCTACCAAGTCTAAAAAGCATCAATGTCAGAAGCTCACTGTCCTCCCCAACAGCAACAGGAACCTTTCCATGCAACCAGAACTGGTGCAAAACCTGTCCATTTATAATGGCAATGGACAAGATAAAGATTCCTGGCTCACATCAGGACTACAAGATCCCAGGTAAGTTCAGCTGCACCACAACCAATGTGATATACTTAATGATATGTACTAAATGTCTGGGCGGGAATATATATGTAGGTGAGACAGGGCAACAACTCAGAACTAGGATGAACTTTCATCGCCATACAACAAAGGAAAGAAAGACAGATTTACCTGTGCCTAGACATTTCTGTAGGCCTGATCACACAATATTGGATATGAAAATACTAGTTCTAAAAGGTCATTTCAGATCACAGCGAGACAGAAGAATGTGGTAATATAAACTGATGATAACCTTTGACACACTTAAAGCAGAAATAAATGTCTCACATGGATTTATGGTTTTCTACATTCATTGAGAAATTTTCAGGTCTCGCCCAACCACTAATAAAAGAACAGTAATATAATCTGTGCCTCTTATCTTGGAACTTTGATGTTACCTCCCCAACTCCTCTCCCGCTCCCAAGACTAACTACCATTTTCTGCCTTACGTCACCTGTCGTATTTACTGCATCATCCTACCCTGTATATGTATATGTGTGTGTGTGTGTCTTCAGAATTTGTGCCATTATTAGACTGATGTAAAGGCCATAAAGTCTCGAAAGCTTGCTTTGCTTTTTCTTACCATCTTTTCAGTTAGCCAATAAAAGGCATCAACCACTGAGGACTCTCAGATTTTAATATTTTTCTATCTACTGGCTAACACTGTGCAAGCATTTTTTACATTAATAAAATGATACATTGATATATTCTGATACCATATTCCAGCAATATCCCTGTGTTCTTCTTAAAGGGATCCTGTCACCCCAAAACACCTTTAAAGCTATTAAAACCTGTCCCTACAGCATATTAACACTTTCCCTACACTCTTTTTAGCTCCTAAATGCAGTAAATGATATTGCATAAAAACGTTTTATAAGTACCTGATTAGTGATGATAATGAGTGACTATGCTATTCATAGTCACTCATCAAGACTGCCCCTCTGCTTCATAGCACGCCTGAATAGGCGTGATCTACATCCAGGATTCAAAATCGCGCGTCCCTTCTGTGCCCTGTGTCGTAGGAGGCTGCAGTGTGGCTTGTGACGCGATCCGCGTCATTCCCGGCGCCCTGTGACGTATTTACAGCGGCGCCGCGCTGTGAGCTTCAAAATGTGCACTGCGCATGCCCAATGCGCATGCGCAGTGCGCATTTTGAAGCTCACAGCGCGACAGAAGGGACGCGCGATTTTGAATCCTGGATGTAGATCACGCCTATTCAGGCGTGCTATGAAGCAGAGGGGCAGTCTTGATGAGTGACTATGAATAGCATAGTCACTCATTATCATCACTAATCAGGTACTTATAAAACGTTTTTATGCAATATCATTTACTGCATTTAGGAGCTAAAAAGAGTGTAGGGAAAGTGTTAATATGCTGTAGGGACAGGTTTTAATAGCTTTAAAGGTGTTTTGGGGGTGACAGGATCCCTTTAAAATTAAATTGAGCTATGCGAGTCACAAATTTTAATGATAATCTACCCCCAGAGTCTATTTTAAATGAAAGGGGACATTTCTAGTCTGAGACATGTAAATCCAGAGAGCAGACTGTCAGTCATTACATATGTCCCACATTGCTAATGCTCCATTACATTTAAAATAAGCTGTGAAGGAAGATTCTCATGGAGACTTGTGTCCGGCTTATAGAGTTTAAAAGCTCATTTACATATTAATAAAAATGTGAATTTAGCTGAAGTAAGACATTGAATCACAGATACCAATGTATCATTTTATTTTAAGAAGGTTGATAATACTGATTAATTCCCTACAAATTTGACATTGCGGCATCTTGATAAATAAGCTGTTGTTTTCCACCAATTACCATGCATTTTCATTTCCCCTAACCAAAAAAGGTTAAGCTAATTTGTACATTAAAAACTCTATGTATTCTTTAAAGACTTCAACAGTAGTTTTAGGCATTCATAGAAAAGTCTAGAATGTTATACATATCCTTTTTGTGCAATTAGAGATTTTGCAGTATTGAGATTTATTGCAAATTTAACCTCAGTTAAAGTTATATTTCACCTTTAGCTGCTTGCTTCCAGTCATTGGGACATTGCAGATGGCTTTAACTATCCCACCATTAGACTATGTTCACACTTAGCGTAATACAGGCCTATTCCTGCTTTTACGTGGCGCTTTTGCGTGCTCGCGTAAAAGCAGTGCTAAAGGAAGCTGGATACGCCTTCCAGCAAAAGCCGTGCAGACATGGCGTTTTGCCACGTATCTTTACGTGGGCGCTTTCACTGCAAAAGCGCCCGAGCAAAAAAAATTAACATGACAAATCTTGGTGCTTTTTTCGTTGTGCTTTCCCCATAGACTACATGTTAACATGGCCTCGGTGAAAGCACACCGAGTAAAGCACGACGTCGGCATGCAGTAGCGCTTTTTAGCACGCAAACGTATGAATGTAGCCTTATAGCCTGATCCTGAACCATATTTAACAGGTTCTGCATCTGTTCCACCAGCTGCTTAGCTTGATCCATTAAATCTGGGCTGAACATGATGTAATGCTACACTAGTGAGGAGATGACCATAAAGTGGCCAGCAAGGGCAGTATGCTGGAAACACTTTGCTCTAGCCATCACACTAATGTACACCCTTAAGGGCTTGGGATACTTTTCACCTGCCTTCCGGTTCTAGATGGGGGACTTTGGCAGAGCCTTTGCGAGTTGACAAATAGCGGGGTGGCTGATGGCTGGGCGCACAGGCCACAGTCAGATCAAACACACCAGAACAACCAGGAAAAGTGCAGATCAAAACAAAGTATTAGAAAAGCTAGGAGCAGAGCCTAGACCTGAAATGCCAGAGTAAAAGAGCAAACCAGAAAAAACACACCTAACTACTAACCTTTACCCCAAACACAATTGAAAATATTCAGCACTGAGAGGATATGGAGGCTTTAAATCACCCACTCATGGATCACTAATCATTCTGTGGCAACACCCAATCTCCACCTTCAGTTCAGAGAAGCAAGGGAGGGGGTGAGAAGGCTGGAGTGGAAAATACCTTTACCACTTAGCTAAACAAGCACACACAGCATGTTATATCTTCTGGCAACAGCTGACACTAGTGGCCTCAGCATCCAGGGGCCCCTAAACAGCATCATTCCTCAGAGCAATGATATTTCACCTCCCATTAATGGCATAACCTGAAGTAAGTCTCTCAGAGTGCAATACATGGCTAGAGTGAGCACCTGCACAAGCTCTGCCCTCCATAGGTGACACCCCAACCCTCATGGCCAGTGAGGGGTGATGGGTGACCTGATGGACAGCCAGAATATGCCCAGACAAGGCAGAAACGTGCACAGATATGGATCCGCCAGACCTGACAAGCAGACAATGATACATCCATTAGTTTGCATTTAAATAGTGTATTTAGGATAAACATTCGACACCGAACCTTTCTACTTATTAGTCTGCTATGGAAATTGGCTAGCCTGTTATGAGCTGTAAAATATCAATTATGTATTATTTACACATCATTCAGTTGTTAAAGGGAACCAACCACCCCAAATGACCCCCCCGGACTATTAATATCGTTCCCTACACCCAGCACATACATGTGCTGCAAAGTTTTTTGCTAAAAAAACTGCTTTTTAAAAGTTGAGATAATGATTTATAAAGTTTATAACGAAGGGACGGGTGGGCGTTACTTAGCTGGGGCTAAAGTGGAAGTCAGAGTGCGCGCTCGCGACCCGGCTGTAGCTGATGGCGTGTGCACGGGCATGCGATCCCGTGCACCAGGCTCAGCAGGCTGTGACGACAAGAAAGGGCTGGCCATTACTGCTGCGAGGGGACACAGGAGGATGACTGGCAGCTGCAACCCGGCTTTAGCCCCAGCTAAGTAACGCCCACCCGTCCCTTCGTTAAATACTTTATAAATCATTATCTCAACTTTTAAAAAGCAGTTTTTTTAGCAAAAAACCTTGCAGCACATGTATGTGCTGGGTGTAGGGAACGATATTAATAGTCCGGAGGGGTCATTTGGGGTGGTTGGTTCCCTTTAAGGAATTATCACTTTGCTGTCTGTGGAGTCCCCAGGAAAAGAATAACAGTATCTGACAGTCGTAGTGACTAGTTCGAGAGCAGAGACAGATGAGTATATTACTTAGGGCAAATCGAGAAGTTTCAGAGGTTTCTTGTAAATATGTAGAAGCCTTACTACACAATCAATGGTCAAGTATAATGGTAACACTCATTTTAAAGAGAAGTACAATGCCATGTCTTACTGTATATTTAAAATAAAACAAGTTTTGAGATTGTCAGTACATTGCTAAAATATGTATTTACTAAAACATAGCAAATAGGTAACATGTATTATTAAAATGCTATCTATTTTCAATGAGTAACACATTTACAGAGGAATTCTTCATCATACGTAAACGTTTGTTGGAAAAATCACAAATGTTTCCACAAAACTTAATTACAAAAATTAAAGCAGCATTTTGCAAAATATTTTGCAACGTTTGTAGTTTTTATGACAGCTGTTAAAATTATCTGAAAAGTAGATGGAGCTTAGCTGGTGTGGCATAGCCTTGGAAAGTGTTGGAGTTAACTTCTGACTCTTTCACACGGGCAACGATACTTATTTGCCAAATTCATCTAGAGTAGGACTTTTGATAAAGACAGAATCCATTCCTCCCAAAAAGTGCCATTACACGCGGCAACGTTGCTGCGATGTTGCCGACAACCTCATGGGAGCGCGCACGTTTTTGGCACTTTTCCAAGATTGCCTTTACACGCCACTTTACATATCACAATATCGCAACGCAACTACGATAAAAAGTCACGTGGTAGGAGCGTTGCAGTTAATATTGTTTGTGCGTTGTGTCGTGTAAATGGGCAACACAACTCAAAAACGATGCAACTACAATATCGTTTTTGAATTGTGCATGCTCTTCAACCGTGCAATATTGGCTTGACGATCTGACAGAATCGTGCTGTGTGACAGCGCAACTACGATTTGGAGTGCAACTTCCCCTATTCACTACAATAATAATTGGTCGTTCCCTGAGTTGCTCAGACACAGTGTGCAAGAGGGGTGTACAACATCGAAGTTGCGTTGCCTGCCGATATCTCCCTGTGTAACATCTCCTATGCGATTTTGGACAAGTGGCAAAAACGTGCGCACTCCTGTTAAATCGGATGCAATATCGGAACGATATTGCGACGTGTAAAGTGGCCTTTATACGCAGAGATATCGTAGGCAACGCAACTAGGATTTTGAAGTCTACTCTAGTTCGCTGGGTTTTGAGCAACCCAGAGAGCGATCCTTAACAATGTAATGAATAAGGGAAGTTGCTTTCAACATCGCTATTGCGGTGTTACACAGAGCGATACTAGCAGATCACCTGAGCAACATCGCCAAGTTTCAGAACATGTTCATAAACCTGGCAACTCCACTCAAGCAACTTATCGCAGTTGAATCACCCTGTCATATGTTGCAACGCACTAGTGATTTCAACGGCAACAGTAATGCCTACGTCACTTTTCGGCGATGTTGCCGGCAACAATTGCCATGTGTACCTTAAGCCTCTAAGAACATTTCAACTTTCTTTTACACCATTTTTTAGCCTTCAACCTTATTGAAATATTTAGAAATACATTTTGGGGTCCAAAATTGCAAAATAAAAATGTTATTTTTGAGTCCTAAGGCTGCTTTCACATTAGCGTTTGTGTGTCTACATGCTGATGGCATGCAGACACAAACGCTGTCAAAAGCAGGGTGTAAATGATGTGTCCGCAGCGGATAATGTCCGCCTGCGGACACATCACTAGGGAGCCCGGCAGCCAATTGGCGCTGTCCGGGGGCGGGCCGGAGGTGGAGTTCAGCACCGGAGATCTCCTCCTCCCCGCCGCCGGTAAGCACCGGGACATGTCGGCGGGGAGAACAGCTGATGTGACAGCTGTTTGAATCTCCCGCGCCGACACCGAGAGGAGATGTCGGCGCGGGAAGATTCAAACAGCTGTCAAATCAGCTGTACTCCCCGCCGACAGGTCCCGGTGCTTACCGGCGGCGGGGAGGAGGAGGACAGCAGTGGCTCAGCTGATCTCCCGGTGGCCATCGGTGAGCTCCTGTGACATCACCGGCAGCCACCGGGAGATTTTTCAATGGGTCCGCAGCGTTCTCCCGCGCTGTCAAGCACTGAACACTGCGGACCCATTGAAGACAATGCATGTTTTCTGCCCTTGGGGACGCTTGCCGATTTTCCAAGCTCCCCGAGCGCACAAAAAATGCAACATGCTGCGTCCCGGGTGCAGATGCTGGACACCGGAAGGAGCAGATATCGTCCGCATCCGCACCCGAACGCAGCAAACATAGTTAAACATAGGAACCGCAGTGCGCATGCGTTTGACTGCGTACGGGAACGCAGCATACGCTGCTTTCTCATACGCAAATGTGAAGGCACCCTAATACAGAATGATGCTTTTTCTCAACTTTCAGTAATAAACAACAGTGAAGGAATAATTTTTAAAAAATGTATTGCTATGTTCACATTTACTAGGAGCACTAAATTTACAGTGTTTAATATCAATTTGTTTAGGTAAGTTCTACTTTCTATTGAAATGATGGAATAAGAGCAGAGAGAATTAAATTAATGCTATAGCCAGTATTTTCTGCAACATAAATTGCATAAACTATAAGCAAGTTGTGCTTGTTCTGTGAAAAGCACTTCACTGTATAGCCAAAAATGATTAATGAAACTGTAACTTACTGAACTTCTAGTTTAGTGACCTACTTAAAATGAAGCCCTAGTTTTATGCTGCTTTTGCCTAAAATTTAGAGCATGAAAATGTAGTTCTTTTGGCTGAATACCTCCTGTAGAGCTTGTTACAGCCAGTGTTATCAACTACTGCAAACTATGGGACAGTACCGAATAGTACAAGCTTGACGAGATATCTGTGTCGAAATCTTTGTTTTCTATGAAAGTATAACTCTATATTAACTCACATATGGCAAACATTTACCGATTGCACAGTAATGAAATGTGAAAGTATTACATATTTTGTTAATGAAGAAATTTTCATGCGTCAAATGTATATTAAATAGAAACTGGGGTAACTCCTTATATCACAAAAAAAAACCTATGCTTTGGAAGACTGCTATCTTCCTCCAACAATGGTAGTTGATTCATAGGATTTATTTTGACTATAAACTTTTAATATCTTACAAATATGAGACATACTTCGTACGTCCTGTCTGGTCATCGACTAACGACCAAGGATGTACCCAGCCAACAAGCGTCCACACTGATCCAAAGAGTTTAACCCTCTAAATGCTGTGATCAGTAGTGATCACAGAGTTTAGGTGGCTGGGAAAGGAATGCGCTCCTTTCTCAGTGATTGTGACCCCTGTGAACTTATCATGGGGACCCGATTGCTGCCGAGGTAACTCAGCTATAGAAAGTCTCCCACACCATGCCAGATGCATGGTGTATGAGTTGAACAGTCAGAGCTGCATGTGCAGCGCTGAAAGATATAATTCATTGCAATGGCGGTACACTGCATTGGTTATATCAGTTAATAGCCCAATAAAAGGTGATGTGCCATAAAGGGATTACGCAGATAAGTAAAAGAAAAGTTAAAGAAATGTAAAAATATAAAAATAAATAAATATACTGTATGTGGTATTAGTATAGTACATATATTTATGTAACTAATAAAATAATAAAAAAGAAAACATATTTGGATTCCAATGAAAGGAATGTCTCCCTCTATAAAACTCTCAGACTAGTTAACCCCTTTAGTGAACACCATAAAAAAAATGGCTAAAAAACTGCCTTTTCATGATACCATAATAAAAAGTGAAATAAGGCTGCTTTCATACTGGCAAATGTGTAAGTCCATGCGGATCCTTGAATTTCAAGGAACCACATGGACAGGCACAGATTATGCAAACAGATGCCAACGTATGTCCACGGACCTTTTTTTAATGGATCTCTCATCAGTTGTCAGAGATAAGGGTGGGATAAGCTGTACCTTGCTTCTGTGCATGCTCAGTACAGCAAAACGGATCTGTTTCATGGATCCATTTTTTTCACGGACCATTTCTCTACAGAGCTCTATGTTGTTTCATACGGACAGATACGAATCCGTGTCTGTCCATTTGTGTCTGCTTTTTTCAAGGCAGCCCAAAATCAGAACAGTTACTGATTTTGGGTGCATGAAAAAAACGGGAAAAAATTGATCTGTGAAAAAAACAGACACATGGATAACCACTTTAAACCAATCCATGCCTATCAGATAGCATGAGAGGCCATAATGAATCTGTGTCTATCTGTTTTAAAACAGATAGACATGGATTGAAAATTTGCCAGTGTGAAACCAGGCACAGAAGCCATCTGCTACTCTGTGTCCATATTGGACTCTGGCCTTTCTTCACCCTGCATCCATGAGGTATACTATACAGGATCAGGTTTTAAATTAGTTTAGATAGGACCGTTCTGATATGGGTCACGTTGAAGCAGTAGAACGGCTTACGTACTTTTTTGCAAAAAACGTATTAACTAAGTACCCTATCTTTATACTGTTTTTTACTAGCACTTGCTTTTTATTACTATTTATTATAGCAGAGTACTTCCACACGTTTTGTTATACTGTTTTTTTTTCTGTGATCAGCCTAACATGCAATCAAAAAGTCATATGTAATTAAAAATGGTATCACTGGAAATTTCATCGTGTCCTGCAAAAAACAAGCTGCCATACTGCTCCTTTAGTGAATTTCAGATTTCAGCAATGAAAAAAAGAATTTTTTTCAAGAAAATAGTTTTATTGTCGTAAAAGAGGCACAATATTAAAAAAAACTATACAAATGTATTATCGCTGTAATCATACTGACCTGAAGGATAAAGCTGCGACGTAAGAAAAAAAACAAAATAAAAACAATACCTTGATTTATGTGGCCCAAAATGTTACCAATAAAATCCTCTAAGGCTAGCTTCACACCACGGCGCAGTCCGGTCCGGGGCTGTCCGGTGTAAACAAGACAGCCCCGGACCGGTTTTTTGGCCTCATAATAGCCTATGGGGCCAGATGGAGCCGGATGGCAGCTCTCTGCCATCTGGTTTCCGTCTCTCCGGATGAATCTGGGAGAATTTGGATTATTCTCCCCGGACACAAAAATGTTGCAAGCAATGTTTTTGTGTCCGGGGAGAAAAATCTCCCCAAAAACCAGTATCCCAGATTCGCCCGGATTCTCCTGGATACTCCCAGTCCGGGACGATCCGGGAACCAGACACTGGCGGCTGCACGCCGCTGTGATTTCAGGACTGCGGTCCAGAATCATTAGCAGCTGCAGCTGCATCCAGCTGCACACAGGACTGGAGGGCACATTTGGCGCTCCGGTTCTGTGTGCTGATCCGGTCCAGGGCTGTAAGGTTCATGCCTGACAGCCCCGGACCAGACTGCTCCGTGGTGTGAAGCCAGCTTAATAGGCCAATTCTTCAACTGCTGCTTAGTTTATCGTGCATCCTAAAGATCGCAGTCTTGTTTGGCTCATGTTTACCCTGTGCTCTAAGCTGAGTGCTCACAACATCAGTTATGTGCAAATTTCTGAAAAATGGGAGTCAAACAAAGTTCTAAATGGAAAATTCACTGTAGTGAAGCAGGGAGAGTAACTTTGAACTCACATCTGACTTGATGTGATGTGGTGGTGTCCATCTTTTTATGCATCTTTCCAAGTGTGCACAAAAGTCCTTTCAACCAGTTTTGTGCAAACAAGTCCTCGCCAAGGTCCAGCATCTCTCAACAGAAATATAGAGGGCTTTCGCTTTACTAATATATCTAAAGGATCTGGAAAAGCACTATGGGTCCTTGCCACTTCCCCAAAAAATAACAGCAAAGCCTGCTTTCCCAGTCCAAATGTTTCCCTCTTTTCTGAGTCACACAATGTCTAAACCACAGTTAAAGTGAACCTGTCAGGTGGTTTATGCCCCCCCAGCTATAACTGTCTGTACCTGCAGCTTCATAATACTATTCTAATCAGCCTTGTCTAATCTAATCATTTAACCTCATGTTTATGTAAGAGGTCAAATAAAAAGCATGTTATAACTTAACATTTCATGTATGAGCAGTACATTCAGTTGGAGGACGGGACTTTTGCAGTTCAATTCACACCATTGTGCTAGAACATGGGGAGCTATTATGACAAATATGTGTATACATGGCGGAGTATTCTCAGAACATATTGGGTGATAAAGTCCCCCCTCGGCTTTACACGGTCTATACGGTAGGCTGCTGTGGTGGGCTGTGAGGCTGGAGGAGGCGGGGAGGCTGCTGTATGAGCGCCCCATCACGTGGGGCCGCTCATTATATATGCACTGCTTCCCCCTGTCAATCAGCGGCAGGTGGAAGCAGTTCATAAATGTCCACCAAAGCTGGCACTGTCCCCCTTGTAAGGCCCCCCCGCTGCTTATACATTACCATCCCGTGTTCTGATCGGCGCCGCTCCTCGGTGCTCCTGCTTCATCCTCCCGTCCTTGCTGGCTGCATCCGGGATCTCGGCCGTCGCGCATATACGTCATCGCGCGACGGCCGGAGATTCCCGATGAAAGCCAGCTGGGACGGGAGGATGAGAAGAAGCACCGAGAGCAGCGCGATCAGAACACGGGATGTAATGTTAAGCAGCGGGGGGGGCCTTACAAGGGTACAGTGCCATGTTTTAGGAGCTGTTGTACCCCCAGGGCCGCTGAGTACCCCTGGGGCCGCTGTATAACCCCTGGGCAGTGCGTAACCTGGGGGTTCTGCTAAACCTGGGGTGCTGTTAACCTGGGGCTGCTGTAATAACCAACTGGGGTGCTTGTATATACTGCTGAGCTGTTACCACTGGGGCTGCTGTATATACCACTGGGGCTGCTGTATATACTGGTGGGGTTTGTATATACCACTGGGGAGGCTGCTGGTTTTGGGGGCAAAAGAAGGGGGGTCGGCTTATACACGGGTCGGCTTATACACGAATAATACGGTAATATGTTTGCTGGCTTACCTTCCGCCCACTATGGTCACATGATCGTTACATCACACAGGTCCTTTAGGTATCCAAGTTAAAAGTGAGTTAACTATTATCCTGCCAGACAGTCCCCCTCCTCCAAGGTGGGGACTGAAATATGTGTATAAATATTTTTTTTCACCTTTCACATTACACCATGAGCTCAGACAGGGATGGTTAGACTGGTATTATAAAGCTGCATCTACAGACAGTGATAGCTGGAGGGGCATAAACCACCTACAGGTTCCCTTTAATGTCAATATGTTTAGAATTGCTACAGTGAGCAAGCCCGCTTACTTTACCAGGTGTGTTTCTCTAAAAGCAAAAGCTGGGCACAATGTATGAGCACTACAATGTAGCGGGCACTATAAGGGATTATTTTCAATTTTTCAATCCGCAAGATTCAATACATTTGATTCCATGGGTATTTACAAGAGATAAAATTGTCACTACACCCATAGATGAAGCCCCATAGAGGTGTAATCTCCAAAATGCAGTCACTTGAGGGAGTTTCTGCCTAAATAGTATTCAGAGGCTCTGCCAATGAAGTCCAAACTATTTTCTAATCTGTGCTTCAAAAATCGAATAATGCTGCTTCCGTACTGAGCACTGGTACGTACAGTATGTGGCTAAATATTACTGTACAGTCACATGTGGGATATTGTCACATTCAGGAGATATTGGTGTAACACATATTGGGGTTCTTTTTCAGCTTTTTCCCTTGTCAAAATTTTATTTCTGCGGTTAAATCTACATTTTAGCGGTAATAATGTAATTATCCTTTCTTCACCGCAATATTTTATGAAACACCTTTAGTGTCAATAAGCTTAGTGCTCCCCTGGATAAATTTATTGAGGGGTACAGTTTGTAA
Organism: Allobates femoralis; assembly: GCA_033576535.1. Lineage (NCBI taxonomy): Eukaryota > Metazoa > Chordata > Amphibia > Anura > Aromobatidae > Allobates > Allobates femoralis. Next base: position 278,567,455 of record JARQOC010000005.1, on the reverse strand, counting down.
ATTGGAGTCACTTGTTGATGATTTCTTCTATTCTGTTGTATCAGGGGCTGTGCCAATATGACATTGTACCCCAAACTATTCTAGCTAATTTAAATCCTTGGCAATCCTTCCCTTCTGAGCTTTGCACTATACCTCAAAAGTAGTTTTAAATCACATATGGGGTATCGGTGTACTTAAGAGAAATTGCACAACAAATTTTATACTTCATTATCTCTTGTTTCCCTTGTGAAAATGGAAAATGTGGGGTTAAAACAACATTTATATGGGAACATTTTGATTTTCTTTCTTTTCAATGTGCTCACCACACATCTAGATACAGTTCAGCTCATTGCTGTTAGCACCGTAGAAGTTTAAGGTATGTGCAACTGGTAGGTTTGAGAAGGTTAAGCAAACGGAAACCGTCGGTTTTCCATGATTTTTGTTAATTATGTTAATCAAAAAGATGGCAACATGTCATAGGGGTGCCCACCCCTAAAGACATAATGTCCATTGGTGGGCAATGTGAGGAAGTAATCTGTCATTATAGTATTGCGGCATTGTGGCATTAACTATTTAATGATAACCAGTGGCTCACGCTGTGTATAGATCAGTAGTAATTACGTACTGTAGAGCCGCATCCAGGACTGAGGCTGAACAGTAAGTCTATGCAGGATCGCCATAGACCAATTTATGTTTCAGACAAGAGCCATACAGTACGTACATACGTACTGTAGTACTACACAGTGAGGCAAATGTTTGGTGAACTGGAACGCTCAGGTGTTAAATTTGCCACAATAGCATGAGTTCCGGTAATGTTGACTGTTCAAAATCCCTCGTGCTGTAGTTGCGACGGTGTAGATGACCCAAACCGGATATACACCTCATACACCACACAACATTCAGTTTATATATAGATGAGTGTTGGAACTGACTGCAGTACCCATGGCTGAAAATTTGAGCACTGAAGCTAGTCATTACTTACTTACAGGTAGGATGTGATGCATTGACCACTTACAGTTAATAAAGACAGCAGAGAGATCAGGTAATCTAGGTCAGATTCCAGGAGAGCTTATAGTATATTCAGGGTGTAAACAGAGATGTAGTCAGGCAATGGTCAAGGGGTCAAAATACCAAGAGATCACATCAAGTACAGGGAGCAGTCTGGGGCCAGACAACAATGATCAGACCTAGACAGACACAGTAATGCAGGTGAAGTACCACTCAAAGAGAATGTATGACTGGCAGAGTTCTAGGAAAGGTTGCTCAGTAAAGTAGCAGAGAAATCCCAAGGAAGATGGAACAACTGAAGTACAAGCACCTCCCAGAGCCAGAATAAAAGCCTGTGCTGTCAATCAAATACTGACATCTCAGCAGATACTAGACACAGCAATATGGCTGGGGTTGCACATTTCCAGCCAGCGCTGAACCCGGACAGCATTAACGGCGAGCATTGGCTGGAAACGTGGGTCCATAGAAACTCTGTGTTTACCTTAGTAGCAGCTGCACACAGAGCTGCTGGGCGGCCGCTTTTGCCTGGAGCGTTTTCCTGTGTGCTGAAGAAAAGCGGCCGTCATGCAGCTCTGTGTCCAGCTGCTTCTAAGGTAAGCAATGGGTTGCAATGTGCCTCCATTTCCAGGCAACGCATACCATTAACACTGTCCGGTATTTGCGCTGCCCGAAACGTGGGTCCATAACCAAGTCTGACCCTAGCCTATCTCTTACTGTGTCCTAGATGCACTGTGCAGAGGAACCATTACAAAACAAAAAAAAATGAATACAATAAGACAAAAAAGACATCAATAAAGAGACAAATAAAAAGAAAGACAGATGCAAAAGGGTAGACCCAATCGGTACTGTCATCTCCAAAATAGTTAGAGCTATAAAACTTAACGTGCATCAACAACATTGTTATGAAATGTTCTTGATAAATAGTTGTAACTGCAATATTGTTTTTTAGGTTTAATTTTTACAATATTAATTGTGCAGTGTAACAAATATGATGTTGGCAGCATGTTCACAGCAGCTCATAGTTTCCTTTAAATTTTTCACAAAAGAGACTTTGAAACACAAAATAAATAATGAAAAAGCAAATAGTCATAGAAAAAATGTTCATTTTAATCCTACTGCTACACAAAAAAGTTATATAAAAAGAACTTATAAAATTGCATGCACATTCAAATGGTATAATTTAAAACGTCAGCTTAGCAAGAAAAAAAGCCACCACATAACACTGTTGGAAGAAAAATAAAAAAGTTATGAATCTACAAAATGTTGATGAAAAAGTAACAATATGTACAAACAAAATGAAAATATAAAATCTGTTGTACAGTAATCTCAGAAATCACAAGAATAAACATATTATAACTTATGTTACCCAGGGTTTGGTAAAGAGAAAAAAAAAATATTTTTTTACAATCTGCATCTAAAAAGTATATTAATTAAAAGTGATGTACGTCAAGTTGTCACTATTTCAAATTTCAACTCAACCAACAAAAAGTAGCCTTTATTAAGCTCTATTGTCTGAAATATTTTAAAAAGTTGCCCTAAAAATAAATTAATGTTGATTAAAAAAAATGAATTATGAAAAAAGAGTGTTTTTAATGTGCAAAAGTAATAACACATACAAATATTTTATATTTTTTTATTTCTAAAGTTCTGAAAATCTGAGGAATAAAGTAATTTATATCACTTATACTTCATGATAAAACGTTGTAGAAAGAAAACTACTGTACAGGTAGGCAAGCATGAACTCACATGAACCTCACAGCACTGCTACTTCAAATGAACAGCTGACCTGAGTCAGCTGTTCATTTAAAAATCCCAGCGGGAAGGCATCTAAAAGAGAAAATCGGTTTGAAAACCGGATTCTCCCGGATTGTACCAGTCCGGTGCAATCCGGCACCATAGAGCCCCATGTTATGTGGCCCCGGATTGCACCGGACTGGTACAATCCGGGAGAATCCGGTTTTCAAACTGATTTGAAAACCGGATTCTCCCTGATTGAACAGGTCCGGTGCAATCCGGCGCCCCATAACATGGGACTCTATTGTGCCAGATTGCTCCGGACCGGTACAATCCGGGAGAATCCGGTATGAACTCCGAGTCATGTGACCGGAGTTCCCGCGATAACTGACGTCACCACAGGTCCTATCAGCAACAGGACCTTGCCGAAGCCATCGGCGAACCGCGGACAGGGGAGCATACATTTTTTTATTGTTAACACTTTATTTTACTTAATTTCACTTCCACAATGTATGTATATACATTGCGGAAGTAAAACAGCCCCGCATAGCTGTTTATTTAGTGTTCCGGGGTGTTTGACAAATCGAATCGAACTGACGACCACTAGGGTGGTGGTTCACCTCTAGTCTTGACATGTAAGACTAATACTTTGAAAAATAAAGTGAAGAACAATGTGATACTAATCCTTTCCTTCATGATGCTCCATGTCTGTAACTGCATCCCTGACCCTTAAGGTCAGCTACTGAAGTCTGGGGTCTGCCATGGAGTGGTACCTGTGCCTAATGGAAGTCAAATCAAACATCACCATCAGAGGCTCTGGTGAATGCCCGGCACTTAGTAACACTCCAAGGGGGTAAGCTGGCCAGTGGCACAATGGGTCAACACCCGTGTGTTATAGATACTGTGTAGGAGGTGGAGTAAATCCTGATGCAACTAGGGCCTGCGATTATCTGCAGTTGTAGCACGTATGAGTAAAACCTTCCAGGTCTGTCCAGGGGTCACCCAATGTGCCATCAGGGAAATTAAGTGTCCCTGGCCACAAGCACTTGTCCTCACGCTGGTTGTTTACTGGATCTTCCCAGTAACTGCATTGGTTATGGAATATAAAAAGTAACACATTGTGAGACATTGCTCAATCAATTTTTTTCACAATTTAGCTAATCTAATCTCTAATTGTACAAATTTGCTGAGAGCTGTCAATTTCAGAAATTTAGCTTGAAGTCACATGCACAGCATATTGATGGACTTAACTCTGCTCAATATAATAATGCAAGTGTTGTAGGCTTAATTGCCAGGAATACTGATCACTTTATCAAGTGATGAACTGATTATTAAAGCTGTTGGGGTTAGTATCAATGGTAATTATACCTATTATACTGGCATTATTATACTGTATAGTGTGCATTGCATTATAAACTTGAATCAATGTTTGACATTTAACTTCTTTTAGTACATTATAAAGGGACTAGCTGTGAGCCCGATGCAAATGCATCGGGATTCTAGAATGTGCATTAATTTGATTATAGTAGTTATAGCTGGTGTGAGGACTTTTCGGGGGGGTGTGAATAGTTTTTGGGGAGTCCCATACTTTTTTTGGGGGGTCCCATACTTTTTTGGGGGGGGTCACATACTTTTTTTGGGGGGGTCACATACTTTTTTGGGGGGGTCACATACTTTTTTTGGGGGGTCACATACTTTTTTTGGGGGGGGGTCACATACTTTTTTTGGGGGGTCACATACTTTTTTTGGGGGGTCACATACTTTTTTTGGGGGGTCAGATACTTTTTTGGGGGGGGTCACATACTTTTTTTGGGGGGTCACATACTTTTTTTGGGGGGTGACATACTTTTTTTGGGGGGTCACATACTTTTTTTGGGGGTCACATACTTTTTTGGGGGGGGTCACATACTTTTTTGGGGGTCACATACTTTTTTTGGGGGGTCACATACTTTTTTGGGGGGGTCACATACTTTTTTGGGGGGTCACATACTTTTTTGGGGGGGTCACATACTTTTTTGGGGGGGTCACATACTTTTTTGTTTTGTCACATACTTTTTTGGGGGGGTCACATACTTTTTTGGGGGGTCACATACTTTTTTTGGGGGGTCCAATACTTTTTTTGGGGGGTCCAATACTTTTTTTTGGAGGTCACATAGTTTTTTTGGGGGGTCACATACTTTTTTGGGGGGGTCACATACTTTTTTTGGGGGGTCACATACTTTTTTTGGGGGGGTCACATACTTTTTTGGGGGGGTCACATACTTTTTTTGGGGGTGACATACTTTTTTTGGGGGGGTCACATACTTTTTTTGGGTGGTCACATACTTTTTTTGGGGGGGTCACATACTTTTTTGGGGGGGTCACATACTTTTTTTGGGGGTCACATACTTTTTTTGGGGGGGTCACATACTTTTTTTGGGGGTGCAATACTTTTTTTGGGGGGTCTAATACTTTTGGGTGGGGGGTCCAATACTTTTGGGGGGGGTCCAATACTTTTTGGGGCGCGTTCAATACTTATTGGGGCTGAGTGCTCGCAATGGCCGCTTATTATTAGCATTAATCTTATTATTATTAGCATTAATAGCATAATTATTAGCATTAATAGCATAATTATTAGCATTATTAGCATTATTATTAGCATTAATAGCATAATTATTAGCATTAATATCATTATTATTAGCAGTAATATAATTATTATTCGATTTTTTTTTTTAATTATTATTTTTTGTAATATTTTATAATTTTTAATTTTTTTTTTTATTATTTTTTTTATAATTTTTTAATTATTTTTAAATAATTTTATTATAAAATTTATTATTTATTTTAAGTGAGACACAGTTCTCCTTCTGGTCCGCTAAAAGGGCTGGGCTGATTAGCATATATTTATTTTTTTTATTATTATTTTTATTTAATTTTTTATTATTTTTTTATTATTATTTTTTATTATTTTTTAATTATTTTTAAATTCTTTTATTTATTATTTAATTTATTATTTATTTTAAGTGAGACACAGTTCTCATTGTGGTCCGCCAAAAGGGCTGAGCTGACTAGCATATATTAATTTTTTTATTATTATTTTTATTTAATTTTTTATTATTTTTTTATTATTATTTTTTATTATTTTTTAATTCTTTTTAAATTATTTTATTTATTATTTAATTTATTATTTATTTTAAGTGAGACAGAGTTCTCATTGTGGTCCGCCAAAATGGCTGAGCTGATTAGCATATATTTTATTTTTTTATTATTATTTTTATTTAATTTTTTATTATTTTTTTATTATTATTTTTTATTATTTTTTAATTCTTTTTAAATTATTTTATTTATTATTTAATTTATTATTTATTTTAAGTGAGACAGTTCTCATTCAGGTCCGCTATTTTTCCCATTGACATACATTAGCGGTGTGTCGGCGATTTTATGGCCGGCCACCTGGTTCTATTTGTCGGCCGTAAAATCGCGGACACACCGCTAATACATGTCTATGGGCAGTGAGCCCGATTTCGGATTGGCCGCCGACCAATCAGAATTCGAGCTCAATGAGGGGCTCTTCTGATTGGCTGAGGGCAGTACACAGCGACCAATCAGAAGAGCCGCTCATATCTCATTGAGATACAATGGCGGATTTGTCGTCCATTGTACCTGAATGAGAAGAGAAGAGGACGTCGGAGCTGGAAGAAGACAGAAGATCCCCGGGGCCGGACGAAGAGGACGCCTGGCCGGACGGACGATCAGATGACTAAGAAGACATGTAAGTATGTGCGGACATGGGGGGGGGCTGTGTGGACATTAGTGGGGGTCGGCTGTGCGGACATGGGGGGTTTTTCGGACATTGATGGGGGCGGGCTGTGCGGGCATGGGGGTGGGCTGTGCGGGCATGGGGTCGGCTGTGCGGGCATGGGGGTCGGCTGTGCGGGCATGGGGGTCGGCTGTGCGGACATGGGGGTGGCTGTGCGGACCTGGGGGTGGGCTGTGCGGACATGGGGGTGGGCTGTGCGGGCATGGGGGTCGGCTGTGCGGGCATGGGGGTCGGCTGTGCGGGCATGGGGGTCGGCTGTGCGGACAGGGGGGTGGGCTGTGCGGACATTGATGTGGGCGGGCTGTGCGGACATGGGGGTGGGCTGTGCGGACATGGGGGTGGGCTGTGCGGGCATGGGGGTCGGCTGTGCGGACATGGGGGTGGGCTGTGTGGACATTGATGGGGGCGGGCTGTGCAGACATGGGGGTGGGCTGTGCGGGCATGGGGGTCGGCTGTGCGGGCATGGGGGTCGGCTGTGCGGGCATGGGGGTCGGCTGTGCGGGCATGGGGGTCGGCTGTGCGGGCATGGGGGTCGGCTGTGCGGGCATGGGGGTCGGCTGTGCGGACAGGGGGGTGGGCTGTGCGGACATTGATGTGGGCGGGCTGTGCGGACATGGGGGTGAGCTGTGCGGACATTGCTGGGGGTCGGCTGTGCGGACATGGGGGTCGGCTGTGCGGACATGGGGGTCGGCTGTGGGGACATTGATGGGGGCGGGCTGTGCGGACATGGGGGGGGGTGGCGAATTGTGTGTAGCGGGGAGCGGAGGTGGCAATGCCGCCTCGGCTCCATGGTCCCCGGGGAGCGAATTGCGGCTCAGGCAGCGACTCGCAATGGCCTCGCGGCCATTGCTCGTGCTACCTGAGTGGTAAATCGCTAAGGTTGTAGCCGGGGCTGTGGATGGATTTTGGGCCAGCGGCTCGCAATGGCCGCTTCGCGGCCATTGCTTGCCCTGGGCCAGCGACTCGCAATGGCCTCGCGGCCATTGCTCGCGCAGCATTGGGCGCTTCGCGCCCAATGTTAAATTCGTTTCCACATGACGACATCGGAAAGTGCGCGTGAAGGGGCGCTTTTCCGATTCGCGATTATATAATAGATAAAGTGATTAGTGAATTACGCATTGGTCTGCTGCAACTTTGAAGATCAGTATGCTTTGCAATTATGTAAATTATACTGACATTTGAGTATTTTGCTTTGCATTATAGACTTGAAGCAATGTTTGACCTGTAAATCTTATTGACTAGATTAACAAGCATAACTTTTGCAGTACAAATTCTCCGTCTTTGACGAATTTTCCCCCAAAATTAGATTTCTTACAAATATAGTTGTGTGAACCTCAATACTGGAAAATTTGTTATTGCTCAGAGTTAATAGGTTGAAAAAAGACCAAGGTACATCAATTTCAACCTTTCTCAACAATTGTACAACCTTTGTTATGAAATTTTCTATAAACCGCATGTTATGTGCACTGACGAAAGCATCCAGCACTTTCTTAAAGCTATTATAATATCTGCCATTACTATAGCTTGATGTAGGGAATTCCACTGTCTGACTACTTTAACTGTAAAAAACCCTTTGTTATTGAGCTGCCAGAATTGCCTTTCTTTCACCCACAGTGAGTGTCCTCTGGTTCTTAGTAATGTCTTTGGAATGAATAGGTCATGTGCCAGTCCTTTTTGTCGATTACACATATATTTATACATATAAATGAATTTCCTTTGAGACGTCTTTTTTCTATGCAAATCAAGCCCAACTTTTTCAACCATTCATGACATGAAAGACTTTTCAACACTTGTAATAATGTCCAACATTTTAATATACGTTTAAAATGAGGTGCTCAAACCGAATCCCATCTTCTAGATGTCGCCTCACAAGTGATTTCTAATGCATTATCAATAAATTGGGACAATGGGATTTTATCTCTGTTGTTATACACCCTAAAACCATGTTTGGTTTTGTAGGTACTGCTTGACATTGAGCACTCAACAAGCTGAAATGTTATAAAGTTGCTCCTTCATAAAGTGACACCTGCCCGAAAAGCCAAAACCTGCTATGATTAATCGGTTTTAAGAGATTTACTCTATAAAAGTTTGGTGAATTTATTGTAATATCTCAGTGTTGTACCAATGAATATATTGATGTTTGCAACTACATGTGATTTGTGTTATTTCCAATCTTTGAATTTTAAATCATATTTTCTGATTGCATTAATCTATTTTATGTTATCTTTCAGCAGATATTTGGCATATAAAGGCTGCCTCCAAATTTGCGTTTGTGTCTGCATGCGGAGGGCATGCAGACGCGAACACATTGCAAACGCTGCCATACTGATGTGAACACAGCAGAGATTCTACGCATGTGTTCACATCAGTATGGTGCAAGCCAGCCAATCAGTGATCTTGGTGGTGGCTGACAGTTCACCGCCGAGATCGTTGATTGGCCACCGGGAGAGATTTCAATGTGATCCGCAGCATTCTCCTGCGCTGTCATACGGAGGACCCTGCAGATCCATTGAAATACATGCATTGTTTGTGCGCTTGCGGGCGCTTGCTGATAAAACAAGTGCCCGTGAATGCACAAAAAATGCAGCAGGTTGCATTCGGAGGACGCACAAATTATGCGCATCCAAGCGCAGCTGAACGCAGCCAAACACAGCTACTATGCGCTCCCATGTTAAACATAGGAACGCTGTGCCCATGTGTTTGGCTGCATTCTGTTACGCTGCGTTACGAACGCTAATGTGAACCTGGCCTACGTTTTACATTATACATCACTATTCAATATTTTTGTTCATATGGAGTTAAGATCTGCAGTAGATAAAACCATACAACCATCTTGTACGGAGTATATGAAAGTTTATAACGTACTGCTGATGGAAGAAGTAAGAAATGTTTTTTGTTATAATAATGCAGACTACTCACAGTATACTGAGTAGATTTCCTAGATTTCTGGCCATAAAATATACATTTGTCTCTGCCAGTAGTCAGTCATATGATAAGCTGACATTTTGTTCAGGGCTGAAACAGATTTACAAAACAGTAAAATGGCAAAGGCTGTCAATGAGATGGATAGTACGCCAAGAAAGGAATGTCAAGAAATATTTGGAGGGAAAAAATGCAGCAGTGATAAAGTGTTATATCCCTATCATGGGAAAAACTGAAACATAATTTAATTCATCTCCATCTGAAAAAAACCTATAATAGAAGAAGAAGCCCTAAAATCTTAAATATTTTAAAACAGTTAATTAGTGTGGAAAAGTAATGTCTAAATCAATATTAATAGAAATGAAAGAAACATTATATTGCTGATCTATGAGTGTGACATCTCATTTCTTGGTTTTATGCTAAACAATTGCAGAATTACAGAGATTTGCAAGTTAACTAGGATTCAGGAATAGTTGATAAATATCTCTGCATAAATAACAAAAGAATACATTAATGAGATCAGATAAGATGGAGTTGAGAGAGTAAAATATTACAGAATCTTTACTGCTGGTTGTTCTCAACATATGAATTTAACAATTGTTATGATTATATCAGATTATATAATTTTAATGGCAGATAAAGAGAATGTGACAATTCTTTGAAAGTCAATGACAGAAAAAGTGTACATGAGATTTTTTATATTAAAAGCAGAAAATGAAGACTTCTGCACCATGTAGAAGCCAACAGGACAAAACTCTGGATCATGCTTGTGCAAATTGTGCTTTCGTTATGAATGAGTTATGTTTAAAGGAGAACTCTGGGGAGATAAAAATTTTTGTACTGTCCCTGCCCTCAAACATGATGAAGGAGAACTGGGCACTACAGTTCTAGGATCTATAGATCACTTACAAATCAATAAAATCACACCTGCTCTTCAGCTTTCACCACTCCCTTTGAGGACAGAGAAATTCAGTGAAGCTTCTGCATAGAGCAGGAAGTGTGTTGAGAATGTGGACCCTGGGGAAATCATCCTACATACCAGCCCCCTCACACTTCTGTATGGGCAGGGGGCATAGAATGGGGCATGGCCACCAGCCCCATGTTTACACTTCAATCCTGTCCCCTGAAACGTTTCATGGGTCATCACTGTCTCTTCAGTCACAGCAAAGCATCCAGACATCTGCGAAGCATCTGTTAGACATGGTATAGACCCGAAGGTTCCATTACAATGGGCAGTATGTACTGTGATTATGGTGTCAGTGGCCCCACTTCTGCCAGGCCCCCTGCCAATGTAGAGGTGTGCAGGAATGTAAGATGATCCTGGAGCCCCCAGGGTCAACACCCCTGACACACCTCTTGCTCTCTGCTGCAGCATGACTGAATTTCTCTGTTCCCTAAGAGAGGGGTGAGGAGCAGATTATGAATTTATAAACAATCTATAGATGGTAGAACTGTAGAGAACAGCCGAGCTTCATCATGTAGGAGCCTAGAGAAAATACAAACATGTTTTACCTATCAGGAATTTCCCTTACATTTATATTTAGAACTAGCTGGGTGCCCGATGCACATGCATCGGGATTCTAGAAGGGCGAGTCTCTGACTCGCAATGGCCGCTTCGCGGGCAATGCTTTGCGCTGCTGAGGCGACTCGCCATGCCCGCTGCGCGGGCATAGCGAGTCGCCTTACAACTGCTCGCAATGGCCGCACAGCGCGGTGGCTCAGTGGTTAGCACAGCGCGGTGGCTCAGTGGTTAGCACAGCGTGGTGGCTCAGTGGTTAGCACAGCGCGGTGGCTCAGTGGTTAGCACAGCGCGGTGGCTCAGTGGTTAGCAGTGAGTGCGGTGGCTCAGTGGTTAGCAGTGAGTGCGGTGGCTCAGTGGTTAGCAGTGAGTGCGGTGGCTCAGTGGTTAGCAGTGAGTGCGGTGGCTCAGTGGTTAGCAGTGAGTGCGGTGGCTCAGTGGTTAGCAGTGAGTGCGGTGGCTCAGTGGTTAGCAGTGAGTGCGGTGGCTCAGTGGTTAGCAGTGAGTGCGGTGGCTCAGTGGTTAGCAGTGAGTGCGGTGACATTGGTCAGCGCAGCGTCGTGGCCAGAGTGGTCAGCGCAGCATCGTGGCCAGAGTGGTCAGCGCAGCGTCGTGGCCAGAGTGGTCAGCGCAGCGCCGGGGCCAAAGTGGTCAGCGCAGCGTCGGGGCCAGAGTGGTCAGCGCAGCGCCGGGGCCAGAGTGGTCAGCGCAGCGCCGGGGCCAGAGTGGTCAGCGCAGCGCCGGGGCCAGAGTGGTCAGCGCAGCGCCGGGGCCAGAGTGGTCAGCGCAGCGCCGGGGCCAGAGTGGTCAGCGCAGCGCCGGGGCCAGAGTGGTCAGCGCAGCGCCGGGGCCAGAGTGGTCAGCGCAGCGCCGGGGCCAGAGTGGTCAGCGCAGCGCCGGGGCCAGAGTGGTCAGCGCAGCGCGGGCCAGAGTGGGCGCACCGGGCCAGAGTGGTCAGTGCAGCGCCGGGGCCAGAGTGGTCAGCGCAGCGGGCGTGGCCAGAGTGGTGAGCGCCGCGGCTGTGGCCAGAGTGGTGAGCACACACAGACACACACACACACACACACACAGACACACACACACAGACACACACACACAGACACACACACACAGACACACACACACAGACACACTCGGCTATACTTACCACCAACCTTGAGTGGACATGTGGGCGCCCCTGGACGACTGGATCCAATATGGCATGCGGGAAGTTTGGCAAGACTTCTTGGACGCTATATTGGATGCAGTAGTTCGGGGGCGGCAAGATGTGGACTGAGGATCCAGGCGGCGGACGCAGGGCTGGTGGTATGTATAGCGGAGTGTGTGTGTGTGTATGTGTGTGTACAAAGTGACGGAAGTGCGGACAAAGTGACGGAAGTGCCTACATACACACACATATATACACATACTGTACATTGCATATGGAAGGGTGAGGAGAGCAGAGGCTGGAGGGCAGAGGACAGGGGAGGCTGGAGGGCGGAGGACAGGGGAGGCTGGAGGGCGGAGGACAGGGGAGGCTGGAGGGCGGAGGACAGGGGAGGCTGGAGGGCGGAGGACAGGGGAGGCTGGAGGGCAGAGGCAGAGGGGAGGCTGGAGGGCAGAGGCACAGGGGAGGCTGGAGGGCAGAGGCACAGGGGAGACTGGAGGGCAGAGGCACAGGGGAGGCAGAGGCACAGGGGAGGCAGAGGCACAGGGGAGGCAGAGGCACAGGGGAGGCAGAGGCACAGGGGAGACTGGAGGGCAGAGGCACAGGGAGGCAGAGGCACAGGGGAGGCAGAGGCAGAGGGGAGGCAGAGGCAGAGGGGAGGCAGAGGCAGAGGGGAGGCTGAGGCACAGGGGAGGCAGAGGCACAGGGGAGGCAGAGGCACAGGGGAGGCTGAGGCACAGGGGAGGCTGAGGCACAGGGGAGGCAGAGGCACAGGGGAGGCTGGAGGGCAGAGGCACAGGGGAGACTGGAGGACAGAGGCACAGGGGAGGCAGAGGCACAGGGGAGGCAGAGGCACAGGGGAGGCAGAGTCACAGGGGAGGCTGGAGGGCAGAGGCACAGGGGAGGCAGAGGCAGAGGGGAGACTGGAGGGCAGAGGCACAGGGGAGGCAGAGGCACAGGGGAGGCAGAGGCACAGGGGAGGCAGAGGCACAGGGGAGGCTGGAAGGCAGAGGCACAGGGGCGGCAGAGGCAGAGGGGAGACTGGAGGGCAGAGGCACAGGGGAGGCAGAGGCACAGGGGAGGCAGAGGCACAGGGGAGGCTGAGGCACAGGGGAGGCTGGAGGGCAGAGGCACAGGGGAGACTGGAGGGCAGAGGCACAGGGGAGGCAGAGGCACAGGGGAGGCAGAGGCACAGGGAGGCTGAGGCACAGGGGAGGCTGGAGGGCAGAGGCAGAGGGGAGACTGGAGGGCAGAGGCACAGGGGAGGCAGAGGCACAGGGGAGGCAGAGGCACAGGGGAGCCTGGAGGGCAGAGGCACAGGGGAGGCAGAGGCAGAGGGGAGACTGGGGGCAGAGGCACAGGGGAGGCAGAGGCACAGGGGAGGCAGAGGCACAGGGGAGGCTGGAGGGCAGAGGCACAGGGGAGGCTGGAGGGCAGAGGCACAGGGGAGGCTGGAGGGCAGAGGCACAGGGGAGGCAGAGGCACAGGGGAGGCAGAGGCACAGGGAAGGCAGAGGCACAGGGAGGCTGGAGGGCAGAGGCACAGGGGAGACTGGAGGACAGAGGCACAGGGAGGCAGAGGCACAGGGGAGGCAGAGGCACAGGGGAGGCAGAGGGGAGACTGGAGGGCAGAGGCACAGGGGAGGCAGAGGCAGAGGCACAGGGGAGGCTGGAGGGCAGAGGCACAGGGGAGGCAGAGGCAGAGGGGAGACTGGAGGGCAGAGGCACAGGGGAGGCAGAGGCACAGGGGAGGCAGAGGCACAGGGGAGGCTGAGGCACAGGGGAGGCTGGAGGGCAGAGGCACAGGGGAGACTGGAGGGCAGAGGCACAGGGGAGGCAGAGGCACAGGGGAGGCAGAGGCACAGGGGAGGCTGAGGCACAGGGGAGGCTGGAGGGCAGAGGCAGAGGGGAGACTGGAGGGCAGAGGCACAGGGGAGGCAGAGGCACAGGGGAGGCTGGAGGGCAGAGGCACAGGGGAGGCAGAGGCAGAGGGGAGACTGGAGGGCAGAGGCACAGGGGAGGCAGAGGCACAGGGGAGGCAGAGGCACAGGGGAGGCTGGAGGGCAGAGGCACAGGGGAGGCTGGAGGGCAGAGGCACAGGGGAGGCAGAGGCACAGGGGAGGCAGAGGCATAGGGGAGGCAGAGGCACAGGGGAGGCAGAGGCACAGGGGAGGCAGAGGCACAGGGGAGGCTGCAGGGCAGAGGCACAGGGGAGGCTGAGGCATAGGGGAGGCAGAGGCACAGGGGAGGCAGAGGCATAGGGGAGGCAGAGGCACAGGGGAGGCAGAGGCACAGGGGAGGCAGAGGCAGAGGGGAGGCTGAAGAGCAGAGGCACAGGGGAGGCTGGAGGGCAGAGGCACAGGGAGGCAGAGGCACAGGGGAGGCAGAGGCACAGGGGAGGTGCGAGGGCAGAGACACAGGGGAGAACTGGAGGACAGAGGCACAGGGGAGGCAGAGGCAGAGGGGAGGCAGAGGCACAGGGGAGGCAGAGGCACAGGGGAGACTGGAGGGCAGAGGCACAGGGGAGGGCAGAGGCACAGGGGAGGCAGAGGCACAGGGGGAGGCGAGGGCAGAGGCACAGGGGAGGCTGGAGGGCAGAGGCACAGGGGAGGCTGCAGAGGCGAGAGGACACAGGGAGGCTGAGGCAGAGGCACAGGGGAGGCAGAGGAGAGGGATGAGCAGAGGCACAGGGGAGGCTGGAGGGCACAGGAGGCACAGGCGGAGGCAGAGGCACAGGGGAGGCAGAGACACGGAAGGCAGAGGCACAGGGGAGGCAGAGGCACAGGGGAGGCAGAGGCACAGGGGAGGCAGAGGCACAGGGGGCTGGAGGGAGAGGCAAGGGAGGCAGGGCAGAGGCAAGGGGAGGCTGAGAGCAGAGGCCAGGGAGTGGAGGGCAAGGCAAGGGGAGGTGAGGCAGAGGCAAGGGGGAGGCAGAGGCAAGAGGGAGGCAGAGGCACAGGGGAGGCAGAGCACAGGGAGGCGAGGCAGAGGCAGGGGGGGGGAAGGCGAGGGGAGTAGAGGCAGAGGCACAGGGAGGCTGGAGGAGCCAAGGGGAGGCAGAGGAAGGGGAGAGCAGAGGCACAGGGGGAGGCAGAGGCAAGGGGAGCAGGAAGGGGCAGAGGCAGAGGACACAGGGGAGGCTGGAGGCAGAGGCACAGGGAAGGCTGAGGCACAGGGAGGCAGAGGGAGGTGAGGCAGAGGCACAGGGGAGGCTGGAGGGCAGAGCACAGGGGAGGCAGAGACAGGTGGAGGCAGAGGCACAGGGGAGGCTGGAGGCAAGGAGGCAGAGGCACAGGGAGGCAGAGGCACAGGGAGATGGAGGCAGAGGCACAGGGGAGGCAGAGGCACAGGGGAGGCAGAGGCACAGGGGAGGCAGAGGCACAGGGGAGGCAGAGGCACAGGGAAGGCTGGAGGGCATAGTCACAGGGGAGGCTGAGGCAGAGGGGAGGCTGGAGGGCAGAGGCAGAGGGGAGGCAGAGGCACAGGGGAGGCAGAGGCACAGGGGAGGCAGAGGCACAGGGGAGGCTGGAGGGCAGAGGCACAGGGAAGGCAGAGGCACAGGGGAGACTGGAGGGCAGAGGCACAGGGGAGGCAGAGGCACAGGGGAGGCTGGAGGGCAGAGGGGAGGCAGAGGCACAGGGGAGGCAGAGGCACAGGGGAGACTGGAGGACAGAGGCACAGGGGAGGCAGAGGCACAGGGGAGGCTGGAGGGCAGAGGCACAGGGGAGGCAGAGGCACAGGGGAGGCAGAGGCACAGGGGAGGCAGAGGCACAGGGGAGGCTGGAGGGCAGAGGCAGAGGGGAGGCAGAGGGGAGACTGGAGGGCAGAGGCACAGGGGAGGCAGAGGCACAGGGGAGGCAGAGGCACAGGGGAGGCTGGAGGGCAGAGGCAAAGGGGAGGCTGAAGGGCAGAGGCAAAGGGGAGGCTGAAGGGCAGAGGCAGAGGGGAGGCTGAGGCAGAGGGGAGGCTGGAGGGGAGAGGACAGGGCTGCATACCTCGCTCCCTCCGTGCAGGCTGGGCAGCAGCGGTGTTCGTGTGTGAGGGGCCACTTGGCCTCCTGCTGGGCGTGAGGCAAAGGGCCGGAGGGTTGAGGCAGTTGAGGAGCGTAGGCCGGGCGTGCGGGCGGCATTGCGCACAGAGTCGTGACTCGTCAGCAGTGGTAGCGGGCGGCTGAAGTGAGGGGGAGCAGTGTAACCGGCAGGAGCTAATGCCGGTAATGTGCCCAAGTGGTGTGTGGCGGGTGGGAGATACAATATGGCGTCCGTGAAGTGCGAGTCGCTGAAGTGAGGGGGAGGAGTGTGCAGCAGTGTAACCGGCAGGAGCTAATGCCGGTAATGTGCCCAAGTGGTGTGTGGCGGGTGGGAGATACAATATGGCGTCCGTGAAGTGCGAGTCTCTGACTCGCAATGGCCGCTTCGCGGCCAATGCTTCGCACGTATCCACATGACGACACTGACTCGCAGCGAGAGCGGACTCAGAAGGGGCAAAAAACCCATTCGTGATTATATAATAGATACTCAAAATAATTATTTGGAATCCCAAATAATTCATTTCTCCATTGCCATCATTGGTGAGTGTTCATACAAAAGAACACTATACCCTGTTTAATGATTTCACCTTCAGGAAGAATCTACCGTGAATCACATGTTGCATGATTTAATATACAAAAGTGTACTAATTATTCTGATTTAGTCAATGCATTTATATGGTCAAACTGAGGTAGTGTTATATCATCGAATTCGTGTTTGCATAAGTTTTCCCCATATTCAAATGCTATTAATTCCTTAAAATCAATGTATTTTTTATATTAAAATTATTATTAGATGTTAGCCATTCTACTCCAGACTTTCCTAGATCTTTGGGTCTTCATTTTCCTTTTAATTATACACTGTGTGCAGAATTATTAGGCAAGTTGTATTTTAGAGGATTATTTTTATTATTGATCAACAACTATGTTCTCAATCAACCCAAAAGACTCAAATATCAAAGCTTAATATTTTTGGAAGTTGGGAGTGTTTTTTTTTATAGATTTGGCTATCTTAGGGTACTTTCACATTAGTGTTTATTTGAAATCGCGGCAGATGCAGTGAAAAAAACGCATCTGCCGCGATTACCGCATACCGGCTGCACTTGCGGCACGGTAGCGGCACAGTTGCGGCAAGCCCCATACAATGTATAGGCAGGCTTGCGTCAGGTGCGGCAAGTGCGGTTTTGGCACTTGCGGCAGGTGCGGCCGCGAAAAAAACGCACTTGCCGCACCTGCCGCAAGCCCGCCTATACATTGTATGGGACTTGCCGCAACTGTGCCGCAACCGTGCCGCAAGTGCAGCCGGTATGCGGTAATCGCGGCAGATGCATTTTTTTCACCGCATCTGCCGCGATTTCAAATAAACGCTGATGTGAAAGCAGCCTTAGGAGGATATCTGTTTGTGCAGGTAACTATTACTGTGCGGAATTATTAGGCAACTTAATAAAAAACAAATATATTCCCATCTCACTTGTTTATTTTCACCAGGTAAAGTAACGTAACTACACAAAATTTAGAAAAAAAACATTTCTGACATGCAAAAACAAAACCCCAAAAAATTAGTGACCAATATAGTCACCTTTCTTTATGATGACACTCAACAGTCTTCCACCCATGGAATCTGTCAGTTGCTTGATCTGTTTATGATCGACATTGCGTGCAGCAGCCACCACAGCTCCCCAGACACTGTTCCGAGAGGTGTACTGTTTTCCCTCCCTGTAGATCTCACATTTTATGAGGGACCACAGGTTCTCTATGGGGTTCAGATCAGGTGAACAAGGGGGCCATGTCATTATTTTTTCTTCTTTTAAACCTTTACTGGCCAGCCACACTGTGGAGTAGTTGAATGCATGTGATGGAGCATTGTCCTGCATGAAAATCATGTTTTTCTTGAATGATACCGACTTCTCCCTGTACCACTGCTTGAAGAAGTTGTCTTCCAGAAACTGACAGTAGGTCCGGGAATTGAGCTTCAATCCATCCTCAACCCAAAAAAGTCCCACAAGTTCATCTTTGATGATACCAGCCCATACCAATACCCCACCTCCACCTTGCTGGTGTCTGAGTCTGAGTGGAGCTCTCTGCCCTTTACTGATCCAGACTCTGGCCCATCCATCTGGCCCATCAAGAGTCACTCTCATTTCATCAGTCCATAAAACCTTTGAAAAATCAGTCTTAAGATATTTCTTGGCCCAGTCTTGACGTTTTATCTTATGTTTCTTGTTCAAAGGTACTCATTTTTCAGCCTTCCTTACCTTGGCCATGTCCCTGAGTATAGCACACCTTGTACTTTTTAATACTCCAGTAACTTTGCAGCTCTGAAATATGGCAAAACTGGTGGCAAATGGCTTCTTGGCAGCTTCACGCTTGATTTTCCTCAATTCATGAGCAGTTATTTTACGCCTTTTTTGCCCAACATGCTTCTTACGACCCTGTTGGCTATTTTCCATGAAACGCTTTATTGTTTGGTGATCACGCTTCAAAAGTTTGGCAATTTCAAGACTGCTGCATCCCTCTGCACAGTGGCGTAACTTCAGGCCCAAGGGCCCCGATGCGACAGCTTCAACGGGGCCCCCAATTATTGCAAATCTTTAATAGTGTTAGTCTTTTTCTATGGGCCAAAGGGACTTTTGGGGCCCCCCTAGGCTGCAGGGCCCGGGTGCGATCGCAACCCCTGCACCTGTTGTAGTTACGCCCCTGCCTCTGCAAGACATGTCACAATTTTGGACTTTTCAGAGCCCGTCAAATCTCTCCTCTGACCCATTTTGCCTAAGGAAAGGCATTTGCCTAATAATTAAGCACAACTTATATAGGGTGTTGATGTCATTACACCACACCCCTCCTCCTTACAGAGATGCACATCACCTGATTTACATAATTGGTAGTTGGCTCTCAAGCCTATACAGCTTGGAGAAGGACAACATGTATAAAAAGTATCATGTGATCAAAATACTCATTTGCCTAATAATTCTGCATACAGTGTATGTATGTTTTATTTTAAAAACAAATAAAATCTATTTAATTATATTTGGACTTTTTTGCTTTCAATTTGTTCTGGGTTATGGTTTTGCAATAAGTATGGTACAAGATAGAAGTGAAAATCAATTCTAAAAAATATCTAGAGGAAAATCTATGCCATTACAACACTGCATAAGTTGCGTAAAAAATAAAAAAAATTTCAAAAAAAAAATGACGTGGGCTTCGCCGTATTTCTGGAACCAGCCGGATCCAGCAGGCAGAACGGCCTGCCCCCAACCCCCAGGTGCCTATTTGTACCTGGCCGGACACAAGAATATAGGCGAGCCCTTTTTTTTTATTATTTCATGAATTTCATGAAATAATAAAAAAAAAATGCGTGGGGCTCCGTGCAATTTCTATGTCTAGCCAGGTACAGCTAAGCAGCTGGGGGCTGGAATCCACAGCGCAGGGAGGCCCAAGCTTTCTGGGCACCCCCGCTGCGAATTGCAGCCCTCAGCCGCCCCAGAAGATGGCGCATTCATTGAAGCGCCATCCTCTGGCGCTGAACCCCCCTCTTCCAGCGGCCCTGGTGCGGTGGCTCACTGGGTAATAAAGAGGTTAGGGCCAGCTTTGTATTATCAGCTGGCCCTAAGCCCGAAATTTATGGCGGTCATGCCAATATTAGACATGACCGCCATGAATTTCTATTAAATTGTTTTAAAAAAAACACAACACATTAGCAAAAAAACATTAGGGACTCCATCTTTAATTAAAAAAATCCTCTTCCGTCCGACGTAGTCCAAAACACGATGTCCTCTCTGCTACATCCCTGTGCATAGATATAGATATCTATGCACAGGGAGTGAGCAGACTGAGAACAATCTCAGCACTGCTATATCTCTGTGTACAGACATAGATGTCTGTACACAGGGGGAGCAGGCGGACTCTAGGACCCTGGAGCTGCCAGCAGCCCGGAGGACCCGAGCCCAGCACAGAGCACACAGCCGGAAGATGGAAGAGAGATAGGGAGAATTTCTCCCCCCTCCCTTCACTCCCTGCTCGCTCGGACTCGTTACTGTGCGAGTAATCCCTGCGATAACTCGCACAGTAACGAGTCGGGCGAATCCCTTACTACTCGGCGAGTACCGAGTAGTAACGAGTAGATTCGCCCATCCCTATTCTTAACAAAAGAATTTGATAATTGACAAAATTATATCAGATAATGAAAAATAATATACCTTTGTATTATGTTACGCTGTACATAGACATTAAAATTGAGAATCCTCAGTGGTTGATGTCTTTTGATGACTAACTGAAAAGATGGTAATAAATAGCAAGCTTTCGAGACTACTCAGGTCTCAGGAAGAATATAACATAATCATTGAAGAGTCGCATATTTATACACAACAAGACACAGAGTATTGCAGTAAATAAGACAAGTGATGTGAAGCAGAACTATCAATATGGGGGCAGGAGAAATAGTTCTGGCAGTAAATATTGGATTCATTCATAGATGAGGAGTGTGATTTTTTTTATTGTCTTCTGATTGAGGTTTAATCCTGGGTTGTGATGCCTCTAAATGGTGTTAAGGGCACATTTCTTACTTGGTGTGATATGTTTATTCCTGCTCTGAGTGTGTCTAAGATTTTCATAAATTTGTACTCCTTGACTCTTCTGTCTGAGATCTTAAATTCCCTTTCCATTCTAGAGAACTAGATTTTACCCCATGGAGAGGAATTTTTCCATTCCATTTTTCTATTCTTGCAATTTACTGTTCTTGATCCTGTCATCAGGGCTACAAACATATATATATATATATATATATATATATATATATATATATATATATATATATATTCCCATAACAAATTAAAACAGAAAACCAGTTACATCCAATGTGTCCAGGTTTGTTTGGTCCCGTTGAAGTGCCAAATCAGGCGCAAAATGGCAAGCCATTGTTCACCAATCTCACTCCCCCTCCCTGCCACCATGTAACATGGACTGAAGATAAAAACTGCTGCACATCAAACCTAATGAACACTGCTTTCTTTCTATTTTACGAGAAGATGTTTATCCCTGTGCTTTGAATTATGCTACTCAAGGAGAACAGCAACCCACTGCAACGGAGCAGTACTGGTCGCAGTGAGTAAACTGTTTTCTTATTAGTGGTGCCAGGCTTCACACCCATGTGCTTGATTTCTGTATAAAATATATATGTATATAGTGACAGAATTATAAGAATATACAGACTCCTTTTTACATGTAATATATGTTCATTAAAGGAAGATATAACGTTTTAAAGGACATCATAAATGGACGATATGAAACCCATTTATACACTTTACATGCCTACCTGTTTTTGGATCAACAGAAAAATATGGTTGTCCTTGAAGTATGCTGTAAACCACTCTGGCACTATTTCCATATGTAGGGTCATCACCATCTGTAGCTGTGACCTGAATAACAGAGGTACCTGCATGCAAAAAGAAACAGAGCTATAACTTGGAATTAAGCTTCAGCTGGTATTGCTATTTAAATTCCCACAATATGCTGAATGTCAATGCCAATCTTTTATCTGAAATGTAACCTTGTTTCTATATTCAGACTAATGAATCACTCACTTACAGAAATGTAAAAAGTGTAGTGAGTATGACAAGTGATTAATATGCTTTAAAAGTTTACTCACTGGTAATCACACAACATCAAGCAAACCCTTTAAGAAAGCTTGTCTTTACAGTCCTAATCAATAGACTCAATTCATTTCATTAAAAAGTTTTCATTAGAAATCTGGCATAAGACAGTTTGAAATTTTTTCAAGAATCTTTTAAAACCAATAGTTGTGCAAAACGAATTCAACTTTTGCAATTTTTCACCTTATATATCCATGTATTTTATAGCAATTCAGGTCTTCACGGTCACAAATCGTAGCAGCTATATACGGATGGGTTGACTACAGAAAGAAACACTTCAAACACAACTTTCAATTATGAGCGACTAAAATCATCACACAAACACAGATAGTTAAAAGCAGGGACATACATGGTGCCTCACCTAAAATCCCAATGACCACTCAGCTCAAAAGGGCCAATGGAGCCAGACAGAAAATAAAAACAACTGCACACAGGGAAGGTCACTAGTGACCTATGGAATTATACTTCACAATGAAGCTGATTGTTACTCAGTAGTAATAAAGATAGTAAGGCTAGGGTCACACATGCCAATCAGTTTTTTCCACTGGTTTCAATAACAAATCCGTTGTTTTGCCTATTTTTTGAGCCTCCTGTGCAGCTATGCATTTTGTGGACTTTGCCATTTTTCGTCAAAAAAATGCTACCAAAAACAGATCCGTTTTTTTACTGCACCAAAAAAAGGAATTGTTTCCCCTAGGGCCCCATGTTAAAAAAACAGATCCGTTTTTTACTGCACCCAAAAATGTTGCTTGTAGCGTTTTTTGGGTCCAGTAAAAAAACAAATAGCTTTTGTTAACAATGCAGTCATACTTGATCCCAGGATCCATTTTTAGCATCAGTTTTTGGACTAAGGTTAAAAAACTGATGCCAGGGCTTATGTGTGACCCTAGCCTAATCCATGCACTTCTTAGTGCTCTAATACTCTCGGTGCTTAAAACAGTTACCCAGTCAGTAGCCTGTATGGTGTTTGTTACATGTGTTCAGCCATATACAAAGTAGAAAAAACTGGAAAAATCTCACCACCTATTTGGAGATCTTTTACTACAGTACATGCTGCCAGCAATCACAACCTTCATCCTTGGAGGGGACCCTTATCAGTGTCACCTCATCCACGGCTGCGTTGCTTATTTCAGCTCAATCATTATCTTAGGCTAAGGTCACATTAACGCTGCCCGGGGGATCGCACTGAAAACATAGGTTGAGGCAGCATAAACGCGGTGCTACATGGTAGCGCTTCGTTAATGCTGCCCATACTAACCTATGGAGGCCTCGCCCCTAACGCGGCTCCGATGCTGTCATCAGATGGAAATCTGGCTGTATTTCCTAACGCGAGAAAAGACGTTACAGAAAGCGTCTTTTCTCGTGTTAGGTAATACTGCAAGATTTCAACCAGATGCCGGCATGGTAGCTGTATTAGGGGCGGGGCCTCCATAGGTTAGTATAGGCAGCAATGATGCGGCGCGAACATGGTGGTAGTACCGCGTTTATGCTGCTGCTACCTATGTTTTCAGCGCGACCCCTCGGGCAGTGCTGGAAATGTTAATGTGACCCTAACCTTTGACATCATAATGAATTTCATATCTTTCCCTCTCATCTGGTGTTTTCCCCTCCTCCTTCAAACATGCCAGCATTCACACATTACTAAAAAAAAATCCCTCAACCAGAACTCTCTTGCTAATTACAGACTGGTCTCTAATCTCCCCTTCATCTATAAACTCCTGGAACGCTTGGTCCACTCCCATCTGATCCAATATCTCTCAGATAATTCACTTCTTGACCCTCTACAATCCAGCTTCAGCACATCACACTCTACTGAAACTGCCCTTACTAAAGTCTCTAATAATCTAATAACAGCTAAATCTAATGATTACTACTCTCTACTGATTCTTCTGGATCTCTCTGCTACATTCCATACTGTGAATCGCCAGCTCCTCCTTTCTTTGCTCCGCTCTATTGGGCTCAAGGACACCATTCTCTCCTAAGTCTCCTCCTACCTCTCTGACCGCTTCTTCATGGTATCTTTTGCTGGCTCCTCTTCTTCACCTCTTCCCCTCAGAGTTCAGTCTTAGGTCTTCTTCTCTTCTCTCTATACATTGCCCCCGTTGAGCAAACCATCAGTAGATTTGGTTTTCAGTACCATCTCTATGCTGATGATACCCAATTATACACATTGTCTCTTGACACCACCTTCACATTACTACAAAATACCAGTGATTGTCTGTCTGCTGTCTCTAACATCATGTCCTCTCTCTACCTTAAACTGAATTTGTAAAAAACTGAACTTCTCGTGTTTCCTCCCTCTACTAATCTTCAGAAACCTAGTATTGCCATTTCTGTATGTGGTTCTACCATTACTCCCTAGCAGCACCCTCACTGTCTTGGGGTCAAATTTGACTCATATCTCTCTTTCACCCCCCAAATCTGATCAATCGCTCGCTCGTGTCACCAACACATCAAAAAAATCTCTAAAATTCGACCTTTTCTTACTGTTGACTCTACAAAAACTCTAACTGTCACACTTATCCATTCTCATCTGGATTATTGCAATTCTCTACTTATCAGTCTCGCTGTTACTAAACTCTCTCCTCTCCTATCCATCCTGAATGCAGCAGCCAGGATTATATTCCTCTCCAACCGCTTCATTGATGCCTCTATCCTGTGCCAGTAATTGCACTGGTTGCTCATCCGCTATAGAGTACAATATAAAATTATCAGTCTGACCCACAAAGCCATCCACAGCTCTGCACCGCCATAAATTTCCTCCTTCATCTCAGTCTATCATTCTACACATGCCCTCCATTCTTCAAGTGACCTAACAATGGCATCAGCTACAATCCAAACCTCCCATTCTCGCCTTCAAGGCTTCTCACGAGTAGTGCCAATTCTCTGGAACGAACTACCAAGAACTATTCAATTAATTCCAAATACATAGTTGTAAGCCAGCTTTAAAAACACATATCTTTAGCTTAGCCTATCTCCTCACATCATCTGTCTAATTATTCTCATTCTGTCTTCCAAATCTGGCCTCTTGTGTCATCTTTCTACAGCCCCCATACACTACATAGCACTCTATCTGTACTTGTACAGACCATGGCTGGTAACTGGTTCATGCAGCATTATGTGAATCCTCTATTTATTATATTAATAGCTGGACCATATATGACGGCACTTTTTACCATTTACCTTTTGTGCCTCCCCTATTTCCTCATGGATTGTACGCTTGCGAGCACGGACCTCACTCCTCACGGTTTCAGAATTTTTTTTTGTCTCATCTTGTCTGAATGGTATTATATCATATTATTGTATTTTATTATTGTATTGTTTTGTATTGTATACCCTCTGAATTGTAAAGTGCGGAATATGTTGTCGCTATATAAATAAAATTATTATTATTATTATTATTCTATGGTTCTCATGTCATCTGGGATTGTTGAAGGCAATGACTTTGCGTTATTACACAGTATGGACATCCTCACAAAACGTCCTAGTGTGCTCTGTGTTATAGCCACATGGTTTTGTGCTATGTATGTATTTATATAACACTAATACATTCCACAGTAATTTATATTTAAGTGAGGCCATATAGAGACAATAAAGACATTAGTGAGTAACACACAATTCAAAGTTACAGTGGGAGTGAAGAACCTGCTTGCAGGCTTCATTTATCCGTAACCTCACCACAGTTTTTATCCCAACCATCCCAACCCAAAACAAAACAATTCTAATCTCACAAATGTCCCATGGCTCTCAAACCAATACTACCTACAGTAGTCATCTGTACAGACAAATGATTGGCTTCAATGGTTACATGCATCTGTGATGTTTATAGAATTGCTGAAGCAATAAATAGTGACCACCTGGAAACTAAGAATGAATCATTGATCAGAAAACCATTATAGAAGTATTGCTTCTTATTACTTCCTTTAAAAGAATACATGCATTTTGTAAAAAAAATGCATTTTACTCTCTTGACAATCCTTAAAGATTTCTCCATTAATAGGACAACTCCTTCAAATATTTAAGATTGGCCACATTCAAATCGAAAAGCTTACACTCAATATAACTCATGATTTTTGCCAGATCAGAACCTAAATCTGCAGATGCTGCATTTCGGAGTGATTGCCTTTCGTTAGTGCATTGTATGGGATATGATCTGGCTTTATGAGAGGCTAAGACGAGGTCTAAAAGATGAGCTATTCTCCTTGTGAAGATTAATCCTGCATTTTAGCAGTGGCGACACTTTTAGCTGCAATGCTCCTCTGGGATATATGCAAGTTGTCTCCCCTGAAAAATAAGTAGCCAAACTCTATTGGAACTAGGAATCCTAAAAGTCAAAATTGACTCTTTAATGAGTCTTTTAATATGATTTAAGGTACCGTTACACGCTTCAATGTTGTTGTAACGATCTCACCAACTATCTCACAGGAGCACGGTCGTTAGGACATCTTTTTGAGATCGTTGGTGAGATGTCACACGCCTAGATATCATGAACAGCACACCAACGATGTGGTGAGCAGCTATCATTCGCACAACCCAGCGAACGATACTAGTTCACTGTTGTTAATAGGCGAAGTTGTTAACTACATCGTTATCGCGGTGTCACACACAACGATGCTGCAGGTTGGCTGAACAATGATCGTCTGATTTGAGAACATGTTCTCAAATCTGTGATCAACGATCCAATAATTTATCGTAGTCATATCTTGGTGTCACATTCAACGACGTACTAACGATGTTGTTTGAACGACTTCAAATCTGTGACGTTTCAGCGATATCGTTCATGATGTTGTTCCATGTAACGGGGCCTTAAGGCTTTATGACAGATACCCAAATTTGCATATGCTGCATTTTAGACTGATTGCTCATTTTCAGTGCAATGTATGGGATCTGATCTGGCTGTATGAGAGGCTAAGATGAGGTGTAAGGTAAACAAAGCATCTGAAGATTGGGATTCTTATCTGGCATAAACCATAAAGGCTGGTTACATGCAACAATATCGCTAATGATATAGTTGCAACTTCACCGGTTTTGTGATGTTGCAGAGACCTAGTAGCAATGTCGCTGCGTGTGACATGTACCAAAAACTTGTGATCAGCTTGCTGATCACTGATCGTTGGTGAATGGCCAGGACCATTTTTCCATCGCTGGTCGGCCACTGGGCAGCACACATCGGCGTGTGTTATGCCTTTCTACCCGATGTGTTCCCTGGGTTACTAAGCAGTAGAACTCTGGTAACCACTGTAAATATCGGGTTACTAAGCGCAGTGCTCTGCTTAGTAACCCAATGTTTACCGTGGTTACCAGCGTTCTCCCGCATACACCAGCGTCGCGGGACCTCAACATCATGGAAAAGAATATTTATATTCTTTTTCACGATGTCGATGTCGTTACACGGGTCGATGGTCGCTGGTGAGTCTGCCTGTGTGACAGCTCACCAGCAATCAGATAACGATGTCCCAGCGATCCCGATCATTGGTCGGGTCGCTGGGATATTGTAGCATGTAACCCATAAGCCGGCCTTAAGTCATATTGAAAGGTTCGGTAAAGAGTCAATTTTTGATTTTTAGAACTTTTACTTCCAATAGCTAGCACTAGAGTTCATCTACTTCATTCTTGAAGAGACAATTTGCATATTTCCCGGAGAAGTATTTCAGCTAAAAGTCTACTCACTGCTGGCATACAGAATTAATCTCCACAAGGAGAATAGCTATTCCCCTTAGATCTTGTCTTAGCCTCTCACACAGCCAGATTGGATCTAATACTTTGCACTTAAATGGGGCAATCACCCCAAAACACAATGCCTACAGATAGGATTTATGGCAGATCAGAACACCAAAGTCATACTGAAAGGTTCATCAAAGAGTCAATTTGGACTTTTTGGATTGCTACTTCCAATAGGTGGTACTAGAATTTGTTTACTTTTTTGCTGCAGAGACAATTTGCATATTTCCAAGAGGAGCATTGCAGCTAAACATCTCCTGACTGCTAACATGCAGGGTTAATATCTACTACGAGAATAGCTATCCTCTTAGGGTACCTTTACACGTCGCAACATTGCATGCAATTTCACTTGCAACTTACTGGTTGCAGTGAAATCATGGACACTTTTGTGCTTTGCAGAGGGATGCTGAAGCATTTCACTGCATTACACAATCAGACTGCAGTGTTAAGGTAAAATAAATTAAAAGTAAAAATTAAAAATTGTAGAAGTTCAAACAACCCCCCTTTTGTCCCACTGAAAATAAAACTATTAAAAAAAATACACGTTTGGCACCACCACATCCACAAATGCCTAATGTATCAAAATAGAAACTCAGTTAATCAGATAAGTAATCTGTGTACGGTAATGGAAAACAGTCCAAATTCCCAACTTACGTTTTTTGGTCACCACAACATTGACATAAAATGCCATAACACGCAATCAAAACAAGATGGTATTATAAGAAAAATCATCTCAAGGCACAAAATATAAGCCATCACACAGCTCCAGATTCTGAAACATGAGAACGATATGGGCCGTGGAATATGGCACCAAAATTGTCATTGTTTTTTTTTTTTAAACTTCAGAACTTTTTCACTACTTAGTTAAAAGTAAAAGTATACATGTTTGGTTTCCACAAACTCATGCCAACCTGAGGTCATGCCGACATATCAGTTTTATGATATTGTTAACAAGATGAATAAAAAAAAACAAAAGCATTTGTGTAATTGCATTTTTTAATAATAAATGATGTGATTTAAAAGTACAACTTGTCCTGCAAAAAACAGGCCCTCATATGTCTATATTGATGGAAAAATTAAAATGTTATGGCTTTTGAAAGAAGGGGAAAGAAAAGCGCAAACCAGAAAATGGAAAATCGCCTGTGGTGAAGGGATTTTAATGGACATTAATCAATGAATTATACATGCTGAAATAATAGTTCATTCAGTATGGAAGAAGGCAGCACTCACCATTCTGTAGCATTGAATTTCTTTCTTTATTTGCTGTGCACAGGTAGCATGCCAGCAAGCCGGTGGATGTGGAGAGCTCCCTGCATCTATCATCTCGCTGGCATGCTACCTGTGCACAGCAAATAAATAAAGAAAGCCGACGCTACAGAATGGTGAGTACTGCCTTCTTCCATGCTAAATGAACTTTGGATCTTCGCAAAAAGGGCATGGCACCACTGCTTATCTGCTGGATTAGTTCTGCTTCACTGCTCTTGATTGTGCTGGGTCCCGTGTCTAGGGCTATGATGCGCTTCTTCTCTCATTGATTGCAGACTGCAAAAAGTGTGATCAACAAATACAAGTCATCTCACACAAACAGTACTCTTATACAGCTTGTGATACAGCGACTTGCTGCATTGCATATAAGTATGCTGGGACTTGTAGTTCAGCACATTTAAAAGGAACCTGTCACCTGAATCTAAGTCCCTACACTATCACTAGCTGTCCCTACACCTTCCTAGCTGCTCCCTATCTATCCCTTGCTCATCTAAAGTGGCCATATAAAACATCTCAAAAATAAGTTTAAACTTACATCAGTCTCCGAGGTTGGAGGACTGGGAAGGCGTGGCCACGCTCCATTCACCACTCCTCCGTTGTGTAGTGCATGCTCCACTGGGCGGCATTATTCTTTTTCCTCTCTGCCCCCACCATTTGGAATATCCCTCCCTCTGTGACATTGTATGCACCGGCAGGACGTCACATCCGGCGCGGTGCATTATGGGGCCGGTCACGTGATCGGCCCTAGTGCACTTCTAAATTCTTTATCACTTATTGCACTTAATGATGTCTCTCATCTCCCACAGTCATGTTTCTTGAATTGTTTTTCAGTGACACACTGCACTTAATTATGTGCAGCTGTTGCTGATTGATTCGCTTAGTATTTATGTGTGAGATGTCATTTTTGTCTGAAATGCGTTGCTTGTGGGCAGCACGTATATTCGGTGATTCCATCTATCTGTGTGTGCCTGCCATGTACCGTGTATTGGAACACTGACTGTATTGCAATAAATTTCTGAGAATTTATATTGGAAGCTGGGCCACCTCCTTATTTTCTTCATTGTATGCTGAGTGGTATCAGGACGCCAGGTCCATGCATGCTGATTCCTTCCGGGAGAGCTGGATCCTTTTCTGAACTTTGCAAAATATGCCTGTTTACCTCAATCCCGTTACCATTTGAGTGTCCCCCAACACCCTAAGTGAGCAAATCACTGCAAGCTGAAATGACTAAAAAATATAAAAAGTTTGGCTCTTGACATATAACACTATTTAAAATAAAACTTTTAGTTTTAGGAACCAACCAGCTGGATTTATGCATATGAAGTAAAGGCAGTGGCATACTGGTGCTAGCATAGTTAATAAAATCATACCTTCGGTCATGTACCCGTTTCTCAGCACATGACTTGGGGTTGTGCCTGCAAGGGTTAATCTATCTCCTCTCACTCAATCCAGCACTCAATCTCTGTTCCATACTGAAAGTGAACATAAATCACACTCTGACCCAGACAATGCACCCCAATTCACAATACGCTGTCACTACTCATCGAACATGCAAGGTGATGAGTCCCCTGAACTAATGCTGTCAGCCAAACCACAGGATCACACACTTCCTAGGTTATGGATTCCTTTAGGACTTACAAGGTTCAAATTTATTATTAAAGTTTAATGCTTTAATATAAAAAGTTACAGTGCTTACAATAAAAAGATCTAAAAGATAAAAATTAAAATGGACATACAGATATGCAAAATAGTTATGAAATAAAATAGGAGAAAATGACAGAAAATACCTAACTTTGCAGTCTAATATTGTTCTGTTTCCTGAAGGAGGAAATATGAAAATATGGATCACATCAGCTTGGCTAACCTCAAGCTGTGAACAAGCTTTCCTTGTGGGGAGACCCAATTTATAGCCTCATCCTTTGATGTCAGATTTATAGACCAGCCTTTCATTTTAATATTCAAATTCCCGGTTGGTGACAGGACCATGGTTTTATTAGCAAATAATACATTATTTTTGTAAATGCTCTTTGCCTTAGCATTTTCTTTCCCAGAGCCAAAGTGGAATGCAAGGCCCCTGCTATGGTTGGCCATTTGTTGATTCCTTTTGAAGTCCATCAAAGGTGAGAAGCTTCCACCCTGTATGTGTTCTAAGGGAGACCCCACTGGGATTCAGATCCTGACAAGAAGAGATCAAAAGGTCCTACTCAAGATAACATAGGTTATGACTTTTGTGGAGAGATGCAGCCTGAGAACAGAAACTAATTTTCTGCTGATCTTACATTGCCTCACAAATACATATTTTCACTACACCTTCAGTTTCTAGATTTGATCTTTTATTGCTCTAAAACATTTGATCAAAGATCCTTAATCACAACAGTAGTTGATTGAAGTAAGCAGCAGGGATGGGACTGTGTGGGTAAGGTCTTCTATTATTATCCCTCCCTTGTGTGTTCTGCTTGCCTCTATGCAATTAGCTCCCCACACCCTGCCACTATTATACTACAGTCTGGCGCAAGCACAATATAATATTGATGAATTTCATTCACACTTCACTAACATGGCATGGGAGTCAGTCCATGCGCAGACCATGCCATTTTAGTGAAGACACTGTCCTACTTTAGTCATGTCCTGTCGAGCAAGGGTGCATGTGCTCTTGCATCCTCAGCGGGAGCATACATTGTCACAAGAGCAGAGATGACCCCACCACAAACAACACCTCACCGCATTTGAAAAGCTAATGAGGAGACAGGAGCAGAGGATGTGACGAAAGCAGGAGAGCACCTTCAAAAAAAGGTGTAGCAGATAGAGGTCTATGGTCCAAAATATGGAAAGTATTAAGGTTTCAGATATTCAAAAATGTTGATCACCTTTTGTCTTTCTTTATGTTCATTCATTTTAATTATACTCTTTTCTTATTTTACGTTTTACTTGTTTTGTATCTTCCTCAAATAAAGTATGGCAAAATATGTTGCCCTTATTGGAATATAAAAAAAAGGAATTAATAAAAAGATATAAAAAAAAATAAGATATATAATGTTTGGTTAATATTTTAAACAATGAAGTTCTATCCAGGTGACTGATGAAAGGTTCAGCACATGTAGGGATAAATTTGTGTTTTTTTCTTCCAGCTCCTCTATTGTCACTAAAGGCCATTGAACAAGAGCAAGTTATTACAATCAGTCAAAAGTGCATTGGTGTGGTAGGAAGAAGTTGGTTATCTGTTTTCGCACTGCAGATCAGATGTCACAATATTGAAGGATATCCATGAATCTTGGTAAAAGGATTCTATTATATGTATGCATTTCATGGCCCGGCTGGACATTAAATCACTTACAGACATGTGTCCTTAAGTGATTTTATATTCTGATGATGTGGGCACCCGCCCATGAAACGCGTAGATATAATAAAATCCTTTTACCTAGGTTCCTGATTCTCCTTTTGGATTGTGACATCTGATTAGCAGCACGAAAACAGATAACCCACTTCTTCCTACTACACTTGGATTTTTGTATCTGAAGTATTTGCAGAAGCTGAGTATGTCTTTACATTGGTTGTGGCTCTCACAACCCAGTTAGGTGCGTGGTTTTCCAGACCATTCATCACCTTCATTTTTAATTGGATAAGACCCTATATGCGATTTTCTTCCTTCTATCTCATGTGCCAAAAGTGTTTTGGTAGAATGCTTATTCCTGATCATTTGCCTTTTCCACATAATGCTAATATATGAGCAAAGGCTGATTGCATCTTATGTGTGCACATTTTTGTTGGCTGCACCACTTTTTGTATAAACAAGGCATGTACTAGCATCTATATGTAAACCTGTAAAGAGACAAAACCAACATAGTAAAGAATGTTCATCCCTATACAGTTTGCATTGCCATGTGCAAAAGACCTTTAAACATGGTAAATCAGCCGCACTTCCTGACAAAGCCGTGTTTTCAGTGAAACGCGCGTTGAGGGTGTCCCTGGAGCAGTGCAACATTTACCATTCTTATACCCAATATGGCCCAAGGTAAAGTGTGATGGTGACTGTCCTTTTTGGAGCCTGTGTAATTATGTTGATTTGCCTGTTTGGGATGCTTCATTGTTGTTATCAATGGTTGCCCACTCCAGGGATGATGCTATATGAACTTGTACATATTATGTAGGTATTTCTGATGACTTCATATTCACTGCCCCCCAATTAAGTTAGACCTATTTCTAGCTACCGAGGGTGTGCATATTAAACCTGCATCTGTGTGATTCCTATTAAAGTACATTCATGATGAATTAGGTTAGGTTATATGCATGTGACCTACACCAGGGCCATAGGGTACCTGGTTCTGGGCGTTGATTTACTGGGGGATGTCACAGGCTGCCTGTGCTCGGTCCCATGGCCCTGTCAGTTGCTATAAAGGGGTTTTAAAAATAAAATAAAAGAGTTTGTGACGCCACCCACGGTATCTAGTAATGATACCAGCACTGCCACAGACCTCCGGGGATGATGTTGAGGCAGCTAGTTGGTAATGCTCCCCGTAGGTGGAGCAGGGTCCCCGGGGCAGTAATAAATGAATGGAGAACTCATACAGGGAGGTGGCTCTGAAGGTGGAGATGCAGGCTGACAGTCTCTGTGAACAGGAGTATGGCTCCTCTGGCGAAGGCTATTGACACCACACAGTCTTCATCTCTGAACCGGGTTTTACTAGTGACTCAGACAGCAAACAGTTCTTTACACACAGTCCACAGGTATTGCTGGCCTGGGTAATCACCAG
Source organism: Allobates femoralis (assembly GCA_033576535.1). NCBI lineage: Eukaryota > Metazoa > Chordata > Amphibia > Anura > Aromobatidae > Allobates > Allobates femoralis. The sequence goes on along the minus strand of JARQOC010000005.1, from coordinate 278,533,935 downwards.
GGGATTAGGATGTTTCACCAGGAACCCTCTGTGATGTTCCTGCTTTTCCTCTCATCTGTCCTTACTGTGCTCTTCCTCTTTCATTCCTAGCGCTCCCGCGCACAGAGCCCACTGCCGGTCACCACGGATCCATCTGGAGTATATCGCCCTCTGGGCCTCCTTCTGGAGTCTATCGCCCTCTGGGCCTCCTTGACCCTATGCAGGGGCCTTAGGGGAATTATTCCGGGGTTGCCACGACCTCTAAAGAAGTCTGTGCCTTCCTTCGGCTTGGGGATAAACATCTGCACCACCTCGGAGCTGTTCCTCCGGTTTGGACTGAATCTCTCCATCCGGGAGACGTCTGGCACGGATTCGGGTGCACCTCAAAACCATAGGATCCCCTTCTTTCCTGTAGCGAGATGCCCTCCACTGCGCTTCTCTCAGGGTTCCCCTCCAACGACTTTCTATCTCTCACTAACTTTCCCGCTCTCCACTGTACCACCTAAGCTCCTCCAGTTTCCTAGCAACAGATTAATCTATTGGTCCCCTGACCTAAGGTGTGTGGATGCGTGTGATAAGGGTCCCCTATTGACATCCAAGTCCCCTAGACACAGGGATACTACACACTCTGGTCTGAGTGCAATACCCTTTCATGGCGTCCTGACCAGTGGGGCGCCACATTTCCCCTTGGTTAAGCACACTCATCCGCGAGTGACCCAACCCATACCCAGCAAAGAGTTTAATTTTTACATGCATTTTAAACAATAACATTTTTATTCACATAAAACATTACGCAGCATTTTCATCACTTCCAGGAGGCACTTTTCTTATAACGTTACCAGGTCAACGGGACCCAAACCATTTTAAAAATGTATACAGCCACGGGTTCACACATACAGTTCCAGTGGTAATTATCTTGCACTGATACGGTAGTGTCAATGTCACCACCGGACTGTTTCAAGGCACAATATCCCATTTTACTGAGTTCTTGGGCTTATCGGGTTATAGTCCAACAAGTCTCAACAGCATGTTATAAAGTCACATCACACTTAAAGATATCACACTTAGAACTATCTACATAACCGGGTTTTGCTCCTCTTAGTCTTTACTTTTGTAAACACGCAGGGTGTACCAGCCCTTGGGTCCAACATGAAATTCATAGTCTGCCTGGTCATGCCGGTAGAGACCCCTGTCCGGGTGACCTTTGGTGAGGTGAGCCTCTATGTCACGCTGGCTCACAAACACTTCCTCTCGCAGGCCCGGTTCCCGGATGAACCCCCACTCACTGTACAGGTTAAACGCCGTCACCGTACCAGATTTCTTGTCCTCAAGTGGTCTCGGCGGTAACCCTCAGGCTCCAGTGGTAACCCTCAGGCTCAGGATCTCTCCAACAAATTTGCTTGTTCTAGGGCCCACCATTCCTCATGGCGGCGCCGTCGTTCTGCCTGGTCAACCAAGATCTGTTGTTCCAACTGGTTGGCCCGATATTGCTGCTCCACCAGCTCGGGTTGTTCACAAACCGGGACAGGGGCACTCTCCTTCATCCCGGTAACGGCAGCAACACCGACTCTCCCCACCTGTCGGTGCTAATGACTGTCCCACCAGAAGACGCGGGGCCCGGATGTCCGGACTTTGTCTTTGCTGCGTTCCTGGTTGTCCTCCTCCTTGAAGTCCAGCTGGCTGGATGGCTCCTCTAGGACTGCCTCCACGACCACGTCGGATTCTCCCACGGGCATCTCCAGGACGTCAGACTCGACTGGCTGCTTGGGCTCTGCTCCGGTGACATCGTCATCGGCAGTTGGCTCAGGATCATCTGGCACCATGCGGGGCTCCAGATGCCCCGACCTCTACATCAATGATGGGTTTCAGTCTCTCCTCCAGGAGAACTGTTTGCGGGTTTTGTCTCGGGACCTCCTCGGCGGTTTCAGGCTCAACCAGGGTTGGGGCTCTTGCCTGCACATCCAGCTCTGGCCTGCTAGCTCCCCGCTGCTCCACCCCCTGGGACAGCTCAGACCAGGTACCAGCGTACCACTGCCTGAAGGTCCAGTCCAGTGTTTCATTTAACTGGACCCTCAATTCCCAAAACGCGGTCTCCCAGAATTCAGCATCCCCTTCGGGGGTCAACAGGGAAGCTGCACCTGAGAGTGCGGCCTCCGCATGAAGCTCATCCTCCACCTCTTGGATCAGATCTTGGAGTCTCATAGCCGCCATTTCCACCGACCCATAGACCGCACTTTCTCTCTCTCACTAACTTTCCCGCTCTCCACTGTACTACCAAAGCTCCCCCCACTGGGATCGGTTTCCTAGCAACAGATTAACCTATTGGTCCCCTAAACTAAGGTGTGTTGATGCATGTGGTGAGGGTCCCCTATTGAGATCCCAGTCCCCATGTCACAGGGATACTACGCAGCATAATAAAAAATGGTTGTCCACAGCACCATGTGGAAGTGGAACTCGCTGAATTCCAATATTGAGATGCACGTCCTTAGCCAGGGAGTTCCACCAGGCACAAATAACACCAAGAAAAAGAGGAAGAACAGCGCCTCACAAGCTGGTGTCTTAAATCTTCATATGTATTATTCCGTCCACCAGAAGCACAACGTTTCAGTCAAGGACCTTTATCAAGTGCATAAATCCCACAGTGACACAATCTTATTTATACCATAAAACTCCACCCCCATTGTCTGTCCACCAATCAATAGGCAGTGAATAGTAAACAACAATAAAAATCTCACATTTACTAGACAGAGACCAACTAACTGTATCTTACCAGCTTTGGGGCATAAAGCCCAGCTTGAACGCTTATAAAGTATGAACATCGCCGCTGTTATTGTCCTTAAAAGTCCAATGTACACAAAGGAAGCAGAAAGCGATCACTGACCAATCCTAGTGGAGCATCCTTGGTCGGCATAGTAAATTCCCCCACCGGTATTGCTGTAGCAATCGGTGTTCTTCCAGACGTGCACATATCCGGCGCCTATTGCGCCTGCACCGGCGTTCTTCTCCAATTGGACGCGACTACTGTAGCTCACGCATGCCAGCGGGCGGGATGATGATGCATATCCGGTTCCAAGCGTCCATGGAGATAATAACAGAAACAGCAGACAGAGCGCAGGCGTTGAAGTCCAATTCATATGCTGGTGACGTTTCTTAAAACACCAATATGTATCAAAGCAAAATAAGGCAGTATCCCGATGTTTTTACTTCACATATAGCGCCCCAATTAATAATGATACCCCAATATCAACAACACCTAAAAAAAGGGGAGCTTTGGATAAATTGCATATTTAAAGGGCAACACACAGTAAGCCAGGGTATAGATGTTAATGTAGAGGCATTACTTAATCCCTACAAGTTTCTCTATAACAACAAGATGCTGATTATACAGAGTCATGTACAACAATAATATTATACGATTCCCATATACCATATAACACCCATACCTTATTTACTGCCCAAAAGCACAACAGAATGATAAGTGAGGGGTCCATGGGTGCAACAGACATACTAATGCTAATGCACCAAATTGAATCCAAATATAGGTAAAGAACCTCTTCAATCTGTACCACAGACCCATCACTCATTTCCTGTACAGTAACCCTAAAATACACACATTACCAAGTACAATAGTGTCAAAAAGACCACATTTTCCAATCTTCCAAAAGTGTTGCTACATTGTAAAATGTTAATGGGCGGGTATTGCCATTCCATAGATACAGTTAATCTTCCATCTAGATTAAGATATGAGACAATGTTAAAAGGTTAATAAAAATAATCAAGCATGATGAAAGGTACATCTAATCATCAAGTGGATCACAGCAGGGAACCCCGCTGATCATAATCAATGTTCATGCCTTTTGGAGACAAAGTGTCCAACTCAAATATCCATCTTAATTCTTTCTTTTTTAACTGTGCCACACGGTCACCACCTCTCCTAAGGAGGGGCACATCGTCTATTACTCTGAACCTGAGTTGATTGACCGTGTGGCCCATATCATGGAAATGTCTCCAATGTTTTCCAATGCGTGCCTTCACCTCCATTGTGGTCTCACCCACAAAGAGGAGACCACATGGGCAACAAATAGTGTAGACAACATAACTGCTGTTACAAGTATACCTCTTTTTAATGTCGTACCTCTTCCCGGACCGCGGGTGACTGAAAAACCAGCCCTTTAACAGATTTCCACAGCAAGCACAACCCAGACAGGGAAAATTTCTGAGGCTGGGTGGTGCTAAGGTCATTTGAATATCTTTTTTTGAACTACCAATGTCCGCATGGACAAGATCATCTTTTAAACTATGTCCCTTCCTATATGAAAACAAAGGGAAAAGTTTAAATTCCTCAACCTCACTATGTCCCTTCATCAAGAGGGGCCAATGCTTTTTGACCACATTCATGATACTTTTACTTGCTCCTCAATATGTGGTCACAAGTGGGATTCTTTTAGGTGGAACTACCTTAGGTTTAGGGTTCAGAAGATCCCCTTGTTTGATCGCTAGAGCTTGAGTTTTAAATCTTACAAGATTTTGTTTCAGATACCCTCTCCTTAAAAATCTATCAACCATCTCTTGTAACCGACTGTCAATTTTAGTATCATCCGATACGATCCTGCATACTCTCAACATCTGACTCCAAGGGAGTGATTCCACCATCTTCTTAGGATGCTCACTTAAAAAATGCAATGTGCTGTTTCTGTCTGTACTCTTAATAAAGAGATCTGTCTTCAATAGCCCATTTTCCTTATAGACCATAGTGTCTAAAAACTGCATTTTCTCAAGCGAGCATGTCATAGTAAAGCCTAATCCTGGGTGGATATTATTGAGTGAGTCAAAGAAAATCCCCAACTCCTCTGTACTTCCATCCCACACAAAGAAGATATCATCGATGTATCTTCGCCAGCCTCTGACATGGCGCCATGATGGAGAACTGTACACGTGTTCGCCCTCGAGGACACCCATGTAGATGTTCGCATAAGTTGGGGCCACATTGGACCCCATGGCTGTCCCCCGGCGCTGCAGGTAGTAGTCATCCCCAAAGAGGAAATAATTCCTCCTGAGGATGAACCCCAGCAGTGCCAGGGCGAACCGTGCACAATTGGGCGCCATGTCAGAGGCCACCAAAGTCAAATCGACCGCTGAAAGACCTCTCTCATGTTTGATTGATGTGTATAGTGACACAACATCAAAAGACACAAGCCATGTTGTGTCACTGACTCGAATTTCTGTCAAAGAACGTATAAAGTCCCCAGTGTCTCTTGTATATGAAGGTGCCGCGGTAGCGAACCTTCGTAACAAGTAATCAACAAAAATGGAAAACCTATTACAGAGGGATCCCCTACCCGAAACAATCGGCCGTCCGGGGGGGGGGTTAAGTCCTTGTGGATTTTTGGCAAGGCATATAAAGTAGGCACAACAGGAAATTCTACCACCAGATATTCTGACAACCCATGATCAATGATACCATCATTTAATGCATCACTGATCATGGATTTTAATTCCAACTGGAACTTAGTTGTTGGATTGGAGGATAACCTTTCATAGACCAAATCATCATTTAACTGTCTCATGATTATTATTATTATTATTTATTTATTTATATAGCGCCATTAGGTTCCATGGCGCTTTACATGAGGATGAGGGAGACAAGAACAAGTACACTAAATCTAGTCGATCAGGACGTACAGGTACAGGAGGGGCAGGGACCCTGTCCACGAGGGCTCACAGTCTATGAGGGGTGGGTTAGGATACATTAGAATGGGGGAATGTCAGGTATGGGGCGTTCGCCTGGGTCTCATGGCAGGTTGTACGCTTGACGGAACAAGTGAGTCTTCAGGTGACACTTGAAGCTACTCAGGGTAGGAGAGTGTCTGACGTGTTCGGGTAGGGAGTTCCAGAGTAAGGCAGATGCCCGGGAGAAGTCCTGGACTCGGTTGTGCGAAGAGGTGATGAGGGGGGAGCAGAGGAGGAGTTCTTGGGAGGAGCGGAGGTTGCGTGAGGGTAGGTATCGGGAGACCAGGTCGGAGATGTATGGTGGAGCCAGGTTGTGTATGGCTTTGTACGCCATGGTTAGTGTTTTGAATTGGGATCTCTTGGAGACGGGGAGCCAATGAAGGGCTTGGCAGAGGGGGGAGACAGGGGAGTAGCGGGAGGACATATAGATGAGTCGGGCAGCGGAGTTGAGGATAGACTGGAGAGGTGTGAGGGAGTTAGGCGGGTGGCCATTGAGAAGGAGGTTGCAGTAGTCAAGGCGGGAGATGATAAGAGCATGGATGATCTCACCACGATACTGTATGGTGTCCATCACCACAATCACACCGCCCTTATCGGCGGGCTTTATGGTAATGGACTCATCATTTTTTAATTTTTTGATCTCCTCTCTCTCAAAATGCGTAATGTTGGGTTTAACCCCACCGCAACCATTTGTCTTCAATTTTGCAACATCATTTTTGACCAGCGTAATAAAGGTCTCGATTCCCGGATCATGTCCGGGGGCACAAAAATTGCTCTTCTTCCAAAGATTGACCTTTTTAAGAGAGAGAACATCATCTGACATTATAGAACCTGTTTCCTCCTTACCACCAAAATATTTTGCAAGTCCCAGTCTACGGAAAAATAGATAAAGATCGTTATCAATCCCGAACCAATCTACAAACCCAGTGGGACAAAAGGTCAATCCCTTAGGGCCCTTTCACATCAGCGTTTTTCGCAATTCGCGGCAGATGCGGTGAAAAAACCGCATCTGCCGCGTTTGCCGCATAACGGTTCCACTTGCGGCATGGTTGCGGTTTTTTCCATAGGAAGTATAGGGGGACTTGCGGCAGATGCGGCAAGTGCGGTTTTGCGCTGCCGCACCTGCCGCAAGTGCAAAACCGCACTTGCCGCATCTGCCGCAAGTCCCCCTATACTTCCTATGGAAAAAACCGCAACCGTGCCGCAAGTGGAACCGTTATGCGGCAAACGCGGCAGATGCGGTTTTTTTCACCGCATCTGCCGCGAATTACGAAAAACGCTGATGTGAAAGCACCCTTAGAAAGAATTTTATTCTGTACATTACTTAAATTAATAGATGATATATTTACCACAAGATGTTCCTCCTCAATTAACGTCTTCTCGACTTGGACCTCGTCATGGGCTTCTGTTCGCCTTCCGCTGTGTTTCCTGCCACCCGTGTGGCCATACCGGACCCGGGACCTGGGCCTTTGGGTTTGGCTAAAAAAACAGCCCCAGATGTATTACCACCGTCGTCCGTGGAGTCAGATTCTCCTGTAAACCCAGCTGGAGGTTGAAGTATTGGGGGTTTTTGTGGTTTCCTGGGTTTCTTATTTGGTCTTCTGGGTCCTGGTTTTCTTAGGGATAATACACACTCTGGTCTGGGTGCAGTAGCCCTCCGTGGTGTCCCGATCAGTGTGGCACCACAAATGTAAATTAATGCCCTTGTTAGCTATCACCACCTTTTTGAAGGGTTTGTTATTTTTGCGGTATTTTGTAACTATATCCATCTAGAGGCACGCTATTGTTATAGCTTACTGCACATATACATCTTTTTTGGATATAAATATGAAATTCCCCTCTTTTCTTCCCCTCCTTTATATCTCTTTGGGGGAACTATTTGTCAGGTTACCTTGTATGCTTCTTGTTTCTGCTGTTTGTTCTTGCCTACACTTTGTAATAAAAGCGCTGCGGAATATGTTGGCGCTATATAAATAAAGCTTTATTATTATTATTATTATTATAAATAAAGTATTCAGCACAATTAATTTTTGGTCTTCCAATTCTTTTTATACCCTCACTATTTATAGTGTTTGACCCTGTCATAGAGGGTAGTAATTATTTTAGATTTATATTATTACGGTTCACCATTCTTTTGAAAACATTTTTTGTAGATTTACATGGTAAATCAACAGTTGATAGTCCTCATTGCTGAAAAAAATAGCATCAGTTTGGCACCCCACTGTTACTTTATAAATTCGAATAGAATCAAAGTGCAGAAATTCTTTACAGAACACTATACTAAAAAAAATTCAGATATGTAGATCATCATATGTTAACCCCTTCACTACCTGGTGATTTTCCGTTTTCTGTTTTGTTTTTTTTTTCATTTTTCCTCCTCTTCTTCCAAGAACCATAACATTTTTATATATTTCTATCAATATAGCCAAATGAGGGCTTGTTTTTTTGCAGGAAAAGTTAGCTTCTTTTGAATAACATTATTCGTTTTACCATATAGTGTACATCAAAAATCGGTGAAATTGCAACAGAAGTGTAATTACATGATTTTTTTAAAAAACATGTTCACTATATGGTAAAACAAACAGGTGTTTATGATGACTTGGGTCGTTACAAGTTCATAAATACCAAACATGTACACTTTAGCAAGATTTGATTAATAAAGGAAGTGCTATGGCACAGGGTCACAAGTTAATTCACCTTTATTAAAATCACGACACGTTTCAACGGCGGAATGCTACATTCTGCTGTGGAAACACATCGTGGTTTAAATAAAGGTGAATTAACTTGTGACCCCGTGCCATAGCGCTTCTTTTATTAATCAAATCTTGCTATACTGTTATCCCCATTGGAGGATTAAGGAGTGGCAATAGCCGTGCTCACCGCTCATTAGCTGAAGGACCTTTGGTGATGTAATGCAGCGTCAGTGGTCACATGATCGGGACTCGGAGAGTCACCTGACCAGAGAAGGAAGAGCCAAAAGGACGTTCACACTCGGAGGTGCTGACGGACCGTGCACACTGAGGTTGGGCAGGGGTAGCACAACCTCATCAGGTGAGAGTCTACCTGTACACTATCGGGTCATTCCATGTCAAGTGAACCAATGATTATTACCTCTATATTTTTAATTCATTTGAGATTTTTTTATTTGATAATAGCATGTCAGACAATGCAAAATGTGAAGAGAAAATTTTTTTAAAAAATTTATTTTTTTTAAAAATGATTTTCAAAGTTCGGAAAAAGTGCGAATTTCGCTGTTGCCTGCCTTTACGTTTCTCCTCATAACTAAGGCTAGGAATAAGATAGAGAGACAAAATAAACACTGTTCTACTCAGAACGATACAGGCTTTCACCAGATATGTCACAAGAGGATCTTTGTTAATATTTTACCCATGTGATCGCAAGCGCAAAACTTTAAAACGCATTTCCGAAAAATCGGCGCGCTTTAAATATTTCAAAAACTGCCCATGTGTCTGCTTTGCTCTTAGCCACACCTGTACCAAATTTCAAGTTGGGATCGCGATGGGATCATATTTTAAAATATTTTACTATTAATAGCGTCAATGGGTCATTCCATATCAAGTGATCTAAATATGAATATTTTTTTTTACCTGACGTCTTTAGATTTTTTATTTTTTTTCCTTTATGAAGTACTACTTTAGTTAATTACAAATTAAAAGTTTAGAATTTCTTTCTTCATCAGTTCATTTTTTACAGATTTTTAAAGTTTAAAAAAAGTGTGAATTTTGGCCTGGTATGACTTTACATTTTTTTTATCTTGGGCCAAAAATAAGATAGAGAAACAAAATAAACACCATTCTACTCAGAATTGTCCAGGCTTTCACCAGATATGTCACAAGAGTATATTTGTTAATTTTAACTTTTTACCCATGCGAACGCAAACGCAACATTTTGAAACGCATTTCCGAAAAAAAACGTTTTAATAAAAATTTTCCAAAACTGCCCATGTGTCTTTTATGCTCTTAGCCACATCTGTACCAAATTTCAAATTGGGATCGTGATGGGATCATATTTTAAAATATTTAACTATTATAGTGTCAATTCAAAAATCTTGAATTCAGATCTGTTCAACCTGTGGTCTAAAAGCGTGGGGTCTATATTTATCAAATCCATTATTTTTAGACATTACTGTATTACTTTGATATGGTACAGCTTAGAAGCAGGAGAGGACATATAGGAAAAAGCTTTGTTAGGGCTCAACCTGAGAAAGCACAGGGATAGACAGTGAATGCAGAGCAGATGATAGGCCAGCAGCTCTGTCAATCATGTTAAGTGTCTACCCACTGCATTCAGGAAGTAAGACAGCTCGTTCAGACCTTTCATGTCCTGACATGTCTGGACATCTTCACTCCTGAACAAACAATAGTCTGTAAAAAGCCATCAAGGCTGTGTACTAAAATATGGGTGAGTAAATATATTAATAGTTTAATGCTTTTATTATTAAGGGCCAATACACACAGTGCTATTCTTAGGGATCATCATTCAGAAAAACAGCCCCATTGATTTCTATGGGGTTCACCACATGCAGTGTTTTTGGAAACACTCAAGAGTGAGTAAATCACTGCTTGAACTACTTTTTAATCGCTGCAATAAACGCAGCATTTATCATTTATATAAAAAAGCTGCCATTTTTTTCACTAGCGATTAAAAAAACTAACGCATATGTGGTAAAAACTTGGTAGAAAAACAAGCTGCCAAAACTGCAGCGTGTATCTGCAGACAGAAAAAACTGTGCGCGCTAGCCCTAAAACTCACTTTATAGTAATACAGTTCTATCTCAAGTGTACTGTAAATCTTTATTTTTATTACCTATCTTCCTTACTTAATATTAACTGTATTTTTCCCACACAGCAATGGCTGCTACTTCTCAAGAAACAGCATTTTATCATAGACACTGTTGCAATCCTTTTGAAAAAATATTAATATGATTGGCGCTGGTGGCTGGCTACTGTACTCTCCAAAGATTGTGAAAATTAAGAAGTAGAATTGACTTTATTGCATCCTTCTGGTCCAGCGCCATCCTTTGTGTATCCAAGAAAGCCAGACATTTTAAAAGTGCACAAAAATCAGATATTAACTCACGCGGAGCCTAAGGGTGGCTTCACATTAGCGTTCGCCTCCGCAGCGTTCTGCAGAGGGGATCCGCAATGTGAACGCAGCACCGCAAGCCCCATTGTTTAGAATGGGAGCGCACGGTGCTGCGCTTGACTGCGCAGGACCGTGCGCACCCATTCACTGCCATATGTGATCTGTGCGCAGGCGGATGCCTGCGTACAGATCACACACTCTCGCCCGCACCAGGACGCAATGCTGCAGAGGCGAACGCTAATGTGAAGCCACCCTAACACCGTGACAGGCCGGACATACTCTTTGACACACAAGGAAATGGCGATTGCTAGTAAGCGTTTATGGACAAGATTACATTTCACCCACAAGAAGGGACAAATTGATAAAATGTCACTTTAAAAACATACTATTAATTGTTTGATTAGTTCATAATTTATAGAGCGATGATTTAACTACTGTACTATTCTTATTAAACACTTCATAAATCACATGTTTAGTGATAGAATAGAAAACAAATTTATATGTATAATTAGGGGTTAACATTTTTGGTTCTTTTAATCTTATTTAATCAAACTTGAGTATATGATCACCTTTCTTCTTTTGGTTTGTTCAATACATTCAAGTTGAAAATGCTGAGCGTTGTGTTCTGATGATTAAGATGTATTTATCCTGGCTCTTATGGGATTTGTTTTTTGTGTTTCTTTCTTGTTGCATATAAATGTTTTATTCAATAAGTTGTGATAACTCATACAACCATAAAATAAAAAATATATAAATTTGACAGGTCCCAAGTTGAATCTCTGCACAAATATAACCAAGAACACAATCAGTCATTTTTTCACAATTGCCTGTCAATAGTTTGAATTTGATATAAAGAAACATAGTCTTGTAACATATCAAATGAAAGCTGTTACCATTCTGAGTAAAATGATGCCTCTCCCACTTCATTATCTTATTTCTAGCCTGAGATAAAAAAAATGTAAAGTCATACCAGGCCAAAATTCACACTTTTTTAAACTTTAAAAATCTGTAAAAAATTAACTGATTAAGAAAAAAATTCTAAACTTTTAATTTGTAATTAACTAAAATTGTACTTCATAAAGAAAAAAAAAAAAAATCTAAAGACGTCAGGTAAAAAAAAATATTCATATTTAGATCACTTGATATAGAATGACCCATTGACGCTATTAATATTAAAATATTTTAAAATATGATCCCATCGCGATCCCAACTTGAAATTTGGTACAGATGTGGCTAAGAGCATAGCAGACACATGGGCAGTTTTTGAAATATTTAAAGTGCGCCGATTTTTCGTAAATGCGTTTTAAAGTTTTGCGCTTGCGATCACATGGGTAAAATATTAACAAAGATCCTCTTGTGACATATCTGGTGAAAGCCTGCACAGTTCTGAGTAGATTGGTGTTTATTTTGTTTCTCTATCTTATTTCTAGCCCGAGATATGATAGAAAATGTAAAGCCATACCAGGCCAAAATTCGCACTTTTTTAAAACTTTAAAAATCTGTAAAAAATTAACTGATAAAGAAAAAAATTCAAAACTTTTTTTTTGTAATTAACTAAAGTTGTTCTTCATATAGAAAAAAAATTAAAAAAATCTGAGGACGTCAGGGAAAAAAAATATTCATTTTTGGATCACTTGACATGGAATGACCCTATCCTAAGACCCCCACTAGACCACCAGGTACCGCTCATTGCTCGTTCTTCAAACTGTTTTATACGCAAACATGTATACTTTAACTGTTATATAAGTGGTGAAAAAAAATCAGAAGTTTTTAAAGAAAAATAATTGTACTTTTGGCGCACTTCTCTGCGACCTGTAGCATTCTATAATTTTTGGGATGTGGGGTTGTGTGGCAGTTCATTTTTTGTGTCTTGAGCTAATTCCATTTTTGAATAAATGCAACTGTTATAGCATTTTATTGCAATATTGCAGCAACAAAAAAAATTTAATTTTGGCGTTTTGACTATTTTTCTCTTACACAGTTTACAGATCTGAATAATTGATTTTAGATTTTGATAACTCAGGTATTTCTGAACATGGTGATACTAAATCTGTGTATTTTTTTTAATAGTTTTCTTTTCAATAAGGCAAAAAAGAGGTGATTTAAATTTTTGTGTTTTTTTATATTTATAAAAACCTTTTTTTTTATTTTTACTTTATTTTCAACTGCCACTTAGGGTGCATCAGCACTGCACAGTGCAATCGCTTATCTTGCTCACAGCCGTGCTGATGCATATCTGTAAATAGGAGAAATTACTACTTTCTGTGGAAGCAAGCGCTCCCCGGGCATCCACAGCAAGTGATTCGTGATAGCTTCCGAAGTTCTCACAGGATCTCTTGCTGTCATGACAACACATCAAGGCAACAAGATCACATCACAGGACCTCGAATGCTTGTGGGGAACAGCGCAATCCCAGCCATGGTAAATTACATTGTGTTGTCAGTGATTCACAGAGCGATGTAAAGGGTTAACACTGCCGATCTGATCGCTGATCTGATCGGTCCTGTTAGCTGCACATGTCAGCTGACCATATCATCTGACTGTTGTAGGGGATGATGCGAGCTCACAGCGTGAGCTCGCATCAAGGGGAGAGAAGCGGCCGATCACGTTCCTATATGTCATAGGTCATGAAGGGGTTAATTAATGAATTCAGAGTCATTATTGTAGTGCCAATATATTATCCCAAAAATAAATTCAACCAAAAAGAAAATCATATTGACAGATAAATATTAAATTCCCAAGAAGAGGTTTCGTAATAATGTGCTCCCAGGTAAAATCGTTACAATAACACTGGACAGTTGTGATTGAAAGTGTTGTCAACCTTGAAATTGTTCCAGAAAATGAAGTATTTCTCATAGAAAATTGTTATAATTACATGTTTTGTTATACACATGTTCACTTAATTTGTTTATTTTGGAATAACATAACAAAAAAATGCATATTGGACTTTTCACACCAAAATCCAAAAATGATCCAGATAAAATTGGCACACTCAACTTATTATTTTGTTGCACATCCGTTGAAATAAATAACTGCAATCAATTGCTTCATATAATCATCAACAAGCTTATACTTCTCAACTTCTTCTTTTGTAAACTGTTCAAGGTCTCTCATATTTGAAGGGTTCATTCTCCCAACAGTAATTTAAGATCTCTCCACAATGAGATGCAGAGATAGACTTATTGTTGGCCACTTCAGGAATCTCCAGCACTTCGTTTCCATCCATTTTTGTGTGCTTATTGCAGTATGCATGAGGTCATTCTGCTGCTGCATTTCACATTATGAGGTTTTGCCTCTTTTGGGTTTTGCTATGTATCTTGTATTGATCATACATTTTGTTTTTGATTTGAGTATAATGTGATGATGTCACAAGAGGTGTTTCTTTTTGTGTTTTAAATCATTGGGCGGACTTTTCATATCAGCTACGACTAAGACCCTACGTGGTTGAAATGCGTTAGTGGTGTACCTCACTGTGACTGTTTTTTATGGATCAATAAAGAAAATAATATTTTAATGGATTTTCAGATCGCTTCTCCTCTTAGGCCTAGCTCACATCTATGCAGCCCCTGCGTTTGCCTGCCCTCCCTGCCCTGTACTAGCACAAATGCAAGCACAGGTGCGTTTACAGGCAAGCGCATAGGTGCATAGATGCACTGCACTTGCACTCGCCTGCACTCGGTGCCCCTGTTACCTGCTATGGCTGAGCACAGCTGAGCGCAGGAGCCAAAAACCCGGAAGCGCGAGTGGGAAGCTGATGTGACCATGCGTGCGCTTCTCCAGATGCACCTGAAAACGTTGCATTACACGTTTTCGGTTGCATCTGGGCAAGCGCATGTGCGGTGACGTCGGCACAGTCACACTCGCGCTTCCGAGATTTCGTCTCCTGCACTCGGCCATAGCAGGTAATGGGGGCACCGAGCGCAAGAGCAGTGCATCTATGCACCTATGCGCTTGCCTGCACTTGCCTGTAAATGCACCTGCACTAGCACAGGGCAGGCAGGGCAGGCAAACGCAGGGGCTGCATAGATGTGAAAATGGCCTTATTTTTATAGTAGAGTTATGTGTGTCCACAAGACACTTTTCAAGAACAGTTTTGGCTTACTAATGTACATTTTGGCAAACAGTGGAGATACCCAATGCTGCAGGCAGAAAACAATATTGTGTGAAAAATATTGCATGAAATTATGTCCAATTTGCTATTTTTCTATTTTTTCTGTGCTGTTCCGATACATCCGAAGGAAATACACATGCATATAGCAAAACATGTATAATTGCAATATATTTCTGGAAGAAATGTTTCATATTCTGAAATAATTTAACCCCTTCCCGACCTATGACGTTATACAACGTTATGGGCGGGTAAGCAGTGTTTGATGTGAGCTCCGGCGCGGAGCTCACATCAAACAGCCGACATCTTAGCTGATGTGATCAGCTGAGATGTCAGGCTAACAGCTGTTAATCCTTTGGATCCCGCTGTCAATCACTGACAGCGGGATCCAAGGTGGCCGCGGCGGGGAATGCGCTGTTCCCCACCTGCTCCAGAGATTTCGCGGGATCTCCGGCGCTCACATGACAGCCCGGGATCCTGGCTAGATCCCGGATGCTGTCAGAGCACAGTTTCCTGCTGTGGTTGGCAGGCGATGCCAACCAAAGCAGGTCCGCGATTCTGGGAGATACAGATGAGCTGCTGCTCATCTGTATCTCCCAGAAGCGATCGGACTGTGCAGCAAGGTGCCTCTTAAAGAGGCAGTGTAAAAATAAGAATCAATGAAAAAATAAAGTTTTTAAAAACCTGTAAAAAAAAAAATATATAAAAGTTCAAATCACCCCCCTTTTCCCCCATTCACAATAAAAGTATTAAAAAAAGAAAAAAAACACACATGTTTGGTATTGCCGCGTTCAGAATCGCCCGATCTATCATCCTATTAAGTCCGTTAATGAGAGCCATGAACTCCATAACGGAAAAAAATGGTCCAAACGCCAAAATTCCGTTTTTTTGGTCACACAACATTGCTATAAAATGCAATAACGGGCGATCAAAACTGCGGATTCCCCCAAAATTGGCATCATTAGAAACGTTAGCTCAAGTCGCAAAAAATAAACCATCACACAGCCCTAGATCCCTAAAAATGAGAACACAACGGGTCGCAGAACTTGGTGCAAAAAGTTAGTTTTTGTTTTTTTTCAAAGTTCTGAATTTTTTTCCAGCACCTAGATACCAGTAAAGGTATACATGTTGGGTGTCTATGAACTCGTACCGATCCGAGGCAATACCCCGTCATGTTGGTTTTTCCATATAGTGAACATTGCGACTAAAATACCCAAAAAACAAACGTGTCATTGCACTTTTTTTGCAATTTCACTGCATTTGGAATATTTTTGCAATTTCCCTGTACACTATATAGTAAAATAAATGATTGCATATGAAAGTACAACTTGTTCCGCAAAAAACAAGCCATCATATGTCTATATTGACGGAAAAATAAAAACGTTATGGCTCTTGGAAGCAGGGGAGCAAAAAACGAAAATGTAAAATGAAAAATTCCCAGGTCATGAAGGGGTTAAAGGGTGCCAACACTTTTAGCCATGACTGTATATGGTCAGTGCAATGACATAGTTTTCACCTGCTATTTAACAAAAACACAGATTGGAATCAATATGGGAATTTTTGGAATGAGATTGTATCCACCTCTTTGGCATATCAGGTTTTGCACTGGAAAAGTGCAGGAGCCAGTTTGGTGACCTAATCACAACATTTTCTCTAACATAGCCCCTAAGCAGCACAGGGTTTAAAGGGTTAAAGAGCTGAATTGAAAATTAAGTATTTTAAAATCAGTTTTGCCATTAGTTCTGATGCATTTTGTTACATCAGACCCAAAAAACAAATTGATGAAATGCTTATATCTTATAATTCAATTCAGCCTTAGATGACATATCAACTCAAAGCTGATCAGTTATTTTTAGATCATCTTCTTAATGGGGCTGTCCACTACTCAGACAACCCCTCCTGAATAAGCATCCAAAACTTCTTCTTGATGTTTGAGTCATCCAAAGATGGGAAGAGCAAATCAAGCACTGATGTGGCACAGGGCTTGCATGACGTAACAATATCACGTGAGCACCCAAAGAGCAAGTGTCGATTCTATGATATGATGCCGGTACAGGAGGTGAGTATAATTGTTGTCCGACAATTCATCTATTTCTTTTCTTTTTTTATCATAATACGCTATTGATGCCACTGTGGAAATACAATATTTCTTTTAAATTGTATTCCAATGATTATTTGCAAACTTGAATTATAATTATTCACAGACCTTAATGCACTAACTTTTTATTTGTTCTACTATTTTTTGTATATTTATTGAGCAACTTTTAAAAATATTATATCTTATACAATTTGAAAAAATCCTGTGTATGATAATTCTGATTGTATTTTAACCACTAAAATAAACCCCAATCATGATATGTAAAACTGCAATTATACATAAATACAAATTAAATAAGAATAATCAAATTAGAAAATATATTGACACATTCAGGTTCAAGGCTATTGAATTTTTCAAGATTCAAAACATGATTTTAAATTGGTATGATTTTGATAGAAAGTCATGAAAACCTAAAATTGCCCCTTCAATTAAACTATATAAAATGTGTTCATCTCTATTTGCAGATCATAGACTTGGCAATGATATCAAGGCAAACCTGTGCATTTATGACCAGCAGAATCTTATGATGTATGAAAGAGCCATATACTCAGAGGAGAAATAGTTTTCCGAAGTCTAAGGTAATGATAAGACATCATCTTGAATATTCAATATTACTGTGGCACTAACTGAAAAGAAAGTCGTAAAACTGTTATTAGTGCAGAGGCAAAAATGTAAAATTCTTAAGTGTATAGAAAATCTCAGTTGTGCAGTAAAACAAGAAAAGAAGCTAAAACATTTAGTAACCTTCATGTATTTCAGGCTGCAGAAAAGAGCCTGTGGCTTTACGTGGATTGGAAGAAACTAGGTATTTGGAAGTTTTTTACATTCTTCTATTGCAAGTTTCTACAATTTTTTTGTTACTGTAGCTCATATTTACTGAGGCTCTTACACATATATTCTGGGTGTGTGTAATCATTTTTTATTCAGTGGTATTCCAACTATAAGATTGAAACTGATGAAAGGACTAATCCTATTGTTTGAATCAAATTTTGTGCCAGACAGGTGCATGCACAGGTCTGTGTGCAAGATCACAATGTGAATTTAACAAAAATATATCCTACAGAACATACTTTTCTCAACACTTTCTAAATTTGGCAAAAAAAGTTAGTCAGCTTCTTTATATGCCCTGTATTATACACAGATGAGGCACTGTCATTGATAAGCAGCAGTCATGAAAATAGTTCTCCTCTGCTTCATGAGGATGACATGTCCTACTGTCATCCACATAGTGTCCTCCATTCCACTCTTGCTCAGGTGTACTTTTTCCTGCCCTGCCAAGAACAGAGTATATTTCTGCAGCACGCATGTGCTGGCAGTCTTTGGTCTTTCCCTGCACATTGTCATTACAGTACTTTGCTCTGCCCTCAGTAGGGCAGGAAGAAGTATGACTCTGCAGAAGCGAAGTGGCGGAAATTGTGTGTATAACATAGGAAGCATCAATCATAAATAGCATGAAATGTGCTTGGTGCTTGATCAAGACCAGAGATGTACTGGACCGGCACATCTGTATTTATAATATAAGCTTCTTTTCTGCCTTGCAGAGTGAATTGGAGTCATATATAATGCATGCTGCTATGCTACAACAGAGGGCCTATATGTGTTGGCCATCTACTTACATAAACTCAAAGTTCCATCTGTCATCCACTTCCATTTGGTTGCATGCCTGTGACACACTTGTGGCATCCATATTTGCATTGACCCAAAGTGCAGTACCACGAGTGGTGCCGCTGACACCTGAAACCGACTCTGGGAACCCACTATAGCACACACTGCCCTGCAGTCATCACCGGGCATCACCGCCGTGCACACCGCACAGTGAGTAACTGCACTTGTGCATACAGCTGGGTGTCCAATTATGGCGGCAGTCTGAGTAACTATGTCTGCATTCCGGGTATGCGCAAGTGCATTTATTCATGCCACCGTCATATTTGGACACTTGGATATCGATAGCGGTGACATGGCGCACAGGAAGCAAAAGGAGTGCACACAGAGAGCAGAGAGAGCATACATGGGGTAAAGAGAGTGCACAGAGGGGCAGATAGAGCACACAGGGGGCAGAAAGAGCACCCTGGGGTGCAGAGAGTGCACAGGGGGAAGGGCAAATGCACAGTGGGCCAGAAACAGTGCACAATAGGCAGAGGAAAAGCACAGGGGGGCAGAGAGAGCACACAAGAGAGCAGAGAGAGTGCATAGGTGCAAAGAAAGTGCACTGGGGTTGCAGAGAAAGCACAATGGGGAAAGATATAGCACAGAGGGGAGGTAGATGGAGTACACGTGGGAGCAGAGAAAGCACACAGGGGCAGAGAGAGCATACAGAGGGCAGAAACAGTAAACAGGGGGTCAGAGGCAGCACAGAGAGGGATAATTAAATAATTGCACTGTCCCATCTGTCACTTAAGGCATATGGACATTCTGCTATCTGCCCAAGTAATGGGTGTGCAAATATGGCACCCACTGGCAGTACTGGCACATTGCACAGTACTGCCAGTGATGCCTCAGCTGCCTGCAACCGCCGCCACCTGCAACCGCCACCACCTGCAACTGCAGCCATACGAAATCACCACCACCTGAAACTGTAGCTCCCATCCCCCACAGCTACCACCAACACATCAGCACCTGAGTAAGTGCACATGCGTATACCTGATGTGCATGCGCACTTACTCAAGCAAATACCATCTTTGAACACTTGGGTATGCAAAAATGGCAGTGTGCCACAGTGCGAGCATGCGCACTTACTCATGCTGCTGCCATCTTTTGACACCAGTAGGGAGAAACAAAGCACAGGGGGGCAAACCGCACAGGTGGACAGAAAGATCACACAAGGGGCAGAGAGAGTACACAAGGGGCAAGAGCAGTGCACTGATGGGGAGAAAAAACACACAGGGGGCAAAGAGAAAACATAAAAGGGCAGAGAGAGTGCATGTGCACAGGAGCAGCGCAATCGAGGAAGCTGTATATGTAATGTAGGATGCATTATCCACACAAGGCAAAGAAGAAGAATGGTGCAAGATCAAGATTATGGATGGTGACTGCAGTTTTAATGGGAAAAACCTGGTGTCAGGTTTGCTATAAACATTTATGGCAAAATCTGTAATTGAAACAGGGTAGTGGACTACCTCTTTAACCTCTTCTAGACATATAATGTACTTGATACATCACATGTCGGGTGCCCGCCTTGGGAGCTCAAATCTTTTCTATGACATCTCACCTGATGTCATCAGCTGAGATATGGGACTACCACTGCCTATTCGATCAGTGATCCGTTCAGTGGTGTTATTCCTTCGAATCTCGCTGTCATTCACTGAAGTAACATTCAAAGCAGCGGGAACCGCGCCATTCCCTGCTGAAATCGGAGATCCTGCAATAAGATTGCAGGATCTCTGTGTATCACTTGATAGCCCGGGGTCTTGCAGTGACACCGGTAGCTATCAGGGATCACTTTCTGTGGATGATTGGCAAGCATTGCCAACCCCAGAAAGTGATCATTTGTGCTATGTCCTGATGTGCTGCAGCTCATTGAGACATAGCACAAGCAATCAGACATTGCAGCACTGTGGCGCTCTATGGGGCACTGTAAAATAAAGAATAAATTAAAAAATAAAGTTGGTAAAAATATGAAAAAAACACAAAAGTTCAAATCACCCCACTTTTACCCCATTCACAATAAAAGTAGTAAAAAAATTTAAAAATACATATGATTCACCGTAGCCGGGTAGTTCACGTTGCAGGCGTCTGCTTCTCTTGTCACGGAACCGCGCCTGCGGCTGTGAGGCCCGGTGGTCCAGATCAATGGGGGGGGATGGCGGAACAGTAGGGGTAGTTTGTCTTCGTGACACCACCTGCGGGTGTTCTGGTAACCTTACCAGCGCTGCTAGGTCTCCGGGGGATGTTAGGCAGCAAGATGGGACGCACCCCACAGGATGAGCGGGAGTCCCCGGAGCCGGGAGCTGCGCAAGATGTTGTGAGGCAGCTGCCATAGTGCTGCTGTTAGGCCCAGGAGTCAGACACAGACACTCCAAAGTCTTTTTAGTACCTTTACTGGTGGTTTTCAGGCACGCCAGGCCGGGTTCGTGAAGTTAACCCTCCTGGAGTTTCACAGCAAGCAGTTTGTGTAGGCTTCCTTATCTCTATACTCCTGGTGCTAAGGTCGGGTGGATGTGGAATCCAGCCGGACCGGGCAGTGTGTTCAATAGAACGGATTTCACCTGGTTGTCAGCACTGAGGGCACTGTAAAAGGATGATGATAATTCTACCTTCTTCCCTGGGCTCTTGTTGGTAGGTGCGACAGGTGAACAGGGGGCTAAACTCCCTGTGAAGTCTGCTGGTTCTCTGCAGTGGCTATGTAGCTTCCACAGCTTCGGTTCCAGTAACTGGTTATTAAGGAAAGAGTCAGAATAACTCTGTTTTCCTGAGAGGTGTTCTCCTTCTTCCTCTTATCCCAGTTGCAGGGATTTCCTCACTTGCTAGCAGGCTGACTGGGCCTAGTGTGTCCCTCATAGGATGGAGGTTTCACACAGGCTGGCAGCTCTTGTAGCGACTGCACACACTCTGGTGTTTCTCCCTCCAAGACTCTATTTATAGGGGGAACTGGCTCAAAGTGACCAGTGGAGCTCCCCCTAGAGGCTCGGGTGAAACCAGGTGTTCTAAGGTGTTGTGGTGTTGTTTGGTGTTTTGTGAGTTTTGCTTTGCTGTTAACTCCAGTCATGCCCTAAGGATTTCTGTGGTGCCCAACAGGTGCCAGGGTGCCACACATATATTTGGTATAGCTGCATTCAGAAATCTATCAAAACTTAAAATCAATTAATCAGTGTCACAGTGGTAAGTAGGTTGAGTTTTCTCCCCGTTGCTGCACTGGGAAACAACTCCCAGAAGAACCACTGTTAATGGGAGAAGGTGTCCGTCTCCGCGGACAGCTGTGATACTTTGAAGAGCAGGAGCAGACATCTACACTGAGGTACAGTTATATGAACAGCTTTCTTGCATACACTGGTAGTGATTTGAACAATAGTTTGGCCAGCAAACAGAAAAAGATTCATCTAATGGTATTAGTTAATTCTTGTTAGGCATCCACAGTAAAAAGCTATGTTGCACTATATAATTGCAGATTCATGAATAGACGCAACACTTGAGTAATTCATTTCCATCAACTGCTCTTGACTCCACACTCAAAAGGGGTAAGAGTTTGAGGTTTATCTGGCATCATTTCTAAGATTCACAGCCATAATGCACATTTCAATATCTTTATTATCTAGAGACCAGAACCTCTACAACCGGCCAAATTCATTGAGAGATCCCCCACCTGAAAGAGATACCAGGTGAGACATACACCTTGATTTGACCAGCAGATTGGCTAACAAACAAGGATAAAAATTCATCTAATTGTAGCATTATATACTTGCAGATTCATGAATAAACGCAGCACCTGATTAACCCATGCTCATTAGCAACTCCACTTTCAAAAAAAGTAAAAAAAAAAAAGGGGGGTAAGATTTTGAGGTTTATTTGGCATAATTTCTAGGATTTATAATATGACGAATCCCAATATTTTATTATCTAGATGCTAGAACCTCCACAGTACAACTGACCAGATTTATTGAGAGATCCCCCACCTGGAAGAGATACTAGGTGAGACAAACACAAACAAAAATATTTTCTCTAGTAGTGCACCTACATATAAGTTTAATACTAGATGTAATTTTTAAAAAAGAAAATTGATCATAGATTCAACATCCAATACAATATATCTCCTTAAAAGGAAATACACAAATAAAACCTAGATTCCGTACGGGAGGCTTCAACCCATAAAGCTGCTACATTGGTAAGAACATCAAAATAAAAGAAAGAAAGCCCTTTTTATTAATGCGCACGATTCTCAGAACAAATTCTCATTGATTTATTATATATTTATAGGTTACATCTGGACCAGATCCATATTGAAAGCACATTTGCAGCCTACCTTTTTTAGAGGATGATGTAACACGTCACATTTGAAAGAAGTGACACAGAAACAACTTATAACATCATTTCTGAACTTTGAATGTTTTATTTTAATTTTAATAGATTTTTTAAACAGACTGTATATATATATAGATAAATTGATACACATGAAATTAATTTATTCATTGATCAAAATTGCCATTGGTTTCACGTTAGCGCCAAGCCTACATATGAAGTTTAATACTGAATTAGATATTAACAGTTGGGATATGCGTGGTGCCCCCTAAGCTATTGGCAGTTTCGTGCATTCACTAGTGAATTGCTTGCTCCGCTAAAAAATCCTAATTTTCTTATACCCTAAAAACTAGTTTGAGAAAATGCAATATTAAATGTACTAGACAGAAGTTAAGAATGCCCATGGTTCATATAGTGTTAACCTTAATTCAACTAGTAACGGCATAAAATGCACCAACGGTTTCATAATAATTACCTAAATAGAAGGTAGAGACTGGGGGTGCTGGGGTGGGTTTGATGTACAGGAAACCAGATGGAAAACACGATCAACACTGTTATACACCACTTCAAAGGTTTATGCCACGGTTACAGATAGAAGCAGTATATAGCAGTGTTGATTGAGTTTCCCATCTTGTTCCCTGAATGTGATTTTAGTTGTTACTTGCTTTTACTAGTAACTAGAGCTACTAAAATTCTTATGTAGTTTTAATTCAAAATTCTTTGGAAATTTGGAAAATTTTTATTGACTCACACACAAACCACTGTGAGTGACTTTGAAATTCATTCAGGAAAGAAGGGTTTGGATTCATTGTCTTAGGCTTCATATACATGGAGAGGGTGCAGCTGTGCGTGGGGGAGAAGAAAACAGACAGCTGCAAGAGCTTTTAAAGTAGTATCTGCAAGGAGAAAAGAGGGTTGTACAAAAAGTAAATAGATCAAGGCATTAAAGAGTGGGAGATAATGGGGGCTTAGACTAGCAAGGAAAGTAAGAAAGTGAATAGGAATAAAACAATCAAATGTCTTCTGGCAAGCACAAGAAGCCTTGCAAACAAATTCTGTAAACATGTCTGGATGTGACCTATGACCAGGAAACAAGATTCAAAGTTTATATCAAATACAGAAAGGACAGAAACAGTAAATGTAGGGGGGTGTATTTTTGTGAAATCAAGCACAAGAACAGTGCTGAGTGACACTAATGCAGGAAACTGTGATAGTTCGCAGTCAGACAGACAATTATGGTAAACTATTCATCTGATAATGTTATAATTCTTTATTTAAAACTAGCTGTGAGCCCGATGCAAATGCATCGGGTGTCTAGAATATTTTTAAATTTTTTTTAAGATTTTCGCGGCCGCACTTGCCGCAAGTGCAAAACCGCACTTGCCGGACCTGCCGCAAGTCCCCTATACTTTCTATGGAGATTACCGCAACCGCGCCGCAAGTGTAACCGCATCTGCCGCGTTTGCCGCATAACCGTTACACTTGTGGCGCGGTTGCGATAATCCCCATAGAAAGTATAGGGGGACTTGCGGCTGACTGCGATTTTTTTCGCGGGCCGCACTTGCCGCAAGTGCAAAACCGCACTTGCCGCACCTGCCGCAAGTCCCCCTATACTTTCTATGGGGATTACCACAACCGCGCCGCAAGTGTAACCGCATCTGCCGCGTTTGCCGCATAACAGTTACACTTGCGGCGCGGTTGCGGTAATCCCCATAGAAAGTATAGGGGGACTTGCGGCAGGTGCGGCGGCTCAGGCAGCGACTCGCGCTACATGAGCGGTAAATCGCTAACTTTGTGGCCGAGCCTCTGGTTCGATTTTGGTTTCGATTTTCGGCCAGCGACTCGCAATGGCCGCTTCGCGGCCATTGCTCGCGCGTGGTGACGTCACAGAGTGACAAAGCCACGGTCTTTTGCGGGGTCCGACACGGAAGTGCCTACGGCAATTATATAGTAGATATATATATATTATATATATATAATTAGAGATATATATATATATAGATTAATATACAATATATATATATATATTTACTAATCATATACATATATATAATATGACATCTATATATATATATATTAATATCTATATATCTATATATCTATATATCTATATAATTATGAATATATCAATTCGCGGCAGATGCGGTGAAAAAAACGCATCTGCCGCGTTTGCCGCATAACCGTTACACTTGCGGCACGGTTGCGGTAATCCCATAGAAAGTATAGGGGGACTTGCGGCAGGTGCGGCAAGTGCGGTTTTGCACTTGCGGCAAGTGCGGCCGCGAAAAAAAACGCAGTCAGCCGCGGTCTTTTCGGGGTCCGACACGGAAGTGCCTACGGCAATTATATAGTAGATGATAAAAAACAACCAAAGCAAAAAGAGACAAACAATAAATGATGCATTCAATTAATAATCTAATCACTAAAATGAATGCTGTATATAGATCAACAGTGAAAATACAAATTGTATTAATCTTTATCATATGTCTTAAATGACATATCAATACCTAAAAAATCAACAGTAAACAAACATGATAGAAAAGAATAGCATAAACTTCATGCTAATTTTTCAAGTTTTTAAGTAAAGAAGTGTATAGAGCCCAAAGAGACATATATATTTTTACATGTTACGATATTTTAATATTAGTTTTGCATTCATTTCTTATTGTATAAAGATGAGATCCCTTTGATATCATAGTTTGTACCCTGTAATTATTTCATTCCTAATTTATGTAAAAAATAACCTTACGAAAGTATTAAACCTAATCCTATATAAGTATTTTTATTATTATTATTCCTACATCTGCTATCTGATAATACAGTTATAGTGGAATCAGAAAGGTTAGCTGCCTATAATCTTACTCTGGCTTAGTATGTTTTCTAATTATGGTTTCAATATTCAAAGCAGCTTGATTCATTAACACATTACGTTCTTAAACGTACAAATAGTTTCATAACATTTGAAGATCTGACACTTTTACAACTAAATAAACAAAAAAATGGTTCTCATGGGAATATTAATAAATGTCCACAATACAGATCCAAAATCGAAATGTATTGTTGATGATATTGTCCTTTGTACGTCATCGGTATTTCATTAGAATTACAGATTAGATAGACTGTCTATGTAGTTCAATTCTGTTCTCCATCACAGGAGCATATTGATGAAAATGAAGGTAGTGCCAGATATGTCAGACAACAACAGTTGCTCTATAGACGCCATTGACTGATGCAGTCCATCTGGATTCTGTCATCGTTTGCATAATTTTACTGGACAAAATTTTGTCCGCCACCTATGTTAACTCCAAATGGAAACTGACATACAGTAGATATGAAGCCGAAGAACTCACTCAGACAATGGTATTTTTTATTCCTATTTATTTCATTTTTACCTAATACATGGCAATGTTATGGATACTATTCTCCATCAGTATGCATTGCTTAAAACTTGGAGTGCAACTAACACAGAGCAAAACTTTAAATGGAACCTGTCAATAGGATCAACCCTCCTAAGCAGTGATTTTCAAACCCGAACTGTAAAGTTTAGCGGCTTACAGAACACCTAGTGTTCGAGCATGGACCTCGAACACAGACATCCCTGAGAAATCTGTGTTTCTGCATGGGTACGGGTTAGGCTGGGAGGCTGTAATAGAAAGCAAAACAGTGATTAAATCAGGAGATTTACACTTACCGTGGACCGAGTGCCCACTTCCGGGTCCCCCTTATTAATTTCATGAATATTCACTACACACTGACTCAAGCAGCCAATCACAGTTGCCCATTCTCAGTGACAGTATCTGTGACTGATTTTTGAGCCCCCACCCTTTGGAGTCTGTGGTCAGTTGTCATTGGCAACAAACCTGCCATCGTAGAAATGTACAAATAAATAAATCATTTTTAAAAAGTTGTGTGGGGCTTCACTGCATTTTTGATTTTCAGTGCACATTAAGTGAACAGCTAAGGGATGCCACACCCAGCTGCATGACTTTACCTTGACTGGCAATCAAAAATACAAGACAACCCATATATTTTTTGTAATTATTTAAATAAATAATTTAAAAAAATGTGTGGGCTTCGCCTTATTTTTGATTGCTAGCCAAGGTTGAAACAAGAATTAAATAGACCAAATGCATCACATGCCCTCCATACTTATAACACAAACAAACAAGAAACCATGAAGTATAGGCCAAAATGTAAAAGAGCAAAATCTTTATTGAATATCTGGTTAAAATCCAATAAAAAGGAAATGTCACTTATAAATTAATTCACACAGGTATCTTTAATACATCAAATTGTGATAATTCAGGGTGACTAAGCAATTGAAATGTTGCATCTCATTAGGATTCAAGCATTATGAATACAAATTCAGTGGTAAACAATATCCTAAAAAATGCACAAAAGATTAACTTCATATCATGAAATGCAAAAATGTCCCAGATGCAATGTATAGAAAATGTTCAGAAATGTCCACAATATCCACAGTGACCCATGTGTGAATAAAATGTCACACATAAAGCAAATGCTGGAACTAGTGTAAAGAGTGAATAAACAAATAGCGACATTGCTGGATGCTGCTATGTATGTGTTTGTCTTTAAGAGCTGCATGGTTGACAGTTATGAGGGTCTTTGCTTCCTGTGTTGTACTCCAGAACTGCATTCACTATTAGGTTCAACTGCTAGTTGAGGGGTTAATGTGTGACTCACCTGAACTGCCCTTCCCCTAGCCTTTAGATAGCCTCTCCTTCTACCAGGTGGTGCTGCTGATACAGTCTCACTCTATGCTTGGAAGCCGTGCTGTGCTGACCAGTGTTTTTGTGTGGCTGATGTCCTTTCCTTTGGAGTTGCTGTATCCCAGTTCTGTGGAGGGAGGTGAGGGGGAAATAGCGCAGGGCTGGTGGAGGAGTTTTAGGCAGAGGCTGGAGGCCCAAACCTTCTCACCATCAGAGATACCATTGAGATCAGGGCCATTCAGGGTTCCTAGACTAAGGTCAGACTAGTCTTCCCTGGTCACCCTGCCCGTAACTACCATTCCCTTATCATTATTGCCTACTCCGTGACATATCAGCAGCCCATACCTTTTTCCTTGGACATTATGTCTCAGACTGCCTCAGCTGATGCATTTTCTCGCCTGATGCAGACCATCTCTGAAGAGGTAACTGGTCTGCGGACTCAGGTAGTGCCACCGCTGCAGCAAGTCGTGGGTTACCTGGCGTCGGCTCATGCTCAGGCCATGCCAGAACCCAAGGTCTCTCTTTCTGGGGGAAGAGACAATTTTCAGTTTTCCGTGAAGCCTGTAAGCTTTATTTCAGGCTCCGGCCCCGTTCATCTGGGAGTGAAGAACAGCAGGTGGGGATTATAGTCTCCCATCTTAAAGGGGACCCTCAGACCTGGGCCTTTTGCCTCCCGGCCGACTCACCATTGTTGCAGTCGGTTTTGCTGCCCTGACTCAGGTGTACGGTGAACCATATAGGGTGACGTTTGCTGAGTCTAATCTCAGTAAACTCAAGCAGGGCTCACAAGCAGTGGAGGAGTACTGCTCGGAGTTTCGGAGATGGGCGACTGACACCCAGTGGAAAGACCAAGCCCTCTGGAGTCATTTCTGCTTGCGTTTGTCAGCTAGGCTGCAAGACACCCTGGTTCAGTACGCCGCACCTGAGTCATTGGAGGCTGCGATGTCCCCATCCATACGGGTTGACAGATGGCTAAGGGAGAGACCGAGACCTCCTTTGTCTCCTGTACCTATCCCTGCTGAGGAGACTATACCCGATGAACCCATGCAGTTGGGGGCAGTAGGTTCTCGTGTTAAACCTCCTGTGGCTACTATTCACCAAGTAGGCGGAGCATTTTTTTTCTGTGGAAAATCTGACCATTTTATTAAGGTTTGTCCACTTTGCTCCAAGACAACGCAGTCTCAGAAGCAGCCTACCTCGGGCATTTCAGAAGGAGACGACCAGAGAGTTTATCTTTCCTTCCTTGCTAATCTCCGTTCACACTGTCTGCCAAGGTGGTGGTGGATGGTAAGACCGAGACTGTTGCAATGCTCGGGCTCATGGTCTCACCAGCAGTGCTTTAGTGAGACCCATTCCCATTGCCTCGATCGACTCAGTTCCACTCAGCCAGAAGGTCCTCTCCTAAGTGGTGCGTAATGTGAACTTAAGCATAGGAACTCTCCACCCGGAGGTTCTGTCCTGTCACCTCTTGGAGAACCTGCCCACTCCCATTGTATTGGGCCTTCCCTGGCTGGAGAAATACAACCCAATGATTGACTGGCGGGCCAGAAAGGTTGTAACTTGGGGGGCTTTCTGTGTGAGTAATTGCCTAGCTACACCTATTTCTACCGTACTGGTTGCACTGACTCCTACGGGGGTGGAGTCCAGACTATGCCTTGGATCAATGGTGGGTCTAGGTGTCGTTCCAGGAGGAGGAGCCGGGGAGGGACGGTGGTTCCTGCTGTGCACTCCCGGGGAGGGATCCCTGGGCCCCGGGGGGACACTGCTGCAGTTTACCATCATGGATGTGTGCCATCTATCTGTGACCACAGATTTCGAAATAAACGTGCAGATCCAGACCTGAGAGTTAATGAGTATGTGTGGGTGTTGTTCAAACAGTCAGGTGGAGGTGTTCTGCTGGGGCACCTGGTTCTGGGGGTTATAGGACCATTTCGGATATCGGACATTTGTAATCCTGTGCTGTACCACCTTGACCTAACCCCAGGTTTGGCAACCCGTAATGTCCTTCATATCTTGTCGCTCAGGGGATGTGAACTTATTTCGGAAGTGCCGTAGTCGAGTCCGGAGGTCTCTCTTAAAAGTGGGGGTACTGTCACGCGCTTAGTTGGTGCTGACATTGCTGAAAGCTGCTGTGTATGTGTTTGTCTTTAAGAGCTGCATGGTTGATGGTTGTGAGGGTCTTTGCCTTCTGTGTTGTACTCCAGAACTGCATTCACTATTAGGTTCAACTGCTAGTTGAGGGGTTAATGTGTGACTCACCTGAACTGCCCTCCCCCTAGCCTTGAAGTAGCCCCTCCTTCTACCAGGTGATGCTGCTGATACAGTCTCACTCTATGCCTGGAAGCCGTGCTGTGCTGACCTGTGTTTTTGTGTGGCTGATGTCATTTCCTTTGGAATTGCTGTATCCCAGTTCTGTGGAGGGAGGTGAGGGGGAAATGGCGCCGGGCTGGTGGAGGAGTTTTAGGGAGTGGCTGGAGACCCGAACCTTCTCACCATTAGAGATACCTCCGGGATCAGGGCCATTCAGGGTTCCTAGACTAGGGTCAGACTAGTCTTCCCTGGTCACCCTGCCCTTAACTGCCATTGCCCTATCATTATTCCCTACACTGTGGCAGGTAGACAAGGAAAGATTCCTGAGGTGCGTTTCACATACAGCTTCCTTTCAGGTGCTTTCCTTATGCCTTATCAAAAAAGGGTTTGTAAATATATATTGGGTTGCCTCCCTGCTCTGGGATATCCACTGCTTGAACAGTATATCTTTAATATGAAAGCGTCTGGTTTTACACTTACCCATTGTCCTGGATTCAATTGAGAATTTCTCATTCTGATAAAGGGTTTGTGCGTTTTTTATTACAAATGAAGGATTTTTATGTGTCTGTGTTTTTTAACTATTTTTTTTAAAGAATTTGTAATAGATGGGTCTCATAGAGGCAAAACATTACCAATCTGGGCTTAATGACAGCTGTCAATATTCATATGTCATGAAGCCCTTCTATCACCCCAATGCCACCACACCAGGCATCAGGAAAAGCCTTGTAAAGCACCAGGCGCTTCTAATGAATGTGCAAATGTCTCTGGTGGATGCAGGCTGCTATTCTGTAGCCAATAACCATGGGCCTCACCATGGGGAGAATATGAGCCACCAGTTTAAAATATTTATTTAAATAATTTTAAAAATGGACTCCGCTGTATTTTTGAAGGTAAAGCCCTGAAGCTTGGGGTGGCAGCCCATAGCTGGCTGCTTTATCTGTGTATGTTTAATTCTCATTAAACATACAGGGGACCACTACGCAATTTTTTTAAAAATTATTTAGTTTGACACTTCTATTACGTAAGGTTCATTGCCTATGGCAACTATTCCCAGACACTGGCACACTGGATGGGGGCGCAACAGCCAATCAGAGAAGCTATTACAGAGAGTTGGCATCTGTGATTGATTGTTGGAGTCAGAGTGAGGTAAGTAATTAGGAAGTTAATGAGTGGGCCCCGTAAGTAATGTTACATGTGGGAGATTGACCCTCGATAAGCATAATGCTGCTGATTTAAGCACAATTTTGCTTTCTTTTACAGACCCCAGGCCCCATTTTATAACTGCAAAGTTCGGATTCAAGGTTTAGGTCAAGACTGGTCCCTAAATCGGACTTTAAAAAACTGTCCATCTGGACCCATCGAACCTTAACTGTGGGTTCGCCGATCTCTACTCTGAAGCCATCTGTATGGGCATGTAAGTGATAAGAAGCTGAAAATCATTCCTTATTATCTGCAACCTAATGTCTTATTCCTGACAGATCCTTGTTTCTCTTATATCTTCTAGGTAAATGATTTTAATAACCATGAATTCGACACTTATCTGATAATTTACCCTCAAGGCTTAATTTTAATAAAAGGGGGTGTTACCAGTGTGAGACTTGTAACTAGAAAGGACAAACCTTCCCATACATGTTCGCCAATATCAAATTTGGTTAATTTGGCTCAGGAAATCTGAACACCTTCATCAAAATTCAGCAAACATGGCTGTGTTCGGAAAATAAGTTCAAAAATTGAAATGGCACTAAATCTTTCCTTGTTTTTTGGGACCAAACCTTCACCCGAAGACCCGCTGAGTGGGGACAAAACTTAACCTACGGTTAGGAGTGTTATCAGCCATCGGGTCCTCCAGCTTTTATCAAGAAGTAGAATATTTTGGAGCTTTAAATTAATTTTTTTAAGCTTCCTGAGTTTGCAGGTGTTTTTGACACCTGCAGCATCTGAATTTTGTAAACAGTGCCAGATGTGGCTGCAGCCAGGAAGTTTACAATGTCCGTAAAACATCCATTTAAGAGAGCTTAATATTTTGGGGGAAATTTTATTGAATATTTTTTTATTTTATTTTTTCTTATTATTATTATATTTAGTTGCTTATTTATTTGTTTTTGGGCAGAAAGCCTTTATTATTGCAGAGGGACAGCAGTATGCAAGGCCATCTGTTCTAAACTTATGCGATAGCAATTCATATAAAAATAGCATATGGCTTTCTATATGCTTCACATCCATGATCTTATAGATCTGTTCATACTGATGATACACCATAGTATGGATATTGCTTCTTGAAAATGTTCACTCTCCCCATTGAGGCTCACATTTCATGCAATACATTTACAATACAGACTTTTGGCAAGTGCCCAACTGTGTTATATGTGTAATTCAAATTAAAGTTGTCCTTGCATTGCTGCAGCGCCCACTAGCCTTATTCAGCAATTCAGATGAATTGGTGGTGAATGGGGATCGTTACCTAAATAAACTTATTATTTTTCATTGTTATGTCTCTTACAAAGATGTCACGCTTCAATAATCACTGCACCTAACTGATTTTATACCTTGCGGCATGAGGAATTGTATTTGTGACAGACAGTGAAGTTAGTTTTTCAGCCCAGCCACCACACAGGTGGGTTAATTAGGAGCTAGATAACAACATTGTGCAAACACTAAAATCCGGTAGTAATTGCTAGGATGTGAATCTTGTCACTGGAAGAGGTGGGCCTCTTAGGAAAAGCCAACACACAAAACCACATAGCTGTCATGTGTTGTTTTCTTGGCAGTCCATGAGTGCTGCTGTTGTGATTAAACTGACTTTTTTGTCTTTAGTCTGCTGTGTACAGATCTGCAGGTGGAAGTTTGAGTCATACCATTTGGGTGGAGGTTGAGGGATGTGTCTTAAGGCCGCTTCACACACAAGGATATCGTTAATGATATCCTTAGAAAAGTCACGTGACAGAAATCGTACGAACGATATGTATATATCGTTCGTGCGTCGTCACACACAAGGGTATCGTTAATGATGTTAACTTTGGCACCTCTCCAAAGTTGGACAGAAAATGTTCTGTCCGATGTCCAAAAAGCAGAGCAATGGCGATACAATAATGTGCCAGCACTGTTACAGCAGCACTGGCACATTATTGTATGAAAAAGTCATTAATAAACTTTTATTTTAAAATGCAGTTATTTAGTTTACATGTAAAGCTGCTCCTGCAGCTTTGTGGTAACTGTCGGCACAGTGCTGAAGGAGCGGCTATTGACCCGGTGTTAAAGGGGTTAATGTTATTGTGCTACATGGCCCCAGAGATTGGCCACACTCCCCTGGAGCCATGTAGCCCAAAACATTGGCAGCACAGGGGTTAAATCATGTATTTCGCACTATGTCGGCTCTGCTAGATTCATTCATTAAAAACTGGCGGGTATGAAGCTGGTGTTTAATGGGTTAATGATACTGAGCTACATGGCCCCATAGATTGGCCACACTCCCCTGGAGCCATGCAGCCCAAAACATTGGCAGCTCAGGGGTTAAACCAGCCACTTTGCAGAAGCCACACTATGTCGGCTCTGCTATAATCCTGCATTAAAGGCAGGCAGCTCCTGTCATTTGAAAGTGCGCCATGAAAATTTACTAAACAGCTTCCTGAATAGGGAGCTGTCCAGGGTACTAACGCTGAATGCGTTCAGCACCCGTCGCTCTCCAAGGTGCTGAGCGCTTTAGCACTAATACCTATGGCCCACACACATTGAAACTCCGGTGCGCTGGCCAAACCTATTAGTGGTAAAGTGCTCAGCATCTTTGAGAGCAATGGGTGCTGAGCGCATTCAGCGTTAGTACCCTGGACAGCTCCCTATTCAGGAAGCTGTTTAGGAAATTTTCATGGCACACTGTCAAATAATAGGAGCTGCCGGCATTTAATGCAGGATTATAGCAGAGCCGACATAGTGCGGCTCCAGCAAAGTGGCTGGTTTAACCCCTGAGCTGCCAAAGTTTTGGGCTACATGGCTCCAGAGGAATGTGGCCACTCTCTGGGACCATGTAGCTCAATAACATTAACCCCTAAAACACCGTCTTATAGGCGCTCCTGCACAGTGCTGCAGCAGCGGGTTTATTTGTTAAATCAAAGCTGGGAAATTATTTTTAATACATTTTAGAACATGACAGCAGCAGGAATAGGAAGACTTTTCAACGATATCGTTCATCTTGCCGTCACACTGAACAATGTAGCAGGTTAATTGAAAGTTAATTGGATGGTGAATGATAGATTTGAGGTCAGGATCTCAAATCCAGGATGAACGATCTAACGATCTTTTCATCCTAGATCTTATGTTTACACACAAGGATGTGCAAAGGATATCGTTCAAAAGATTTCTCTCACCTGACTTTTGAACGATATCCTGAACGATATCCTTGTGTGTGAAGTGGCCTTTTGTATTATATCTCCATTCCCTCAGCCTTGAAATAGCTCCACTTCCCTCCAGTACGGGTCGCAGATAGAGTTGATTTCTTCTTGGACCCTGTTCTGTAAAGCCATGCTGTGCTGAGCTCTGTTATAGCTGCTGTTGACTTCCATTGAAGCTTCTGTGTTTTCCCAGTCTGTGGATGGAGATATGGGCTCTTAACATAGGGATGCTTAGGAGCAAAGGGCTGGAGTGGAGACCCAGACATCTCTGCCATCTGGGGTACCTCGGGAACAGTGTGAGTTAGGGAACTCCAGTCTAAGGGTCAGACTATCTCCCCTGAAGTCATTTGCCCATTTTATCATCTTGCCTCCTAACTTTCTCTCTGCTATACCACCCCATGACAGGAGCTCAGTCAGTATCTCACTGCCATCTTACCACTCTATTACAGTACAACTCAGGTACACTGTCTGCTACGTAAGTTAAACTTGCTACCATGAAGGCATTATGCAATAGTTTGTTGATGGATGCCCTGCAAGACATGATTGATCTGGAGTGGGTCCTCTTCCTAACCACCCCAGGGCAGAGGGTGCTCCAGCAGCACCAGTTCTGGAGCAGCATGAACAGACATGGACACATATGCTACCTGGAGTTCAACTGCACCACCCATATTAGGCATCATCTGCAATGATGTGCGGATCCAATTCTGGGCTTCAATGCCAGATGAGGACCTGAGGAGCTCAAGTCAAGAGGTAATCCTTTCCCTAAGCCATCTGTGACTGGTAGCACAGGATGTAAGACTGCACATGATCATTCAACATTCCAAGCTGGATTCCACCTGCAGCAAGTGCTGCAGCTACTGGATCCCCAATATCACCAGATCAAGGAGTATGAGGAGGAGGCCGAGGAAGAAGACAAGGAGGTAGTAGAGACAGAAGGCCCTGTTTCCCAGCCATGTATAGCACCCTCCACCCCAGGTCTTCAACTGGGACATTGCCATGTAAGGAACCCTACTTCCTCCAAGCAACTATTTGACAAGGCATGAACCACCCTGTCCTGTGTCCTTTATTATAGAGATTCCGCTCATGGATGCCATAGTCCTAGACTGGTTGCATAGGCCTAAGGCTAATGACTTCTACAACCAGTATACCCAAAGCAAGGTAGTGACATTTTTGTGGGATAAGAGGTTTAGTTTCATAGTGAACAAGGTATAGACATTGGTCCTACATCAGTTGGTCCATCCTGCTGTCTGACAATCTTCCACAAAGAATACGCACCATCTTTGTAGGAGAGGAAGTCACTTTCATGGAAGTGTGAGGCTGCAAGAGATGGTTCATGGTTAGCTTATGTGTGATTGGCACCACCAATGACTTTGCAAAGTGGAAGGAGGAGGCTGACCTGGAGAGAATGTGGTGTCGAGTACAGCCAAGGTCTCTCTTAGCTGGCCAGCAAGTTGCACCCAAAATCCAGAGGGCCCGTCAGTGTTCCCCAAGCTGGTCCTGTCTATCCTATATGGTGTAGTCATCCCCTAATTCCTCCATTGTCCATTGTCTTCTCCACCAGTGGCCATCATAGGGGGCAGGTGGTGGCGGAGAATAACCTGGCATGAGTAGTGCCTTTGACAAATCTAGACCATCCGGTAGTGACGTGTCATCACTAATGCCAACCTTCAGCCCAAGCACTGCTGAGAGTGCTGCAAGAGAGATTGTGTGCCAAGTACACTGGACTATCCTAATAAAAGGCATCTTGCTTCATGAACTACAAGTTATGGGAGAGCCTGCCGATGTTCCAGTTCGGTGGACCCAACTGGACTTTGTTTAAAGTCCGAGTTCGGGGCCGAACAGACTCAAACTTGAGTCTGAACCCCAAAGTCGGACTTTAAAGTTATGAGATTGTAGCTGGGGGGCTGTAAAAAGCAAGCAGATAGTGATATAACAGCATCATTATACGTACTAGCATCCCGCCGCTTGTACTTCTTGGCCCCTCATTAACTTCCTGGATATTCACTGCAGAGGAGCCCAACAGCCAATCACAGATGTTGTCACAGAGAGTGGGTATCTGTGTTTGGCTGTTGGAGTAACCTATGTACATTTTAGCATCTTCTGTGAAGTCTAGATGCTAGAATATATTGGCTATTTTCAGGTTACTCCAACAGCCAATCACAGACACCCATTCTTTGTGACAGATTGGCTGTTGGGCTCCAAAACCATTTACTGATATCATAGTACTGTAAAATTAAATAAATAATTAAAAAAATGATGTAGAGCTTTGCTGTATTTTTGATTCTCAGCACAGAAAAAGCAGACAGCTGCAGGCTGCCACCCCCAGCTGCCTGGTTTTACCTTGGCTCACAATCAAAATACAGGGAAACAATTACTTTTTAATTCATTTAAATAAAAATTTAAATAAATGCATGGGCTTTGCCTTATTTTTGATTGCCAGCCAAGCTAAAAACCAGGTAGCTGTGGGCTGTGATTCTTTTCATGGTAAGGTCCAAGCATTCTGCACCCTCTATGCTGAAAATCGCCATCTGCAGCTGCCTCTGAAATTGATGCACGTAGACATAACATATAGAAAAAATATTTTAATTGCAATAAAAACAAGACAAAACTTTTAATCAAATTAAAAGACAAAGACAGCCATGGATCACATCTTTATTAACCCAAAACAAACCCTCCAACAATAATCCTCAGGTCTGTCAATCAACAAACATGTTCAGCTCTGCTACTCACATTTGTTCACAGTGAATTGCAGGCCCACACTGACACCAGGTCAGTCCATCACGGCACCCAGTGAACAACAGAAGCACTCACTTTACCACTGGAATACAGGTGTTATGATGCCATTCATCAGAGCTGATGTGATTCAGCTGTGAATTGGAATGAACTTTCTTATGGCACCTGGATCACACCCGGATGTTGGTGTGAGCCTGCTACTTGCTGTGAACAGACATGTATCTGCTCACAGCGATGTAGCAGAGCTGAACATGAGTTCATGAGCAGCCCAGAAGTACAAATGGCAGGAAGTCAGGACACGTAAGTATAATACTGCTGTTTAATTGCTATTTTCTTTCTATTTACAGCTTCTTAAAACCAAACTGGTAACATGGGCTTTCAGGAAGTCACATTAGTATTGGATTTAATAAATGGAAAGTGAAGGTTCTCTGTGCGATTTATTTCAAAGTATTTCTCTCGTGTTGTGTTTTTAATTAGTTCCTCTAAGGATTGATAATGCATAGGTCTCATAGAGACCTGATTATTGCTATCTAGGGCTTAATGATACATTGTAAATACTCAGCTGTCATTAACCCCTTCAATCACCCCAATGCCACTGCCCCAGGGCATTAGGAAGAGTAATGCCCAAGGAATTGGCACTTCCAATGAAGTGTCAATTTCTGGGGCTGCTTCAAGGTGCTATTCTTTAGCCTGGGGAGACAAAAACTATGGGTCTCACCACACTATGAATTACAGCCCTTAGCTGCCTGTTAATTACCTTGGCTGGCAATCAAAAAAAGGGAGAAGCCCAAACATTTTTAATAAATTTATTTAAATAATAAAAAAAATAGTGGGCTCCACTGTATTTTGATTGCCAGCCAATGTAAAGCCAGGCAGCTCAATGTTATAGCTTGATGAGCTGCCGTAGCTGCCGTAAAGTAACCTCGCGCATGTGCAATGCGCATCGTGATGTCCTCCCTACACCCAATGGGTGTACCAACATCATGATAGCCGGATATGTCGTGATTAACGTCATACCGGCTATACCGCCCATGGAACAGGGCGAGGAGGATTCAGAGGGATTATCACGCCCATCGGGGCGTGAAAAAAACCTGGAAAGCGGCTGAGAGAAGCCACAGGGAACGCCCTTTGAGACTTCTCAAGAACCCAGAAGCCGCAGATCTGCAGGTATGAAAAGCACCTTTCTCAACATGGCAAACTACACAATTTTGAGACAATGGGATAGTTAGAATAGCATTAGGAAGGTGCAGGGACAGGTTTTAATAGGCTGGGGGGAAATTTTTATGGGTCATGTTCCTTTAAGATAAATTCTCCCTTATGTGCTGTATGTGGAGATTTAGCAGCCCTGAAGAGAACAATGCCCCACGTACTATAGCTTTTTGCAGACTTTTTCACCTATTTTCAAGAATAAGAAAATTGCATTAAAAATGCATTAAATACTGAGCAAAATTATGCATAACATGTTTTTCCTGCAAACATCAGTATTGCAGCAGATACCCTAAAGCAGTAATGGTGCTTATAGTGGCTCTAATCAATCATTGTTTACCTTGTTACTAATTTACTTGAAGGGGGATTGTAAGGGCTAAGTCTGTCAAAGATGATTACTAATGTTCTTGGCCATCAGGCCACTACTGTTAGGCATTGATATTTTGCTCTATGGAAACACCAACAATATTTTATTCTAGAAGAACTCATTTAAGGAACGCACCATTTAATTAATATAATTAGTTAATTTGCACTGACATAGGGAACCTTAATTTAACAACCTTTAACCATATAGATAAGTATTCATGCCATTATTCTTCACGTATTCCATTTTTTTCTTCTTCATTGTGTGTGCTGAACCCTGGCAGTATACAGCTCTCTTGAAGCTGTTCCCAGATGCTCCTTCACCTATAACTCATCAGAAACTGCAGAACATGCTGAAAACAATAGCCTCTCACACAACACTCAATGAAATTGACAAGGCAGCAAAGAAAACCAGCAGCAAATAGACAACTCCAAGTAGACACTATGAAAGACATGAGAAACAAGTGACAAATGTCTTATGTAATTTAGTTTTCATGCGTTGGCTTTTTTATGAGTGTTACCTTGGACACTATCTAGTGCTTCACAATAAAATGACTAGCAGGATAGAATTGTTGCTGATATGACTCTTATAAACCTTAACAGTATTACATACACAAACAAGGTGCATGAATATAAAAGAACACTATCAGTACAAAAAGATAAATCATGTCTTCTATTCACATTTACTTGGGAACTAAAATTACATATCCATGAATGTAATCACAGTGTACGTTAAGATCATTCTATTGTTTAAAAAAGATTGACCAAGTTGAACGTTAAGTTCTGGTTTGCAATCCATTTATCAGCTAATTCCAAAGGTAGTAGTTGGTATTGAGGTCATGGCGGACTCTCACATTACTACTTCCTACACATCAAATTTATAAATACAATTTTGTCTTTTCATGATGTAACATTAAATATTTGAAAGAAATAAAGGGTTTAGTTTGAATAAAATTTAATTAACCCACATGTCCTTCTAACCCATGCTGACATATGGTTGCAGCTCCTACTGTTCCAGTCTGAAATATTGATCCCCTGAGAGTCCTGTGATGAAACGCGTTGGATACGGATTATAGGGACATGATTAGGGTGCATGGTTAGGGAACAGCTGTGGACTGCCCTTGTAAGGGCGGGAGTTGTTTATATGAAGGCCAGTATGTTTATTTTTTTTGACGCAGGACTGATATAGGGTCTAGCTCTCCTGGACATTCACCTATCCTGCTGCATCCTTACATGGCCTAACCGACTTCTGGACCCTTGGGTGAGATCAATCTAATTTATTTTATGATTGATTTAGTTATATGAACATAGTGTAATTTTAACCATGGTTGACTATGGGTATACAGATATTTATACTTTAGGCCATCTTTTGCTCTGTATGTAAATACCAGTGTGTGGGTATACTGGTGATTGGACATTTGTAGTGCCTCATCTGTTTTGTATTTGCCTTTATTGGTTTGCTACTCTGATGAGTTCATAATTCGTTTTTAAGGTTTCCTAATAAAAAGGTTTTAAAGTTTGCTTAATTTAAGAAATTGATCTAACCCTTATGCTTAAAATTAACAACCTGCCATTATGGGGTGTTAAATAAATAAATATTTTTTTTTAATTGTCTCATATTAGTCTGTATGTATTTTATCATATTAGCTGTATTGTATTATATTTTTATATTCTATTTTTTGTATTGTATGTATACCCCTGAATTGTAAAGTGCTGCAGAATTTGTTGGCGCTATATATATAAAAATTCTTCTTTTAAAAAAAAGTGTGGGGTTCGCAGTATTTTTAAGTCTAGCCCAATAAAACACCGACTGGGTGAAACTACCACTCCTCAGCTGCCTAAATTTACCTTGATCGCAAAAAGAAGTGTAGGCTCTGCCATTTGTTAATTGCCAGCCAAGGTAAAACTAAGCAGATGAGGGTTGGTATTCTCAATGGGGTGAAAGCCCATTGTTTTAGGGCC
The DNA here is from genome assembly GCA_033576535.1 of Allobates femoralis. Lineage (NCBI taxonomy): Eukaryota > Metazoa > Chordata > Amphibia > Anura > Aromobatidae > Allobates > Allobates femoralis. Next base: position 278,493,273 of record JARQOC010000005.1, on the reverse strand, counting down.
CCCTATGCTAAAGAATAACACCCACAGCCACCCCTAAAATGGCGCATTTATAAGAAGCGCCATTTCCAGGCACTTTACCAGGCTCTTCCAGTGGACCTGGTGGGGGGTGGCAGTTGAGTTAAGAGGGTTAATACCAGCTTGTTACCCTGATTTAAACCCTGAGATTCTTAATGTCGATCCAAGTTAGACCGACCATCAAGAAACTCAAATGAATGGTTAAAAAAAGACACAACACAGAGACAAATTAATTTATTAGAAATAATAACACAGAGACACTTAGAGATGCCATCTTTATTACTCCCTCCTCACCCTCGTACCCTTCCATGATCCTTGTCTTCTGTCTTCCTGAACGAATGCTGCTCTGCTGCATCAGAGAACATGGGGAGGAAGAATGCTTCCACTCCCCGTTGTCTCTGATCACGAAATGAGTAAGCAGAGACCTGCTGCGTGGTAAGCGTTGATGTCACTGAGGACACCGTTGCCACAGTAACTGATGGAGTGGTTACTACGGCAACTGTGTCCTAAGATTATCTCAGTTAATATAAATAATGTATGTATATAGGCTCTTTTTCAACAGATTATTTTATACACTATTCAATAAAACTTGATGACACCTCACAATTGTGATTTTCACTGTCCTTCTAGTGTTCTAGCCATACAATCATATGAAAAAGTTTGGGCACCCCTCTTGATCTTACTCATTTTTTTTTCATTTAAAATTGGGTTTTTGCAACAGCTATTTCAGTGTGATATATGTAATAACTGATGGACACAGTAATATTTCAGGATTGAAATGAGGCTTATTGTACTAACTGAAAATGTGAAATATGCATTATTTCAAAATTTGACAGGTGCAAAAGTATGGGCACCTCAACAGAAAAGTGACATTAGAATTTGGTACATACACCTTTTGCAAAAATAACAGCCTCTAGTCACTTCCTGTAGCTGTTAATGAGTTCCTGGATCCTGGATGAAGGTATTTTTAATCATTCCTCTTTACAAAACAATTCCAGTTCAGTTAAATTTGATGGACGCCGAGCATGGATAGCCCACTTCAAAACATCCCACAGATGTTCAATGATATTCAGGTCTGGGGACTGGGATGGCCATTCCAGAACATTGTAATTGTTCCTCTGCATGAATGCCTGAGTAGATTTGGAGCGGTGTTTTGGATCATTGTCTTGCTGAAAGATCCATCCCCGGCGTAACTTCAACTTTGACACTGATTCTTAAACATTATTCTCAAGAATCTGCTGATACTGAGTGGAATCCATGCGACCCTCAACTTTAACAAGATTCTTGATGCCGTCATTTGCCACACAGCCCCAAAGCATGATGGACCTTCCCCCAAATTTGACAGTGGGTAGCAAGTGTTTTTCTTGGAATGCTGTGTTTTTGTGGCGCTGTGCATAACGCCTTGTTGTATGACCAAACAACTCAATCTTTGTGTCATCAGTCCACAGAACCTTCTTCCAAAATGAACCTGGCTTGTCCAAATGTGCTTTTGCATACCTCAGGTGACTCTGTTTGTGGCATGCATGCAGAAACGGCTTCTTTTGCATCACTCTCCCATACAGCTTCTCCTTGTGCAGCGTGTGCTGTATTGTTGACAGATGCACAGTGACACCATCTGCAGCAAGATGATGCTGCACGTCTTTGGAGGTGGTCTGTGGATTGTTCTTGACTGTTCTCACCATTCTTCTTCTCTGCTTTTCTGATATTTTTGTTGGCCTGCCACTTCTGGCCTTTATAAGAACTGTCCCTGTGGTTTTCCATTTCCTTACTATGTTCCTTACAGTGGAAACTGACACCTTAAATCTCTGAGACAACTTTTTGCATCCTTCCCCTGAACAACTATGTTGAACAATCTTTTGTTTCAGATCATTTGAGAGCTGTTTTGAGGAGCCCATGATACCACTCCTCAGAGAAGATGCAACTAGGAGAACAAGTTGCAAGTGAACACCTGAAATAGCTTTTTTCATGATTGGATACACCGGGCTATGAAGTACAAAGCTCAATGAGGTTACCAAACCAATTTAGTGCTTCAGTAAGTCAGTAAAAAGTAGTTAGGAGTATTCAAATCATGAAAATCAGAAGGGTGCCTATACTTTTGCACCTGTCAAATTTTGAAATAATGCATATTTCACATTTTTGGTTAGTGCAATAAACCTTATTTCAATCCTGAAATATTACTGTGTCCATCAGTTATTACATATATCACACTGAAATAGCTGTTGCATAAACCCAATTTTAAATCCCAAAAAATGAGTAAGATTAAGAGGGGTGCCCAAACTTTTTCATATGACTGTAAATAGTGTTTAAACAGGTATTTGCTATGAGGACTGTGATATTAAAACCAATTGGGTGAACAAAAATGTATTAACTATTGTAAATCATTCCTGAATTGATTTGTAATAATAGCACAACAAACTGTCTGAGGCTGGGGTTACACATGAGCCCTTGGTCCGTTTTTGGCTTCATTTTTGTTAATTTTTTTTTTCTAAGTCCAAAAACTGACCGAAAACGGATTAGATGTAATAAACACCCTGTCCGTTTTTTTCTGGACCTCAAAACCTTGCTCTGTCCGTTTTTGAGCCAAAAACGCTGCTAGCAACATTTTTGGCATCAGTTAAAAAACGCATGCGTTTTTTTAACATGGGGCCCTATGGGAAACGCATGCGTTAACGCATGGCATATATAGCCACTTGCATTAACGCATGCGTTAACGCACATGCGTTTTTAAGGAAGAATAATGAAAAAATGACTAAGTCCAAAAACGTTCAGGGGTGTAGGAGGCTCAAAAAGCACCCTTTAAAAAACGGATTGGTGATGAAAATCACTTCCAAAAACGAACTTCTATGTGTAACCACAGCCTTACCATGCTGGTATTGTATTTTTTCCTAAAAAGAATGGCCGATTTAGCATCCGCTTCCTATCAAAAACCTATTATGATGGCAGTTTTTCTTGGAAATTTCAGCATACATGGAAGTTTATGTGTATTTTTTGTTTGGGCAAGCAGCATGACTAGATTCCATGATATAATTAAAAATAAAAACACAGAGAGATGAAAAGCTTGTTCCATTGCCACTCACTTACATATAGAGAGGCTAATAGGGCTGATTAAGATTCGTCTCATGCTGGTTTTTAGCTTTCTTTTAGCTTTTTTAGACCCGGTGGAAGAATAAGTGGGTTGACTTGGGATATACAACAGTTATTAGTTATAGCATCCTAATATAGCGGATGATAACAAACACAAACAAACCAAAGAAGTCATACAACATAAGTCTACATGCACATAGACAAACTATAATATTTAACACAGTTTAACATATTGTCTTTCACAGGACAAGCCTGCAGTTAGCGTATACTCTAACAAATGTCAATAAGTGCCTGCCAGGATGCACACATGGGCAGCTGATAATGTGCCTGTGTTATGACAGGCAGCTGTCGACAAACATAATTGGTGACGTTCATCTACAGATGCAGAAATGAGGGGTTCTGGATTGACAATTTGATTTATAAATCCATATTTTGCTTACTTATTAAGCCATACTAATAACACAGCACTTGACATATATCATCATCACCGTACGCACTGGGAATCACAATCTATATTCCCTATCAGTATGTCTTTGGAGTGGGGGAGGATACCGGAGTGCCCGGAGGCAGTGCCGGGACAAGGTATTTTGGTGCCCTAGGCAGGTAAGGCAAACGGCGCCCCCCCGTGGCCACGCATTGGGCAATAAAGTCCACTTTTTTCTATTTTTTGTGCTGTTTTTCCTTTTTTTACACTCTCTCTATTATATATTACATACACACACACACTTGAGACTGCTGTGGGCTGAATACACAATAGCTGTATCAGTCACGGTTCTGATGATTCTTGGTGCCAGCACCAATCTGTCCACGGTGTTTCTGGAAAGCTGCAGCTTGCAGATTGCTTCAGGGTGCCCCCTTCCTGATCACCAGCTCTCCAGCATTCAGCCTGCTGAGCACTCAAACAACCCAGTCCACACTTCCAGTTAGCGGTTCATCACTTCCGGTTAGCGTTATAGAAATGAAGTTGCAACATCGTAGGATCAACAGTGTTTATTCCCTCTTCGTGTGGTCTTACATGGTGCGGGTGGGAGGACGGGGGGTTCTCAAAGGCGATGGCCGTTTCACACCGTAAGTGGCGCTTCAACAGGCATATAGTCCACCATATGCCTGTTGACTATATGCCTGTTGAAGCGCCACCCCACAAAGAGTGAATAAACACCGCTGATTGTGTGTTGCAACTTCTTTTCTATAACGCTAAACACAATAGCTGTATATACAATAGAGAATACAGAATAGAGACAGCTGCTACCTGTATACACAATAGAGATGGCTGCGGACCGTATACACATTGGAGACTGCTGCTGGCTATACATACAATAGAGAATACACAATAGAAACTGCTGCTGGTCATACACAATAGAGAATACACAATAGAGACTACTGCTGGCTGTACGCAATAGAGAATACACAATAGAGACTACTTCTGGCCGTACGCAATAGAGATGACTGCCAGCCATATAGACAACATCCCAACAGCTTCCCTCCATTCCGACAGCCTCCCTCCATCCTGACGGCCTCCCTCCTTCTTTCCTCCATCTTGACAGCCTCCATCCATCCTTCCTCCATCCCGACAGCCTCCCTCCATACTTCCGCCATCCCAACAGCGATCCTCCTTCCTTACAGCCTCGCTCTATCCCAATAGCCTATTCCATCCTGACAGCCTCTGTCCATCCTTCCTCCATACCAACAGCCTCCCTCCATCCTGACTGCATCCCTCCATCCTGACAGCCTCCCTGTCTCCCCACAGCCTCCCTGTCTCCCCACAGTCTCCCTGTCTCCCCCACAGCCTCCCTGTCTCCCCCACAGCCTCCCTGTCTCCCCCACAGTCTCCCTGTCTCCCCAACAGCCTTCCTGTCTCCCCACAGTCTCCCCCTCAGCCTCCCTGTCTCCCCCACAGCCTCCCTGTCTCCCCCACAGCCTCCCTGTCTCCCCCACAGTCTCCCCCTCAGCCTCCCTCACAGCCTCCCTGTCTCCCCCACAGTCTCCCCCACAGCCTCCCTGTCTCCCCCACAGCCTCCCTGTCTCCCCCACAGCCTCCCCACAGTCTCCCCCTCAGCCTCCCTGTCTCCCCCTCAGCTTCCCTGTCTCCCCCACAGCCTCCCTGTCTCCCCCACAGCCCCCCTGTCTCCCCCACAGCCTCCAGCATAACTTACCATTGTGGGGAGCTGTGGATGCGGAGCAGGGGTGCCGGAGCCCGGAGGGCACATCTGCAGGACGCTGCCTGTGAGGAGTAGCTGCGGGCCTGCGGCAGCTAGCGGTGGGCGCCGCCATGTTCTATGAGGCCGGCGCCCACTAACAGTACAGCCGGTCGGTGGAATCTGAGACTTCAACAAAATGGCCGCGGCTAATTGGAGACCGCGGCCATTGTGTAGAGGTCTCAACCTCTATTGATGGGCTGTACAGTTAGTGGGCGCCAGCCACAAAGAACATGGCGGCGCCCACCACTCCCTGCCGCAGCTTCTCCCTGCAACTCCAGGGCCGGGCGGCGGTGACTGGACTACGGTCAGGCGAGAATGTGCCCTGCGCAAGATGGCGCCCTAGGCGATCGCCTAGGTCCGCCTAGCTGTCGTCCTGGCCCTGCCCGGAGGAAACCTACACTGATACGGGGAGTACATACAGACTCCTTGCCGATGTTGTCCTTGGTGGGATTAGAACTCAGGTTTCCCACCAATATGCTTCTTGCTTCTGTGTAAAAAAAAATGCTTAAACAATGGTAAATGATGATATTTAATATGAAATGCTCTAGATAGGCTTTGATTGCAGTAGTTAATTAAACACCTGTTGGATTTTTTTAGTTGGAAAATGTAGTGCCAGAAGTATAAGTTTTAATTGGACAAAATAATATAACCTTTAAGTGTTAAGTGATGTGTACAAGATTCACAAAAGTGTTGTGTAATTTCTGATCCATGAGAAACAAGTATCTATTCCTGCCTAAATAACCAGGTACATTTCCAATAAGACTTATTCCCAGGACTCTCACTTAATGGAGCTGGAATGTAGCATAGTTGATTATTCTAGTTCCACTACAAATGCTGCAGTCAGTGCTGGCTCCAGCGGCTGTCAGCAAAAGAAAACAATTATTCAGGTACTGGAACTAATCCTATGAAGTAGATTACCAGAACTGGTTACTAAGCAACTAGCAAAAATGTTCTAAAAAAAAGTCCATGTTTCCTATAGAGAGGGGATTGCAAAATGAAGGTCTGTCAAGATTAACTGTGTTTTATAATGGAACTCCTGGGTAAAAGCCATGGTGGTATCCATTGTTGTTTAGGATTAACGTAGTACTATCCTTAACCTTTATATAGATGCTGTGACATTACTAAACATCTAGTACTAATAATCAATTGAATCCTTGCACCTGGTATTAAATTAATAAAATGTTTAAAAGACTGTCATCTGTAAATAAACACAATAATAAAAAAGTATGTCAAACTGACACTTTTTGTTGGTTGTCAGCTTGAACATTTAATTGGCCCATTGTTTCTTGCAAAAGAGGTAAGCTTGCTCTGCCCGGCATCTATCCGTAGAATGAAGCAAAGGTGCATGCATTAAGGTAAGTCAGAGTAGGATAGATTCTTACAGTATGTTACATTCATAAAAATACATATTCTAGTTCTAGGCTGGGTCTAAATTGTTACTAGTAACATGCATATCACATTTTTTTGTTGTTATATACATCAAATGACTTGCATCTAGATCCCATTGTTATTTTCTTTTTATTTTATTAGAGGAGATGTAATGGCTGCTTTACATGTCCCGATATCGCTGTCCACCAATGATAAAAAGTCACGTGGTTCGTGCTTTGCTGCCGATATTGTTCGTGCGTTGTGTGGTGTAAATAAGCAATTCGATGCAAGAATGATGCCAAAACGATATGGTTGGGGAATTGTGCAGGCTCTCCAACTGGCCGATATTGGTTTGACGATCTGGCAGGATCGTGCTGTGTGACAGCGCAACTACGATTTGGAGCACAACTTCCCCTAATCACTCCCATGTTAAATGGTCGTTCCCTGGGTCACTCGTACGAGGGGGCGTATACATCGCAGTTGCGTTGCCTGCCGATATCTCCCTGTGTAACATCTCCTATGCGATCTTGGACTAGTGCCAAAAATGTGCGCGCTCCCGTGCCGTTGTATCCAATATCGGAACGATATTGGGACGTGTAAAGCGGCCATAACAGAATGTTCCAGAGGTGCACTAGTTCAGCATTTTATTGATGATATTGCAAATGATACATTTGTGTTATAATGCATACATGCCATAAAAGGTTATTAACACCTTTCCACAGAATTGTCATTTCTATTATTATTATTATTATTTTGCTTCCTAAATGTACAGTTATTTAATTTTATAAATAGTTTTTATTCAAAATATACACCATTTTGCTTTTGCAGCTTGCCTTTAAAGGGGTGGTCCAAAGGCCAAAGACATTTTAATCTAAATCACTAACTAATTAGTGCTGTAATTTAATGAGATACTTTACTAAAGCTTCAGCAGGGAGCAGAGGCTGCTGTAACTGACACAGCCTCTGCTCCATCATAGAAACAAAGCGTCGTTATTGCTGCTTATTTCAGGGGCTGGTCTAGTCCATGCGCATCGTCCTTGTGTGATGGGCACAATGGCAGCATGCTCTCTTTTGCCAGCTCAGATTAATTTTAATTAGCCGGCAACAGAGCAGAGAGCACTGGATGTGTGCATTTATAGGATATTTGGCATTCAGAGAACAGTACTACCCTGGCAAGTGGAGAGGAAAACAAACTACAATACAGGTTAACTAGTGTGCATAGTGAAGAATAGAGAATTTTTAATGCGAGTATATTAAAAATTAGTTTAGATTATGGCACTAAACAGAGAGGAATTTAGATAAACATTTCATCCTTCATACCACCCATTAGGTTTTTTTAAAAGAGGATTTATCATTTAATTTTTCTATTTCATAAATCAATAGTGTAATGGAAAATCAGAGACTTTGAAATATAGCATATTTAGAGATGAGCGCACCTTTGGATTTCAGGTCCTAGGGGGTTCAGGTGAACTTTATATAAAGTTCTTTTCTGGAGCCAAACTTGACCTGAGGCTAACTGGAAGTCTATGATTGGGCAATTAGGCTCTCCTTGACCATATACATCAAGCCATGAACAAAGCACTTCCAGGGGAGGAAGGATGAGGTTTTGTCTGCTTTATATGTACAGACTACAGCCAGGGTCACACATATCATCCGTTTTTTGCTTAAATCTGTTTTTGGGAACATTTGAGACTTTTTTTATTTCAAAGTCCAAAAAACGCATATGCATTAACGCATGTGTATGTGCATTTTTCAAAAAATGCATGTGTTTTAATGCAGCAGCCCAAAAATACTGCTAGCAGCGTTTTTGGGGTGCTTTCAAAAAATGCATGCGTTTTTTTTTAACGTGGGGCCCTATGGCAAACACATGTGTTAACGCATGGCACATATAGGCACCATGCATTAACGCATGCTTTTTTGGGGAAAAATACCAAGTCCCAAAAATTCAAAAAAACGTCCTGGACCTCAGGGGACACTATTGGCACCCTTAGAAAATTGGATCCATTTTACTAAGGGCTTAAAAAAGCAGATTTGTATGTGTGACCCTGGCCTATGTCGGATAATGCTTATTGTACCCACAGTGTGAGACATTTAAACACAACAAGTGGCTCATACTGGGCCAAGCAGCGAGTGTACCTGAGCACATGAACTTCAATACCGAACACTGATTTTTTTAATAAAGTCTTTGTTTGGCACAAACACTGAACTTTAAATTTCAGGTATTCTCTTTTCTAATGATATTAGAAAATTCCACTTCTTTCTCTTTTAAAACTAAAATCACAAGTAAATTTCTCTTCAACTAATACATCTTCTCCCATTACAAAGATAAGAGATTTGTAATGGTAGTAAAAAATATCCTATGTGAACTGTTTGTAAACAACATCCAGCAGAATTTCTGTGGCTGCATCTAGCATTTCCCTTCTCTTCACAACTCACACCTGCGGGAGAACGCAGCATACGTGCCCATGATTAGGACTCTGAATGCACCGGATTTTTACAGTCTTCTCCTGCCGAGAACACTTTTGTCTGCTCAAGCATACGTTGACATGCTTGGTAAGCTGCACCACATCAATTTAGGCTGCAGAAAATAGAAGCACATTGGGCATGGAAATTCTATAAATCCCATTTGTTCTGCCTTCTTATGGTACCTTTACACGCCGCTACCGAAGGTTAGAAACCACCGGGTGTCGGAGACAATTGTAACTTGTAACTTCAAAACACCACGAGGTAGCGGCGTGTAATTCAGGTTGTTGCCACCGGTCACTTTGGATACCTGTTTCCCAGCCGCGCTCAAAAACAAGTAGGTATAAACCCTATGGTAGCGGCGTGTAATCGAGGAACAGGAAGGTATTTTCATCACCTAGTGAACTCCCTGGGGCGTGACACAGCCTCCGGGATACTGCGCCCCATCAGCGATCATTGGTGGAAGCTCCTGCGTTACGATTGATTGTCCCTGCATAGGCTGGCATATTTAAGGAGATGACCAGTCACACTACACAATTGCAATAGCATCATGTATTAGCCAGCCTTCCTGTCCAATCACCGTACGAGCGTCTCATAATCTACAACTCTGGCACGCCTATGTGTTGTCCCTGCTGCCCCAGGTCCTCCCATATTCCCTTGTGGTAGCGGCGTGTAAATCAGGGAAGGTGCTCTACAGAAGGTAACCTGCGGCACCCGTCGGTGCTTCCAGGGATTGAAAAAAACTTACTGTGGAGAACCTTGTAGCGGCGTGTAATTGCGTTATCAGGTACCGTTAGGAACCGTTGAAACGTGCACGTGCAGGTGTGACACCCGGTGGTTTCTAACCTTCGGTAGCGGCGTGTAAAGGTACCATTACATATTATCACAGTGTGAAATCTGGCACACAGCACAAACCTTATCTGTCTTTTAAAATAAGCAGGTAGTTTCCTTTAGACTTAGTTTACACAGGACATTTTTGCTGCGTCTCTGATGCATTTTTGACCTTCGTTTTTACCTTGGTTTTATGTAAAAGTATGCTAGTTCTTTCTTGCGTTTTAGTTCCCAGCAAAACCTATATGAGGCTAGGGTCACACATAGCAATCCGATTTTGGAAGTGTTTTCCATGACCAATCCGTTTTGTTTTTTTTGGTGCTTTTTGGGCCTCCTGTGCCCCTGAACGTTTTTTGGACTTAGTCATTTTTTGCCAAAAAATGCTAGAAAAAATGGATCCGTCTTTTTAAGGCACCAAAAAAAATACATCCGCTTTTCCATAGGGCTACATGTTAAAAAAAAGTATTCGTTTTTAAACGGCACCCAAAAATGATGGGAGCAATGTTTTTGGGTAAAAAACGCTCCTAGCAATGTTTTTGGGTGCAGAAAAAAATGGATAGGGTGTTTATTAAATATAATCCGTTTTTCCATCAGTTTTTGGACAGAAAAAAAAAATGCAAAAACTGATGCCAAACACGGACCAAGGGCTTATGTGTGACCCTAGCCTGACTCAGAAAAAAGCTGTCCACACACATTGGTTTTATTTCTGTGCAGAATATGGAAACACCATAGTTTTTGCTGCCTTTTTGAAATAATGAGCTTGCCAATTCTTTTCTGCATTTTTGCTGTAGTTTCAGTTGCAAGCGTGCAGCAAAAAGACAACACCAAATCCGCACCAAAAATGCAACAAAAATTCAGTAGAAATGTACAAAAATGCAGCAATCTACAGGAAGAAATGCAGCAAACCTCCTGCCAAGAAATCAGAAAAAAAAGCATCCCCTAGGATTTGCTGCAGATTTGCTGTGGATTTGAGATTTCAAAATCCAATATGTATGGAATTAGCCCTTAAGGTACCTTTACACGCTGCAACCGCGGTTGGGAATCCTAAAGGCAATATGTCACCCTGAAAAAATTGCTGTGTAATTGCCTCACATTTGCGTCGTGTAATTGGGGAATTTCATGGCGATAAATTGCGGTTGTGGCGTGTAAAGGTACCTTTAGTCTAAGGCTAGGGTCACACTTGCAGTTTTTACATGCTTTTTTGGAGACCTGCATTTTTAAAAACGCATATAAAAACGCACCCATAGGCCCCCATGTAAAAAACGCATGCCCTAATAGCAAAAAACGCATGCCTTAATAGCAAAAATGCATGCATAAAGAGCCATGCTTTTTCGGCATGCGTTTTTGCACTTATGTGAGTAGCTGCCTTCAAAAACGCATGCAAAAACGCATGGTACCATTAGTACCATTTAGTACCATCCAAAAACGCATGCGTTTTCCATAGGGGCCCATGTTAAAAAACGCATGCGTTTTCTAAAAAACGCATGCGTTTTTAAATCAGCACCAAAAAATAGTTCATGAACCTTTTTTGGGTGCTGATTCAAAAATGCAAGGAAAAACACAGGGTGCCCCTAAAAAACTGCTTGCAGAAATGAAATAAGCATGCAGAAACGCATGCTTATTTTTAAGGCACCGAAAAAAACTCATTCCAAGTGTGACCCTAGCCTTACACGGGAGAATCCTGATAATATACGGCACACACTCTGTGAGAATTCATTACAAACCTGAACAACCTCTTTAACAATAACAGTAGGCACCATAGCAAGCTCAATCCAAACGGTGTGTAATATTCTCACTGTCAAGACTTCACTTTGCTTGCATGTTTCAGTGATCATCACATGACTACTCATATCTAATTTTCAACCTTGCAGTCATGTGATACTCACTTTTCTTCTTGTTTCTCTCCATGAAGCTGGAGCTGTGGTATTTCACTGAACATGAATGAGAGAATTAAGAAAAGCAACGACATGAGACTAAGGCTGGGGTCACACTTGGCATGAGTTTTTTTAGTGCCTTTAAAAAAAGGATGCGTTTCAACAAGCGTTTTTTAAGGTGTCTGATGGCACCCTGCGTTTTTGCATGCGTTTTTAAATCAGCACCCAAAAATAGTGCATGCATTTTTTAAACATGGGCCCCTATGGAAAACGCATGCGTTTTTGGATGGTACTAAATGGTACTAATGTACCATGCGTTTTTGATATCAGCTAATCACATAATTGCAAAAACGCACACAAAAACGCATGGTACTGTCACACATGTGTTTTTGCTATTAAGACATGCGTTTTTGCTATTAGGGCATGCTTTTTTTAACATGGGGGCCTATGGGTGCGTTTTTACATGCTTTTTTAAAAACGCAGGTCTCAAAAAAAGCATGAAAAAAACGCAAGTGTGACCCCAGCCTAAGTGTGAAAATCACATATGAGCGGTTACATGATGACTAACCAAACCACTTGCATTCTTGCCCTGAGTGACAGAAAACCTAGACTTGCCATTAGTGAATGTAATAGTGTATAGTGGTGTACAAAAACATTCCTTTGTTTTTATCATATTTACTAAACTCTAAGCTATATTGTGTATACAGCTATTGTGTATACAGCCCACAGCAGTCTCAAGTCTTTATGTGTGTAATATACAGGGTGGTGCAAAAGTAGGTGGACAGTATGTGTAATAAGGTTATGAAGGGGAAGATTTATCAAACATGATGTAAAGGGAAACTGGCTCAGTTGCCCTTAGCAACCAATCAGATTCCACTTTTCCTTCCTCACAGACTCTTTGGAAAATGAAAGATGGAATCTGATTGGTTGCTAAGGGCAACTGAGCTAGTTTCACATATCTAGTTTTCACAGGTAAATCTGTTTTCTTTTCAGATGATTCAGATACCTCCTAATAGCAAATAATTTAAATACAGATCAAAGAAAATGGATTTTAAAAGAGTATTGGAAATCTCAAATGTCAAATTTTGTTATTATTTTCTGTCCACCTACTTTTGGACCACCCTGTATAACAAAGAAAGAGAGAGAGTGTGTAAAAACAAGGAAATACAGCACAAAAATATAGAAAAAAGTGGACTTTATTGCCCAATGGCATGGCCACGCAATGGGGAATAAAGTCAACTTTTTTCTATTCTTTTGTACTATTTTACCTTTTTTTATTTTGTGTTGTAAGGAACAATCTGGATTGCTGGTTGAGATAGCTTTGCACATAAATTGAGGTAATTTTTGGGGCTTTTCCACTTTTTCACTATAAATATAATGTATGTTTGGGTGGAGGCAGAGCTAGGGTAGAAGCAGAGCTATGGTGGAGGCGGAGCATGGGTGGAGGTGGGGCATGGGTAGAGGCGGAGCATGGGTGGAGGCAGAGCTGAGGTGGGGTTGGGTGGAGTCTCAAGGAGGCTCCAAAATTTTGGCAGTAAGGGGCCCCGAAATTCCTAGTGGGAGCCCTGCAAAAATGCATGCATTTCATTGCGTTTCTATGCGTTTTGCAGTGCAAAAATGCATAGAAACGCAAACGCAACCCCCCTTAGATGTGAACTTAGCCTAAGACTCTGCTAATCCTGATTTTGAGCATTTACACTTAAAAGCACTAACTCCCATCTGAGTTGTAAGCATGCAAAAAAGTCAAAATAGATGGTTGCGCCACACTGCAAATTTAGGGGTATAAATTCCCGTTACACTGTACGTTTCACTCACCTAAGTTGGTTGTGCCCTCTGCACAACTAGATTAACCGCAAGTAGGTGAGATTTTTTTATACAGGATCCCTGTCTTCATCTATTGCCTGTCTTCCCTTTGCACCCAGGTCTGTGCTCCTTCTCTCACACGTGCACCGTCCCGTGCACGTGCAGGGGCCAGGTTTCTGTTTTCTTCAGCAAGGTCCTCTCCCAGAGCTGCTCGCACCACTCTCCCCGAAGGGAGAAAGGAACGTAATGCAATAATAAATGTGGTATATAGAAATGAGCGCTAGGGATAATGGAACAAGCCGAACGCTTTTGTAGACATTACCTATTAGTTTATTACGATAAACACAGTACATGTCCTTCTCCCACAACGCGTTTCGACGCTACATGCGTCTTCCTCAAGTGATCCACTTGAGGAAGACGCATGTAGCGTCGAAACGCGTTGTGGGAGAAGGACCTGTACTGTGTTTATCGTAATAAACTAATAGGTAATGTCTACAAAAGCGTTCGGCTTGTTCCATTATCCCTAGCGCTCATTTCTATATACCACATTTATTATTGCATCTGAGTTGTAAGAGAATTTTCACTGAATACTGGAAGATATTCTTTAAGATTCCCTATACAGCAACATTGGAAACACACATTCTTTGGGGAACGTACTTGTCATGTGTTTTTTGTTTACAGCCCTTTTCACATCTATGCGCCCAGCATTTGCCTGCCCTGTGCTAGCGCAATTGCAAGTGCAGGTGCTTTCACATGCAAGTGCATTGGCGCATAGATGCAGAGCCCTTGCGCTTGCTCCCGTGTTCCCCTATTACCTTCTATGGCGAGCGCACAGGAGCAAAACCCGGAAGCGCATGTCTGCAGAGGGGCTGAGTCAGAGCGCATGCGTCACTCCGGAAACACCATAAATGGCATATTAGGTGTTTCCGACTTGTCCAGAGTGATGCATGCGCTCTGACTCAGCCCCTCTTTAGACATGCGCTTCCGGGTTTCGCTCTCGTGCGCTCGCCATAGAAGGTAATAACAGCAAACGCGGGAGGGCACTACATCTATGCACCAATGCCCTTCCCTGCGCTTTCATGTGAATGCACCTGCACTTGCAATTGCGCTAGCGTTGGGCAGGCAAACGCTGGGGCATAGATGTGAAAGAGGCCTACCATATCTTAAAGTGATATTTTATCATGCTAAAATAAAAATTAATTAAAAAGATAAGTAGATTAGTAAAGAAATGTTAATTTTCTGTATTAGTATCAAAGTCAAATATTCACTTATATTTCAATACATTTGGATCATACAGCTTAAAGTCTGTATTAGGGCCACGTCACACACACAGATATCTGTGCAGATATTGTTCGCAGATCTCTGGTTGCAGTGAAATCATGGACACATTGTTCTATTTTGTTGCTGTGTACAAATGGAACAATGTGTCCATGATTTCACTGCAACCAGAGATCTGCGAACAATATCAGCACAGATATCTGTGTGTGTGACGTGGCCCTTACATCTAGATTTGCATTAATCTTAAGTATTTTCATGATACAGATAAAAAATGGTGACCATCAAGGAAAAAAGCCTCAATGTATTATTTTCGTCAAAAACATAGTAAAATATCATATACATAATGGAAAGATATACATTAAAAATGTATTGTTTTTATTTCCACCGTTTGTTTCTCTATATTTTAACCAATTATATGCTCATGAATATCTATAAGGAGTTTGTCACATGTTAAACAGGTAGTTAAACAGGTTCTTCAGCCTCATTGACCTCTCTTTCACCACTATGCAACTGTGAGTGTGATTGGTGACTGGCTTCAGTGAAGCTTAAGCTTTTAGATTTATTAAACAACAGGACAGAACTATTTGCTCTTGAGTAAAATGTCTGACACCATTTAATCGATCGTGAAAATATATTATAACATAACATTAACTCAGGAAACAGAGAAGGATTCTCCTAAATCAAGCTCTCCTTCACTACATCCAAATTACAGATTCAATGTGGAAAGGTGAAAATGGAAATGTGTTTTGTGCTTTCAAGCATCCTAGAATATTGCATACCTGCAACATTGAAGGCATTTGGCCTCTGACTCTAAGGGTACCGTTACACTTAGCGATATCGTGCCGATATCGCTGATACGTCATGGGTTGCGCGACTCAGAAACGACCTTGCAAGTGTGTCGTTGCGTGTACCTGCACGATTCAACTATTATAAATCGCTGGATCGGAGTTAACAGGATTTGGAACATGTTTCAAAACCTGGCGTTGTTGCATAAACGATTTCGTAGAATTGTGCTGTGTGACACCGCAATAACAATGTTGTTTTGGATTTCACTGGTCGCGCATCCAAGGTCACAGGCGTGCCTGGGCGTTGTGTTTTCCGCACCCCATGTACGGCAATTGGTGGGTAGTAATTTGTTCCGATTGGATGGCCGTGGTCAAAGCGCCATATTTGATCATCTGTGCGTACACCAGTAGATGTATTTAATTCAACTTCTGGTGAACTATCATACAATGCATGTAAATAAGGAGACTCATTTAATTCACTTTACTTTAATTCTTTACTATTGTGGTTTACCTAGGTGTATATTGACGACGCCAATAATATAGCGTCGCCACGAACAGTGTAGGTATGGCGGAAAAGTGTTATGTCTGTGCATGTCAAGTTGTTATTGATGGTAGCTGCAATGTTCGACCATAGATGTGCCCATATGTGACAAAGTACACATATACATACATGTATGCACACACATACTTCATGCATGCTACATAATCTACATACACATGTACATAATTGTTGTGTGCAGCTTATCTACTTCAACACAACACGTACACATACCCATACATATTTTCAACAACACTGCACCACATTAGCGTTCCTCTCTGCCACTTTGGCGCCGCCGCATTGTCTTGCACAACCCTCCACAAATGACAAATCACTTGAGTGGCGAGATGGTGAAAAGAGCAAACATACATGTAGTTGACATCTTGGCACACTAGGTTGACCAATGGTAATGCACGTGTGGTGACCAGAGTGGTACTGACGTGGTAAAACAAACTGTGGCACGACTATCTCCTAGGCTGTGTCAAACAGTACACCCACATTGCTGATGTGGCTGTGCTGTGTGACGCGGCAATCATGACCATCAGCATTGCTTCTGCTGTTGTTCAGGCGATATCAGAATCGCCGGATTGTGGGTGGTTGCACACGAGATCTGTACGCGTGACATGTCCAAAGCGATCTTGGCAAAAGGCCAAAAACGTGCGCGCAACCATGAAATCGCTTCTGACATCGCTTCAACATCGCGCCGTGCAATGATACCCTAAAGCTTCAATGAAAACTGAGAAAATATATAACAGTGTTTGAGTCCAAAGACCAATAAGATGTGACATATTAGCTTTTAATGTAATTGCTCACAATTTTTATATAAATTTAACAATATATACGGTAAACCTGTCAGACGTGTGTCAGAAGGAAACACTTTGGGATTTCCATGCTCTACATAACTCAATGGATGTTCTAATGTATTCAAAGAAGCCACCTTTTTTTTTGCTGCATCAATTTGAGTGTATACAGTACAAGGTTGAAGTACAAAATTATTTGCAGACTGCTAGGGCTTTCAGCTGTCTAATGAGCTTTATTAGACATTAGCTATTAGAACTCCTTCAAAAGCTGAAATCTACTCGCAAAATGCTTGAGTCTGACAAACAGCTTATACCCACAATAAGCCTGTGGGATTCATCAGCAACATGAGGAATGGTATGGACACATATTATGTCTGATGTTCTGGACAGTAGACTTAGAGCAAGTGCCCACAATGCTTTTTCATTGCATCTATGTGCTGCATGCTGCCTCCTGCAAAGAAGCCAATGATCTCTATGGGTGAATCTTTTCCTTGCATTCACTGCCAAGATCGCAGCTGTCTCCGCAGCAATAAATTAGCATGCTGGGGGTCAGAAAGCTGCCTCACGCATCAGTTTAAGCTGTGAAGAAAATAGTCATAGTGAACACGGGATTTCTCCAAATAAACCCACTGTGCTTGTACTGTACAATACTGCCGTTTGGGTGCAGCAATAGCACGCTGTGTCCAAACTGCTGCAAACACTGATCGTCTGCACATACCTATGAGCCCTTGATATGGATAGTATACAGCTATATACAGTACTAGCTGTGAGCCCGATTCTAAAGAATCGGGTAGTCTAGAATGCATATATAGTTTATTTACTAATATTTAGGGGAGTGCGGTGAAATTAATTGTGTGTATACAGGTGGCTCAGTGGTTAGCACTGTATATGGTGGCTCAGTGGTTAGCACTGTATATGGCGGCTCAGTGGGTAGCAGAGTATACGGTGGCTGAGTGGTTAGCACTGTATACGGTGGCTCAGTGGTTAGCACTGTATATGGTGGCTCAGTGGTTAGCACTGCGCGGTGGCTCAGTGGTTAGCACTGCGCGGTGGCTCAGTGGTTAGCACTGCGCGGTGGCTCAGTGGTTAGCACTGCGCGGTGGCTCAGTGGTTAGCACTGCGCGGTGGCTCAGTGGTTAGCACTGCGCGGTGGCTCAGTGGTTAGCACTGGGCGGTGGCTCAGTGGTTAGCATTGGGCGGTGGCTCAGTGGTTAGCACTGCGCGGTAGCTCAGTGGTTAGCACTTTAGCACTGCGCGGTGGCTCAGTGGTTAGCACTTTAGCACTGCGCGGTGGCTCAGTGGTTAGTAGTGCGCGGTGGCTCAGTGATTAGCAGGAGTATGGTGGCTCAGTGGTTAGCAGTGAGTGGGGTGGGCAGAGTGGTCAGCGCAGTGCAGCGGGCAGAGTGTTCAGCGCAGTGCGGCGGGCAGAGTGGTCAGCAGAGGACAGAGGCACTCTGCCTGTCATACTTACCAGCGGGTCATCGTCTTCCCCGCCACGGCATTTTCACTCCGCCGTCGCCAGCATGTTGGCTCCACTCATGCAGAGCATTGCTCCTGTGCAGGCTCCTCTCTGCTGAGTATTGCTCCTGTGCAGCCTCCTCTCTGCAGAGCATTGCTCCTGTGCAGCCTGCTCCTCTCTGCAGAGCATTGCTCCTGTGCAGCCTCCCCTCATGCAGAGCAATGATCCTGTGCAGCCTCCTCTGTGCAGAGCATTGCTCCTGTGCAGCCTCCTCTCTGCAGAGCATTGCTCCTGTGCAGCCTCCTTACTGTAGAGCATTGCTCCTGTGCAGCCTCCTGTCTGCAGAGTATTGCAGAGGCACTCTGACTGTCATACTTACCAGCGGGTCATCGTGTTCCCCGCCACGGCATTTTCACTCCGCCGTCGCCAGCATGTTGGCTCCACTCATGCAGAGCATTGCTCTTGTGCAGGCTCCTCTCTGAGTATTGCTCCTGTGCAGCCTCGTCTCTGCAGAGCATTGCTCCTGTGCAGCCTCCTCCTCTCTGCAGAGTATTGCTCCTGTGCAGCCTCCTCTCTGCAGAGCATTGCTCCTGTGCAGCCTCCTCTCTGCAGAGCAATGCTCCTGTGCAGCCTACTCTCTGCAGAGCATTGCTCCTGTGCAGTCTCCTCTCTGCAGAGCATTGCTCCTGTGCAGCCTCCTTTGTGCAGAGCATTGCTCCTGTGCAGCCTCCTCTCTGCAGAGCAATGCTCCTGTGCAGCCTCCTCTCTGCAGAGCATTGCTCCTGTGCAGCCTCCTCTCTGCAGAGCATTGCTCCTGTGCAGCCTCCTCTCTGCAGAGCAATGCTCCTGTGCAGCCTACTCTCTGCAGAGCATTGCTCCTGTGCAGCCTCCTCTCTGCAGAGCATTGCTCCTGTGCAGCCTCCTCTCTGCAGAGCATTGCTCCTGTGCAGCCTCCTCTCTGCAGAGCAATGCTCCTGTGCAGCCTCCTCTCTGCAGAGCATTGCTCCTGTGCAGCCTCCTCTCTGCAGAGCAATGCTTCTGTGCAGCCTCCTCTCTGCAGAGCAATGCTCCTGTGCAGCCTCCTCTCTGCAGCGCATTGCTCCTGTGCAGCCTCCTCTCTGCAGAGCAATGCTCCTGTGCAGCTTCCTCTCTGCAGAACATTGCTCCTGTGCAGCCTCCCCTCTGCAGAGCATTGCTCCTGTGCAGCCTCTTCTCTGCAGAGCATCGGTCCTGTGCAGCCTCCTCTCGGCAGAGCAATGCTCCTGTGCAGCCTCCCCTCTGCAGAGCATTGCTCCTGTGCAGCCTCCTTTCTGCAGAGCAATGCTCATGTGCATCCTCCTCTATGCAGAGCATTGCTCCTGTGCAGCCTCCTCCCTGCAGAGCATCGCTCCTGTGCAGCCTCCTCTCTGCAGAGCATTGCTCCTGTGCAGCCTCCTCTCTGCAGAGCATTGCTCCTGTGCAGTCTCCTCTCTGCAGAGCAATGCTCCTGTGCAGCCTCCTCTCTGCAGAGCATTGCTCCTGTGCAGCCTCCTCCCTGCAGAGCATCGCTCCTGTGCAGCCTCCTCTCTGCAGAGCATTGCTCCTGTGCAGCCTCCTCTCTGCAGAGCATTGCTCCTGTGTAGCCTCCTCTCTGCAGACCAATGCTCCTGTGCAGCCTCCTCTCTGCAGAACATTGCTCCTGCGCAGCCTCCTCTCTGCAAAGCAATGCTCCTGTGCAGCCTCCTCTCTGCAGAACATTGCTCCTGTGCAGCCTCCTCTCTGTATAACATTGCTCCTGTGTAGCCTCCTCTCTGCAGAGCAATGCTCCTGTGCAGCCTCCTCTCTGCAGAACATTGCTCCTGTGCAGCCTCCTCTCTGCAGAACATTGCTCCTGAGCAGCCTCATCTCTGCAGAGCATTGCTCCTGTGCAGCCTCCCCTCTGCAGAGCAATGCTCCTGTGCAGCCTGCTCTCTGCAGAGCATTACTCCTGTGCAGCCTCCCCTCTGCAGAGCATTGCTGCTGTGCAGCCTCCCCTCTGCAGAGCATTGCTCCTGTGCAGCCTCCTCTCACCTGTATCCTGGAGATCAGCTCTTGGGGGCTCAGTCCGGGGTCCTCTGTCAGCTCTATGTTCCCTTGTGATTGCAGGCTGTCAGAGGCAGAGAATCAGTGATGAGGACACGTCTGATGTGAGACAGCGGCATGATGTCTCCTGTGCTGACTGCAGCAATGAAAGTGCCTGTGATGATGTCACAGTCATGTGATATAGCCCCGCCCATACCAGTGACATCATCTCAGGTCCTGAGAGTGAGAGACTGTGCATGGACTCGCAAAGGCATTGCGAGTGAGGAGAGACTCTGGAAGGACTCGCAAAGGCATTGCGAGTGTGGCAGGAGAGAGAGAGAGACTCAGCAAGGACTCGCAAAGGCATTGCGAGTGAGGAGAGACTCTGGAAGGACTCGCAAAGGCATTGCGAGTGTGGCAGCCACGCATACGACGACGGAAACACTGCCGAATATGACGGAAGTGGCCTTAGGGTAATTATATATTAGATAATTAGTAGCTAGACAGACTATGAATTGTTATTGCATTTTGTTAATGTATTTGAATTGTTGTGTATCAATATAATAATACACCATAATATAAAAATTAAAGTATAGGTTTCATTAAGTATATACACTCAGTATATAGACTACAGATTTGAATAATAATAAATAATACATGACTAAAAACATAATTTTATAGACACAGACCAAAAAAATAATTCTGGTGTTTTAAATATTTTTATGGATATGTCATTTACCAATCAAATTGATTTATTTTATATTTTGATAGATCCGACATTTCTGAATGCAATTATAACAAATGTGTCTTTTATTTAATTTAAATTGTTTTATTTTCAGTGGGGAAAATGGGGCGTGATTTGAACCTTTTTGCTTTTTTAATTTTTTTTAAATTTTAAAACTTTTTTCTTCACTTTTCAATGCATTTACTAGTCTCCTTAGGCCGGCTTCACACCATGGTTTTAAGGATCTGGGGCTGTCCGGTGTGAACCAGACAGCCCTGGATCTGATTTTGGCCCATAGTATTCCTAAGGTATTCTGCCATCAGGTGCCCTGCTGTCAGGGAGGATTCGGGAGAATTTTTTTTTTCCCCGGACACAAAATCGCAGCTTGCAGTGTTTTTGTCTCCGGGGCAAAAATCTGACAAAATTGGATCCACCAGGAATGTCAGCACCTGGAGAGCTCCCAGCTGAGATTTCAGAACCGTGCCTAGCTTCTGCTAGCCGCAAATTTGAAATTTCAGCAAAGGACAGCCCCAGCAGCTGCGAACTGCCGATTCCGGCAGAAAACAGGACCGGAAGGCATATTTGACCTCCAGTTCTGTTCTGTCCGGAGCTGTCAGGCTGTGTCCTGTGCATCCAGCAAAACACCGGACACAGCCTGACAGTTCAAAACCGTGGTGTGAAGCCAGCCTCAGCAGGCCTGAAGACGGCATCATCAGATAGTTTGTGCTTTACAGTGCAGTGCATTAGAAGAAATGATGGCTTCCTCTAAATGGCAGCACACAGCCAGCATTCACAAGATGTTCATCATGAATGACATAAGCACCCTTCAGCTCCCCACTATCATGTTATGAAGCTACCAATGGGAGCAGGGAATGATGCACGCCTCACTGGCAAGAAACTGACATTGAAATATAACTGGTTAACAGCCACAGGCAGATCTCCAATTCACACGCAGCTGTCAGAGGTACATGTCAGCTGATCAAATCAGGGAAAGCTGTGCAAACCGGCATCAAAGCAAGGGATGTGACCTTGGACATGTCAGTGCATTATAGGTTGTGAAGGGATTAAAAGAGTGGGGGCAAAGGCACAAAAGCAAATTCACATTGATATGTCATAAGAAGGGTATTAAATAAGTTTTGCATTCTTATAAACATATATTAAACTATTTATGTAAGATACAGTAGACATTAAAAAAATTGTTGAGTGCATAATCAGTATACTATTTAAATAAAATGCATATATCAAATGTCAGACATACCATGAAACAGAGAATAACACAAAAGCAGGAACCCCAGGACTCCGGAGCATGTTTTACTCAAGGTTTTCTCAATGAGTCATGAGTCAGGCAGTTGTCTGTTTCTATTTAATACCCTTCTACTGACACATATGTTTGGGAGCTTTCTTTTGTGATTTTGCCCCAATATTTTAATATTTATTATATTTTATTTAATGAATCAATAAAATTATATTTTTAGTAATATATTATTTGAGGTTAATCACCTCTCCTTATTGTGTATGAATATTATACAGACACTGTATGTCTCCTATTTCTTTACTCACTTTTCTTATTCTTCACTTCTGGGGTTTTTATGGATCGTGTCCCTTGATACTTTTCTTCTCACTTTCCATAAAAGTGTCAATTCACATGTATGTGATTTATGCACCATTTTTTAAATCAATGATTTGAACTTTTCACTTGGGATGTCATTTTGTTTACTTCTATTACCCCCTTCTTCCTCCTCTTCCTCCTTTTCCATTAATTCTTCTCTTCTCTTCTTTCCCTTTCTATTCTTTTTTTTTTTCATCTAACAATGTTGTATTTACTTTATATATCTTTTTGAGTTTCTATTAACTAACCTTTGTAGTCATAACCTAGATCAGGATCTTGAAAAAGTCAAAGCTACTACAAGCGATCAGTATCAGTATTTCTTCCAAAAGCTTCACCTCCAGTTAACATGGTCACATATAGCTAATACAGTATTTCTTACAGCCACTGCTGTGATCGGTCACACTGTCCACCCCATGCCCAGTCATCATGGCAATGGGTCTTTATGGAACACCAAAAAGGAAAACATCACAAAAATGTCCCACTAAAGAGCCAAACCTAAAACTAAATGCCCACACAGGATGCAGGGAACCTCCATAATAGAGATGGTTGCAAGTTTAATTAGTCCACCTTACCTGGCATCACTAATAGCTTCTTGTTCAAACACTGTGTGTCTCAGTTATCTATACTGGAAAACAGGACAAAGTGTCGGTGATCCGCACTGCTGCAAAGAAAACCAGAATTCGAGAAGTCTGGTGGAATGGTGTTTTTATTCCGCTGTGTTTCGGAGCAGCCTCTGCTCCTTCCTCAGGGATTATTTGAAGAAGATAAGAAGGAAGCAGAGGCTGCTCTGAAACGCGTCTGAATAAAAACACCATTGCACTAGACTTCCCGGGTTCTGGTTTTTACTTCCAGCAACGCGGATCACCAACACTTCGTCCTGTTTTCCTGTTGTTTGCCATGTTGAACGTGGAGGTGTGGATCCAGCAGCAGCAGTACGAACGCATACACTGGTTGTGGGTTTACACAACCATACCAGGTGAGCAATTTTCATAGGTCATATGCCCCTCTCTGCTAAGAGATAAGACCCCATGCACATTTTTGTCTCATATTTCTAGATCAGTTATCTATGCGACACGCTCCCTAAGCAAGACTTGTTAGAATGCAATTCTTATGCTAATCAGCTGCCCCCTCCATTTTTGAAGGTTTTGAGTGGCTGCCTCATCAGCATTTGCACCTGGCCTACAACCATCTCTATGATGAAAGTTCCCTGCATGTTGTGTGTGCATTTAGCATTAGGTTTGGCTCTTTGGTGGTAAAATTGTTCACTGAATAATTGGTTCATGTAAGCCTAGAGGGAAAATCTGGAATATCAAAGGGTATAGCTCTAAAATATAACTTTTAATAACTTTTTATTAAAATATGGACAGATGTGTCCTAATACAAACAACAAACAACAAACATCAACACTCACGAACGAGAAGAGGGGTGAAAAAATAGCCCTGTACTCTCCCTATTCTTGTCCTGCCTAAGCAACAAAGTTTTATATACCTAAAAAATGTAGTTGTGTCTCCGTACGACGGTGGCTAGCTTTGTTGACCCTAAGTTATTTACAATTGGGTCAATGAGCAAAAATCACATTCATCCCCTGGTCTGGAAAAGTGGAAAAAATGTCTGATAAATCAGATATGTCCTCCAGAGTATGGGTCTATCCCTTGGACTCCACCTTTAGTTCATGCAGTTTTAACAGCTTTTATAGTAGCCTAACACTCGGCAACACATAGATAGAAATACCCCATGTATATTGGATATCCTTCAAATTTGTCAGGTACTACAAGGATTAAAGTAGCCTGTTTAAATATCAAATAACAAAATCAAGCAATGGAACCTAAACTGTGAGTCATGATAGATCCAGGCGGCCACATAGACTGTATACCTTAGCAGATGGATTATTTAGAATGGACTAGTTTGGAAAATGCTCAACCAGACTGTATATTTTCACCAACAGTATCATTAAATATAGGTGTTCTTATTCTATGTGGTAGTTATGTTGTGTCGCTGTAACCAATACTCATGCAGAGCAAGATTATACTAGTAAAGTGTCATAGCACCCACTTAGAAGGACAATATCCTTATAGATATTGTCTTACAGATAAAACCTCAGACCAGTGGTATAAGGACAGGACAAGAGCAATACATTGCATGTAAAATCAACTGGATCCCTCACCTATGATAGCTTGTCACTTTGATTAGTAACTTAAAAATGTATCAAATTTGAGCCTATAGTGCTTCCCTTGTTCTTTTTCTAATACTTGAACATAATATCCTTGTGATTACCTTGATTGTAATGGTGTTTCTCTTTTGATATAGACACTAGCAAGTTCATGCACGTGTTTCCTGTTTTCACGCGCACTACATTGCATCAGGTATCTATCTTTATTAATTTGATATATATCTTATAATGTATATATGTATATATAAATATTTATTTCTCAGAAGTGAACATTGACTGATTCTAAGTCATCACTATGTAATAACAAAATGCCATACATTTGACATATGGAGTTATGTATGTTTATGGAATTTTGGAATGTTCTTATTCTGATTTAATGTCCTATTTTATGTGTATAGATAAAATCTTTGTTCTGAAGAAGGCACATTATGTTAGTGCCGAAACGTCAACTATAATATGAAAGATAATATCTATTGACTACTGAGTCTCAATAAAGCATACTGAATCTGAATCCATGTTCTTGATTTTTGCCTTGTGCGAGGGTTATCTTTCTTCATTGGCATTTTGTTGATTACTGGGTGATATTATTTGTCTCTTGATACTTTTTTGATTCGAATTGTTATTTGATATATTGTGTGATATCCAATTTATTTTAATGGAGCAGCCATTTGGTTCTTTATAACAATGTATTACATTTGATAGGTATTGCTCCTGATAGACACTTTATTATTCTGCCTTTGAATATCCATTTCTCTAAGTAAACTCTATTTGTTTGTTGTATATGGCATTATAAATACTTGAGATTTTCTTGTGGAATAGATACCTGTGTTTATGGTTTCCTTTTATTCATGTTTACTGTATGTGCTACTTAATAAATTAAGATGTATTCTAATTACATGGCATAATAAGGTTTTATCACATATACTCTATTTCTCCAAAAAAAATATACCCTATCCCAAAAATAATCCCTATCAGGTTTTTTTGAGCTTTTTGGAGTAGGCATGAAAATATGGCCTACTCCAAACATAATACCTAGTTGCATACTGACAGCTGAGAGTGACAACTGAATAGAAATACATTTGCAGTGTTGCTCTCAGCTGATGCTGGCAATAGTCTCTAGTGTGGGGTGAATATTCATTCCCCTTGCTCCCCTTTATTCCATTGTGAGTCCCCATGGTTACAACAATAAAACGCTATACTCACTTCAGGCTCCAGTGCCAGCAGAGGTTCCAGTGCTGACAGGACCCGAAGACATAGAGACCATGTGACCCATGACCAATGAGAATGTGGAGTCAGTATATTCCACCTTAAGACTCCGGGTGCTGATAGTAAGTGAAGGTCCTACTTAGCAAGATTGAGAATGCATCCTATGGAGTCCTGCTGTCTCCCTATCACTTTTATAGGTAAATACAAGTACTATACTGTATAATGTACCAGTGCTGTACACTATAGGTACCAGTAATGAATAATGTAGGTACCAGTACTGTATACTACTTTATAATGTAGGTACCAGTATTGTATACTGTATAATGCAGGTCCCAACAGTAGGGCAGCTGCTCCCCCGTTCCACTCCTATGTCCCTCCTCCCAAGTCTGCATGTCCACCCCCAAAAGTCTGCTTCCCTGCAGATTTTCCCATCTTCAGTAACCTGTATACTGCACCGCAACAGCATAAATGTTATTTTTTTTGGTGAAGCACAAATGTATGATTGCTTATTCATGGACAGATAAAAGCCATACCCCAAAAGTAAGCCCTAGCCCTCTCTTTGGAGGTTGAAAAACTATAAGACACAGTCTTACTTTTGGAGAAACACGGTAGGTATTTATCTGAAAATAATATTGACAGTTGCATCCTAATTTCGTGGCACCTAGGGAATTCTACAACTATTTAAAAAAACTTGAGAGATATTCCCTATTTCCAAGGGCCTCCTGAAAACATGCCTAGAAGGTTGGAATGGAAGCATTTGTCTGTCCTGAAAAGTACCTCTCAAGCTTCATTTCAAGCAGATTAAGTTGAATTTGGCCCAACAGATTGAAAGCAGTATATATATCATGTTGTCCAAATTTAAGCTTTACAGAAAACATGTTTTTTTGTTTGCTTTTTAATTCCTTGTTATTTCCTTAGAATTCAAAACATTATAAACAGAGGTCCAGAAAGAAATTATATTCACTTGTACTAGGCCCGTCCTTCACCTGTACAAGGTCTGACCTGGTTTATTGGGCGCGATCTGCCATGGCTTTTTGGGTGTGACATGAAATGTGATGCACTTTTTTGAAATCAATAAGTTGTGGCCATGGATCACTAGAGGCCTAGTCAGAGCAGGCAGAGCTGCGAACCAGGATAGTTAGGGGTTTAATTTTAAACCCTTCCCGACCCTAAATGGAGTACAGCAAAATTATGGCTGGCTGATAGACTCTTAAAGAAAAAATATGCATGCTTTAAATGGACTCCTAGAAAGTTTTTAGTAGGAAATCTCATGGATGGTTCTAGTCTCTACAGTGGACTATTTAGATAGATAGATGATAGATAGATAGATAGATAGATAGATAGATAGATAGATAGATAAATAAAAAACAAATACAATTGTAAAATTGTAAAATGAATGTAAACCAATTGTGATGTATAAAAAGACCAGTAGTAGCAGTAAGAGGCTGCTAGAAAAAAGACCTGGGAGACTGAAACGTTGCAAGGCGTGCCTGTAGGCCCAATAAAGGCAGAATATACATCTGGAAGGTGAGTGCTGCAGTCTTTTTCTGTATTTGGTCTGTATGAAATGAACAGTAGAACCCTGTTCTGGACTGATTTTTTGCACCCCATTTAATTAAGTGCTGCTCTTATTTTTTTGTAATAGATACATACACAGAAAATTTCTGTATATTGATCAGTATTGCAGCTTGCACCAGTTCAGAATAGACCTTGAGTGCTGTTTTTACTTTTTTTATTTCTACATAGATACATAGATAGATATGGATGACACTGGTTTCCTTGCTAGATCTTGCACTCCTCCCTTCCCATTAGCCCGGGGGGCAACTGATATGTGTAGATCCTACTATGTGTGAGGTTAATTATTGTTAGGGTCCCATCAGATTTAAGCTCATCTTGCCACAATTGATGGACAAGCATCTATATGCCAATATATGCCACCAAGAACCAAGGTTTTTAAGATAAGTATTATTATTTTTTCCCCATCTGGGTTTCCTTGGGAAAAAAATGCAAGTATAGACATATTTTCTCAACCACTGAGGTTTTAAGTTCATTTGAACATACATACATGTCCAAAAACGCATATGTGTTAATGCATGTGTGTTTGCGTTAACACTAGGGATGGGCGAATCTACTCGCTAGGACTCGTTACTCGGCGAGTAGTAAGGGACTCGCAGGACTCGGTACTCTGCGAGTTTCCCAGTGATTACTCGCACGAGTCCAATGCAAATCAATATCAATCCTAGTTTTGTCAGAAACGCTGACAAAACTAGGATTGCCATTGTTTGCATTAGACTCGGCTACTGTGCCAGTGATAGCAGGGAAACTCGCAAAGTAACTGCTGTTTCTTTGCGAGCCGAGTCCAGCTGTCTTCTCTGTGCAGCTCCAGGGTCCTAGAGCCCATCTGCTCACAGAGATGATGTAGCAGTGCTGAGATTGTTCTCAGTCTGCTCATCCCTGTTCATAGACATCTATATCTATGCACAGGGGATGTAGCAGAGAGGACATCGCGTTTTGGACTGCGTCGGACAGAAGAGGATTTTTTTAATTAAAGATGGAGTCCCTAATGTTTTTTTTTTTTATTTCAAATAAAAAATTTTCTCTGTGTTGTGTTTTTTTAACCCTTTATTGGAGATTCTTAGTGGCTGGGTCAAACGTGGCCTGACATTAAGAATCTCGGGCTTAATACCAGCTTGTATAACAAAGCTGGTATTAACCCCTTTATTACCCAGCGTGCTACCGCCACCAGGGCCGCTGGAAGAGCGGGGTTCAGCGCCAGAGGATGGCGCTTCAATGAACGCGCAATCTTCTGGGGCGGCTTGCGGGCACCACGCATTTTTTTTTTTATTATTTCATGAATTTCAGAGTCAGAGTCTCAGAGTCAGAGTCTCTGAGTCAGAGTCAGGTCTCAGAGTCAGAGTCTCAGATGCAGAGTCGAGTCTCAGAGTCAGAGTCTCAGAGTCAGAGTCAGAATCTCAGAATTTCATGAAATAATTTTAAAAAAATGCGTGGGGCTCCGCGCAATTTCTATGTCTAGCCAGGTACAGCTAAGCAGCTGGGGGCTGGAATCCGCAGTGCAGGGATGCCCAAGCTTTCTGGGCACCCCCCGCTGCAAATTGCAGCCCGCAGCCGCCCCAGAAGATGGCGCGTTCATTGAAGTGCCATCCTCTGGCGCTGAACCCCGCTCTTCCAGCGGCCCTGGTAGCGGTGGCACGCTGGGTAATAAAGAGGTTAGGGCCAGTTTTGTATTATCAGCTGGCCTAAGCCCGAAATTTATGGCGGTCACGCCAATATTAGACATGACCGCCATGAATTTCTATTAAATTGTTTTAAAAAAAACACAACACAAAGAAAAATTTTATTAGAAATAAAAAAAAAAGCCATTAGGGACTCCATCTTTAATTTAAAAAATCCTCTTCCGTCCGACGCAGTCCAAAACGCGATGTCCTCTCTGCTACATCCCCTGTGCATAGATATAGATGTCTATGCACAGGGAATGAGCAGACTGAGAACAATCTCAGCTCTGCTACATCATCTCTGTGCACAGACATTCATGTCTGTACACAGGGAATGAGCAGACTGAGAACAATCTCAGCTCTGCTACATCAGGCAGCAGGCGGCTCTAGGACCCTGGAGCTGGCAGCCAGCACACAGAGCAGACAGGACTCTTATCTGTGCGAGTTTCCCAGCGATTACTTACAAAGTAAACGAGTCCAATGCAAATAAATGACAAAACTAGGATTGCTTCAGGCTGAAGCTTCCGAGACACATCTGCGAATTGTAAATCTCACACTACTCGCTATTACTCGCTTCCCCATTCATTAACATTGGACTCGCTAGACTCGCAACGAGTAGCGAGTCCTGTGCTCGACTCGCTAGAGTCAAGCGATTCCGAGTAATTTAGGATTCGCCCATCACTAGTTAACACATATGCATGCATTTTTGTGCAGCATCCCAATAAACTCTGCTAGCTAACAGGGTTTTTGGGTGCAGTAAAAAAAGCATGCATTTTTTTAACATTGGAATGCATTGCGTTGTTTTAGACGCAAAAATGTCATTTTTCAAAATCGGAATCCGGTTTTGGAAATGGGAAAAAACTGATGGGCATGTGTGACACTAGCCGTAACAGTGTGGTGTTGTAAATTTTCCCTAGATAAATAGATACAAAAAATAGAAAAACAGAACAGCACAAACATATACTCATCAGATTCGCGCAATAAATCCTGAAAAAAACAGTGTCCAGCTGTAAATCAATGGTAGCAACAGAAATTCAGGCAGCACTCAAAAAATAGGTGAAAAAGTGGACTTTTTTAATGAGCCCAAAGTGGCACATACACCGAAACGTTGTGCCACTTTGGACTCATTAAAAAAGTCAATTTTTTCACCCATATTCTGAGTGCTGCCTGGATTTCTATTGCTAGATAGATAGTTTTTAATTTTTTCCTCAAATATATACCGCTTGTTAGCATGTTTGCACATTGGTAGTAGCTGAGTGCTGCAGAGAATTTTTTTCTAGTTGTTTGACCCAGTGTCCCTGCTGGCACCAGTTCACATTATGTCTGTGAGTGCTGTGCAGTTTTTTTTCTGTTTTGTGTATAACGAATGGAGAATCTGGCTCCATGACTGCAACTTGCACCCTCATCACCCACAGGTGGTCTGAGGTTGAGATGGTGTCTACCCACTTAAGAGTGGGATAGGGAGGAAAAGGAGAACAGGGATGTCAGCATTAGGACTCATCAGACCTGGGGTCGCCTTGTCGCGGCTGATGAGCAAACGGACATCGGCCAAGGTGCGTACCAAGAACCCCAAGAAAATAATAAAAAAAATAAGATTTTTGAGTTTTTTGAAAAAAACTTACGTTTTTAAATTTTTTCCTCAAATATATACCGCTTGTTAGCATGTTTGCTCATTGGTAGTAGCTGAGTGCTGCAGAGAATTTTTTTCTAGTAGATAGATAGATAGATAGATAGATAGATAGATAGATAGCATAAAGATATGCACACATACACACAGAAATATTGGTTTTCTTTACCCTTTGACTGTCCATGTTGTAGTTTTGCTGAAAGTACATTTTAAAAAATCAATTTATTGAAAACTCATTATAAAATACTGACTGTGTAGATAATTATTGGAAGATACAGTTCAATAATGAGCCATTTTTCACAAACATACAATATGTTGAAAATCATTTTGTCAGGGTTGTCATTTT
The DNA here is from genome assembly GCA_033576535.1 of Allobates femoralis. Taxonomy (NCBI): domain Eukaryota; kingdom Metazoa; phylum Chordata; class Amphibia; order Anura; family Aromobatidae; genus Allobates; species Allobates femoralis. Next base: position 278,461,823 of record JARQOC010000005.1, on the reverse strand, counting down.
AATTTCTCTGTTACCATTCCCATCTGAAAGCCTCACTTTATCTTCTAATACACTACAAGTTCTAAGAGCATCTTTAAGCACTCTACAGACAGATGTATATTTATCACGGCTGTAGTATCTATAGATGTAGGCTGAAATAACATGAGTACAGAGTAAAAAGATTCTAGTATAAGGTGTAATAGCATGGTGTATATTGGGGAAGCAGGATGCTAGTAAATAGTTCCTAGGAAGCCACAGAGTCATCGAATTAAACATTAAAAAGCTTTTGCCAGCACAAATTCATTGCAGCTTATCCATAGGCAATAATAACATTTATTTGAGCTTGGACGTCTGGAACATTGTTTTCCCTGCTGTTATGTCTTATATCATATCTCTATAAAGTAGGATTAAACTGAAGTAGCTCACAAATAATTATACAGACTATACCGTGAAGCATAAGAAGAGAGTTGGAATATTCCTTGTATACAGTTTTGATGGTTTAATTCTACCAGCAGCAGAACATAAAGAAATATCAAGTCTATTTTATATTATTTCTACTGTCAAATAAATATGCAAATTTTATTCATCAAAGTGCTAAATTTATACTGTCTGGCATGGCTTTAGCTCTCATCATTGGTAATGGCAGCACACTATGCATTTCAAATACGGCATTCTACAATTTTGAGAACAAATGGCATAGAATGAATATAATCTATCTAGAATATAAAGAGGATGAAATACAAACCTGAAATAATAATTTGGCTATTATTCTGTTTGAGTACATGTGTTATTAAAACAAGGAACTGTGTTTTATAGTGGGAAACATTTTGAAAGGGCTTTTCTTCTTGATACCAGATAACTAGAGAAATCTCAAGATAAGTAAATATACATAGTCTGATCAGTAATTACATCAGCCATTGCATTAGATCCACTGACAGCTGAACTGTGTAACGTTACCTAACTTGGTACAGTGTCACCTGATAAAGACTGACATATTCAGGGTCTTGCATTTTGAAGCCGATGTATTAACAGAAAAGCAGAGAAATATTCTAAATGTTAGTATCTTAGCATCTCAAGGATCAAACTGAGATGTCTATGGGTACCTTTACACGCCGCGACGGCAGGCTGGATACATCGCGCTACTTCGCGTGCACGAGCACGCCCGAACGGCTACAAACGGTAAACGCACCCTCTTTACACGCCGCCATAAGGAGCGCTACGCTACGCTACATCTATAGCTGGCTACATCGCCGGGTGGCGGAAGTAGCCATCTGTAGCGTAGTGTACCATGTTTACACACCGCTCCAACAAGCTACTATGGGCGGACCCGGTGCAGCAGGGATAGCACATAGGCGTGCAAAAATCTTGGATTACGAGCCGTCCGTACGATGATAGGACAGCGCGATATCATCAGGATTGGCCAGGCATCGCAGTAGGCTGATTAATACAGCACGCTCGAGTAATTGTGTAGTGTGACTCGTCAGCTCCTTAAATATCCCGCCCTATGCTGCGACTACCAATCATAAAGCAGGAGCGACCTCCAATGATCGCAGATGGGGCGCGGTAACATGGCGACTGTGTCACGCCTTAGATACATGGCAGCCACATCGCCGGGTGTCCCGAGTTCCCTTCCGTTCCTTCTTTACACGCCGATACAGCTCGCTACAATCGGCGATGTTGCCTTAAGTTTATGAGCAGAGCCCATAAACAGATGTATCTGTCGCCGGCTGTAGCGTCGCCTCTTCAGACGCCGCTACTACAGGCGATATGGACGCTACAAGCTACAATTGTAGCTTGTAGCGCGATGTATCCAGCCTGCCGTCGCGGCGTGTAAAGGTACCCTTAATGACTGAATTAGAGCACCTTTAGAATGGGCGGTCTTGTATACTCTTTTATTATACAATATATAGTAGCTAGAGAAAAGCAAATTTGAATTTGCCAGTTTTGCAGACGTTTTCTCACAAATTTGATTTGCTTTAAACGAATTTACCGTACA